>CM019063.1:492034515-492423171 GCA_009667805.1 Leptobrachium leishanense
AGAGGCTTTCTTCTGCGCATGCACGTGGTATGCGCTTCACCGTGGAACGTCTCCACTTCCTTAATATAACGATTCTGGAGCTCCACATCCGTCTTTTCCCCTCCCAGTCCGCAGGAAGAAAATTGGGTTTTATTTTGCGCGATTTTCTAGCGTCTCTATTCTTCCTTTTATTCCCCTCAACAAAAGGACATAATGCACAATGGGGTCATCCTCTTTGACCAGGAAGACTCGGAAGCTAATGCACCTCCAACCTATGCTGCATGTGCTCCCTTATCCTGCAAAGTCTTCTAAAGGACCCTAGGATTCGTGCTATCAAGGAGAGGGATCATTACTTGTTGGCAAGCCTTTGTGATCCACGATACAAGGGTAAAGTTGCAGAGCTCATCCTGCCCGCACAGAGGGAGGACAGGATGAAAGAACTTGAGTACACTGTAAAGCGACACTTGTGTAACACCTTCCCAGGCACTGGTAGGTTACCAAGTGATGTGTCAGGACTCCCTTCTGCATCCGTCCTCTGAGGTTCCTGGCAGCAATATTTTCTATGCTGCTCCTGTTCCTGCAACCTGTATAATGTATAAACCTGCAAACAGCTCATCCAGCAAACCAACAGTTAACACCAAGCACGTCACACCACACGCTCGAAATAAAGGCACCACGCCCCTTCCTATCCTCACTTCATCATTGTAGCTCTTTTCCTGCATGGGAAAAGACCTGTTTTTGCTCTGCAAGATCCCCACTACCTGTTCCTGATTACACCGGCTTCCTCTACAATAACTTCTGATCCAGCAACCACTCTCACCATCCTCATCTGTATTTGGCAATCTGGTCAGTCTATTATCCATCCACCTCCACCCATATCTGCATACTGCACGCTGGGCTCAAACCCCCCTTATACTCTGGTGCCACCCCAGTACCAGAGCCCTGACATAATGATGAAGCAAGGATAGGAAGGGGCGTGGTGCCTTTATTTCGAGTGTGTGGTGTGACGTGCTTGGTGTTAACTGTTGGTTTGCTGGATGAGCTGTTTGCAGGTTTATACATTATACAGGTTGCAGGAACAGGAGCAGCATAGAAAGTATTGCTGCCAGGAACCTCAGAGGACGGATGCAGATGGGGGTCCTGACATGATGGCACAGGTGCTTCCGAGGCTGCGGATGATCAGAGGAAGAGCGGTGAAGGCCGGGGCCACTTGACTGATGCCTTTTTAAATTTTTTTAGTCCACGACGCCCAGGGACGTCAAATGTAGGCACCCATTGCCAGCGTCTTCACCATATGGTGCAGAACTACCTAGGGGCAAGGGCAGACCTGGATACCTTTACAGCAGATGATCCACTGGCTTACTGGGTGTTGAGATTGGATCACTGGCCAGAATTTAGCCAATATGCTATGCAGCTACTAGGTTGCCCTTCATCCAGCGTGCTTTCTGAAAGGACGTTCAGTGCCGCTGGAGGTTTTGTCACAGACAAAAGAGTGCCTCTGTCCACCGACTCTGTAGACCGGCCGACATTTATAAAAATGAATCAGTCCTCCTGGATATGCCACTATCACTCCCCTGATGCTGATGTAACTGAATAGATCGGGGATCTCTTCTGCATTCCCAAAACCTCTACCACTGCACTCTTCCACAATACCTCAGAGGGGTTACGGTGTGAAGGCACTTGCTGCCACCCAAGGCAAAATATTTGGGTGCACTGACGCCTATACCAGATTCATATCATTTTAATATTGAACCACAGGGTCCACCACTGCACTCTTCCACAATACCACAGAGGGGTTACGGTGTGACGGCACTGTTGCCGACACTAAGGCTAGGGTCAGACGAGCGTGATTTCTACGGACTGTACGTCCGTGCACACGGACGTACGTCAGTAGGGAAGACACAGTAGTGGCCACACAGTCCGTTTATTCACTAACGTATATTTTGACGGTTGTAGGAGGGAAAATAAATTAAAAAGCAAAACCATTTTGTCCGTGAAAAATGCTGGACGTATAAATGCAGTCCGTCTGACCACGTTCCATCACTCACACACAAAGCTATGCAGACGTTGCGGACGCAGCGCACTTTGTGCGGCCATTCTAGGGGATGTACGTTCTTGCCTGCCTTGCGTCCGTGGGCCGCGGCCGTTGTGCGTCCGCAGTTCAGTGCGGACGTACTTTGTGTAACAGGCTCCAATGGGCTTTCTGTCATGCTATCACGGACGTACTTTTAGGCGCAATCACGGACGTGAACACTACGCTCGTCTGACCCCAGCCTAAAGGCCCAATTTTAAAGCACCTATTGTTACTTTCATCCAAAGCCTGCATAAGTTTCACCATAATTTAGCCAAAAAAATCACTAAACTTGTTGTGCGTGTCCTAAAATGTATTTTCATACAGGCTGCCGCCCCAAGCAGCTGTTTATGAATAGATTAAAGGAAAACCGTTCACCGTCATTTGAAATGTGATTTTTTTTTTTTTGTAAATGTTTCTATACATCCTACAAATCCGCCACTTCACGGGCAGGTTATGGGGACCTCCTAGGCACGATATTTGAAGGAATTTTTCATTTTTATTCTTAACCTTTATTTCATGGAAAACTCACTGTCCTTTAAAAATGTTTTTTTTTTACTTTTTGTCCTTGTTTCCTGTCCCCCAGGGCACTACCCGGACCCCCATACACCTTTTATGGCATATATCTTGCATATATGTCCTCTTGGAGGGCACTCTAAAAATCGAACTTTCGAGTCCCATTGACTTGCATTGAGTTCGGTTCGTGTTCGAGTTCGAACTCGAACTTTTGAAATTGTTCGAGTTCGAATGCGAACCGAACACGGAGGTGTTCGTCTCGTCCCTAATGTTCAACACTGAGTTATCCAAAACTTATCATAACATCAGTAGATAATAAGAACAACTGCTTTTGTCACATGTAAGTTGAGGTACAACTATGCCCTATAATAATCCTAGATAATAGTAAAATGAATAGCTATTGTACTTTATTCATGTGATTTGAACAGACACCCTTGTATTTCATGGTGTACCATACTTGCCTTTGACCAGAAATCCTAATAATATATATTACAAGATGAGTGCATCAGCATCAAAAATATGATATTGTGCCCTAAAGCACATCAGCCCACAAGTTCATATACTTTTTTTGTATAATATTTCAAGTGCACAAGAGTCTTTTGATATTTATCTCAAGCCTCTATCTATAGCCAACAATTAATATTTAGTTGGCATAGAATAAAATTATACATATGAGGATATTTAACCCCTTCACTACCAATATTGAGATATCTTGGGCTTCAAAGGCACCATCTGTTGTCCTGATATTGAGATATCTCGGTATGCTGATCTGCAGCCCAAAAGAAAATTAAATTAGTTTGCTGCAAATGAATTCTGTTTGATTTTGGGCTGCAGTAGGTTCCCCCAAAGTTTTAGCCCTGTCGGCATAATGCCCAAAGAGCTAAAACTGTACAAACAGCTGCTCAAAGCTCTGAAATATCAGACTTTAAGCAGTCGGCACAGAGAGAAATAGAAGAAAATAGACCAGCTGCTCAAACCTCTAAATCAATTTGGCAGTAGATGGCGCCATCTACTGGCCAAAAATAGTTTATTTACAGTAAGACACACGGGGCCATATTGCATTCCTCGCGCATCGGTTTTGCGTGCATGCAAATGCGCATTTGCGCAAGGACAAAACCATTTGCGCAGAACGTTGTATTTCAACGCGGATGGACTTGCGCGAGCGTGATGAACTGTGCGCGTCATATACTTAACATTGTGAGTGCAAATGCGTTAAGCGGGTGGTATTTCAATAGATGCGCAACTTCATACGAACGACGTTTGCGCATATAATTTTAACGTCTTTGAAAACCTGGTGTTAACTGCAAATCTGAACGTTCTGGCCGAAACAAAATACACTAGCACGAAAAAAAAAATACAGCACAGTATAGTTACACATTCTACACATCCCCAAACAAAAAAATTGTGGATTCGTGCATATTTTTTTTATTGCTGCAGCATGTATACTGCAGCATGTATATTTATTTTGACAGGCGCAAAAACATTAGTTAGTCAATTAAGGTTCTTAATTCTGATTGGCTGAATCCCACGAAAAAAAACAGTCCACGCACTGTTTTACAATCACAACGTTACTGCGCGCGTATTACACTTCGTCTTGCGCATTTTTTACTAACGTTATTTTTTGACGGATGAGAAAATGCGTTTCCGATCCGAATATCACGTTAATTTTCGCGTGATAACGCTGGACAATGCGTGCAAAAAAATTGCGCAGAGAATGTAATATGGCCCACAATTGGTATAAACAATTTTTTTTTTTACTTAATTAGAAATGATTTTACAAAAAACACCGGTTTCTGACAATTTTTTTTTAAAAAAAATCACTTGGTAGTGAAGGGGGTAATTAAAATATATTAAGATCACCATGAGTTCAAGGGAATATTCTCAAATAATATGTATTTGGAGAGAAAATATTACATTATTCTCTCAGTAACTTAGATTTCTTAAAAGTAACAAAGGTTATTAGTCCTGAAACACTGGAGAGATTAAAGGACAAACAATAAGAGTCCCGGAGCTAGAGGGGAAATATCTGTTTTACACGTATTCAATTTGAAGCTGAGACTGATCAGCGGGAGAGAGTAAGGAATTTCTTGAAACAATAAGGAATATAGAAACTTTAAACCAATATGGGTCTGGTTTTAAGGTATATTGTGTGTTTTATAATTAATCACAGATGATAAACAAAATAAGGTTGAACGTTAAACAATATTCTTAAATGTATCACTGACAAGATTTGCTTATTAGTAAAGGTTAGCTATGCCAGTCATATAGTAATTTCTATAATATATTAATGTGCAGACTAGAATTAATAAGAAACATAAAATATCTCCAGAAGGAAACAATATGTGCACAAAAATACAGTGATTTATATTTTTAGACGTAGTAACACAACTTAAAACTAAAGGTTGAACCAAATGATTTAGTTAAAATAAATCTAGTTTAACATAAACATATATATATATATATATATATATAATGCACCTTTTGGTGGGGAACTGAAAATATTCCCAGAAACCTCTCTACATGAGGGGTTGCCCTGTATCAGTATACAAGTCACAAAGAAACGTGATACAATCTACAGATAAGGAAAAAACACAAAATCCTAGTATAGACTGTTAGAACAATACAGTTCTTTCAGAATTAAGGTGTGAAAATCAAGTTGTGCCTCAAAAGGTTACATAGTTACACAGGCTGAAAAAAGACGTGCATCCACCGAGTTCAGCCTTTCACACATCACCTACTGCTGTTGATCCAAATGAAGGTTAACAAAAAAAAGAAACAGCCTGAAGCATTCGCCAAGATTCAACATACTGGTAAAAAAATGTTTCTTGGCCCCAGAATGTCGTCAGATTCCTCCTTGGATAAAGCAGCCATTATCACACAATAAATATTATAACACTTACAGGGTTATTCAAAGAGAATCGAAAAATCATCGCACGTTCGGTGACTTTTTGATCTCTTCAATTCGGCGAGATTTGGCGATCCCATTTCGGCGACCCTGCGGTGTATTCAGCAAGCATCACAAGGCCATCGTAGTACAGGGAAAAGCCGCCGCAAACCCGAAACCCACAAAAACATCTGGATTAACCCCACCGAACACACCGGAGAAACCCGAGCAGGAGCCAATCACAGCGCAGAGCAGCCGTCGGAAAAAGCTGACACCGCAGACGAATGGAGTGAAAAAAAACCCAGTACGCTTGAATGTTAGAAAAGTGAAACACTGTTTGCAAAGAAACTACTGAACGAAAATGTGTGAAATTTACAAATAAGATCCAATGAATGATAATAGAAAGGGCTGTTACAGAAAAAAGAGAAAATGATCTTAAAAAAAACGGAAAAAAAATTTACGCAAACAAATCCAGAAAAAAGCATAAAAGATCCTAAAAAATCTAAAAATAAAGAGACTTTTTACTGCAGAAAATTATATTGTTTTTGGTACCAAGAATCCAGATCAAGCTTTGCTGTAGAATTGGGTTGCTACTGTAGATTACTTTTTTTCCATTGGACCTTAGTATATCTACAGGGTTATTCAAAGAGCACTCCCGTTCACCACACTTTGGCGTGTTAAATTCACCGACCCTGTGGTGAATTCAACATTCACAGCAGTGTCCCCGAATTGCAGTGAATCGACCCGCGGAATGCATCCGAAACACAACAGCAAAACCATTGAATCGGAAAACCCCTGCAAAACCGCCATATCGATCTGAAAAACCGCTGAATGCAACTGACGATCCCCCGAACAGACCGCTGAATCGATCTGAAAAAAGCCGCCAACCTGTCGAACAGACTGCCGACCAGCCGCTGTAAAAAGTTGACAAGCCGACGAACAGGGGTAAAATATGAATAATAATGGAAAGGTCTGTTACAGAAAAAATACCATTATAAAATAAAATAATAATAAAAAAAATAATAAAGTAATAAAAAAAATCTGAAAAAAAATTTGCAGAACAAATCCTGAAAAATGCCTAAAAAATAAATGAAGAGACTTTCTGCTGCAAATGAAAAGAATAAATGTTTGAATAAATATTTAATAAAACCAGGGAATTTTTTTAACATTGAAACCTATGGGATTCGCCTGTTTTAAACCTGTCGAATGAAACCACCAAAAATCAGGGCATTTCACTGACATTTTGGTGCAGTTTGCCGTTCTCTGAATAGATTAACCATTGCTTCTCTATGGGGATTTCACTGCTGCCAAAGATCATTGTATTTCGCTGGCAATTCGCCAATATTTGGCGAATTGCCAGCTTTTTGAATAGCCAAATGGCCACAAAATTGCACCGTACGGGGAAATTCACTGTTCAGTGCTATTTCGTGGCCATTTCAGTGCTCTCTGAATAACCCCCTTAGTCAATTTGCCCACATTAATCTAAAGTGGAAGTAATTTATAAATAAATGGTCAAATGTATGTTTGTATTGTTAACTGGAAACACTTATTAAATATATGAAGGTGTCAATAGATATTTTTATTTATTTTGCATACCATAAAAATCATGCTAATAAAAATCATTGATCACAGTTTGAGTAAACAGATTGGTTGCAGTGGCGTAATTAGAAACCTGAGAGCCCCGGTGCAAGAATCCACGAAGGCCCTTGCCCCCCCCCCAAAGAAATATCACTATTTTAACATTTATTTCCCTGCAATATAAAAAAAAAATAGTACGCCATTTATATTAATTATTTCAAATTACTTTAATTCTTAACAGTTGTAGTTTCAGGATAGGGTAGTGGGTATAGTTGATGGGGCCTCCCACAGTGCTGGCAGGTGGTTGGTATAAGTGGTGGGTACTCACACAATGCTGGCAGGTGGTAGGTATAAGTGATGGGCACTCACACATTGCTGGCAAGTGGTGGGTATAAGTGATGGGCACTCACACAGTGCTGGCATGTGGTGGGTATAAGTGATGGGCACTCAGTGATGGCAGGTGGTTGGTATAAGTAATGAGTACTCACAGTGCTGCAGGTGGTGGGTGAAGGTGATGGGTGCTGACAGGTGGTGGATGAAGGTGGTGGGTACTCACACAGTGCTGACAGGTGGTTAGTGAAGGTGATGGGTACTCACACAGTGCTGACAGGTGGTGGGTGAAGGTGATGGGTACTCACACAGTGCTGACAGGTGGTGGGTATAAGTGATGGGCACTCACATATGCTGGCAGTGGATGGGAGCTCAGACTTCCTGTTTCTGTATGTAGACATGTATGTAAGCCTCCAGCCTTTACCTAGCTCTCACTGACAGAGGACGGCAGGGGGTGTGGAGCTGACATCATGGCAGGTCACTGAATTATCTCATACACCCTGGCTGCACACACACTGTAAGGAGACATGTGCTCTCTGTATTAGAGGTACATAATGCATTGCAAGATGCCCCTCACCTTACAGCAGAGACTGAGCTGGATGCACTGGGAGGATGGTGACTAAGCTGTTAGAGGGCCCCTGGCAAAAATAAAGCTTGTATGTTGGATACCCCAATAAACCTCTAAGAGCCAGATTGTTAGCATAGTTAAAGTGCCAGACTTGGATACTGGAGCCAGCAGGGCCGCATTAACACGTACCTGGCTGCTGGTGGTGAGCCGAACGCCCCCGTGTTTGGTTCGAGTTCGAACTCGAACAATTTCAAAAGTTCGAGTTCGAACTCGAACACGATCCGAACTCAATGTAAGTCAATAGGACCCGAACGTTCGATTTTTAGAGTGCTAGATATTTGCCATAAAAGGGGAGTTTTCCATGAAATAAAGGTTAAGAATAAAAATTTAAATAAAAATTCCTTCAAATATCGTGCCTAGGAGGTCCCCATAACCTGCCCGTGAAGTGGCAGATTTGTAGGATGTATAGAAACATTTAAAAACAAAAAAAATTACATTTCAAATTACGGTAAATGGTTTTCCTTTAATCTATTCATAAACAACTGCTTGGGGCGGCAGCCTGTATGAAAAGAGGAGACGTTTTAGGATACGCAGAACAAGTTTAGTGATTTTTTTGGCTATATTATGGTGAAACTTATGCAGGCTTTGGATGAAAGTAACAATAGGTGCTTTAAAATTAGGCCTTTAGTGTCGGCAACAGTGCCGTCACACCGTAACCCCTCTGTGGTATTGTGGAAGAGTGCAGGGTTGGACCCTGCGGTCAAATATTAAAATGATATGATTCTGGTATAGGCGTTGTGACAGAACAGCCGTCACCTTCAATTTATTAACCCATAAAACGTTGAAAGTTTGTTGGTTCCATGTTAAAATGTGTTTATACAATTGATGTCTTCATGATCCCTGTGTGTATTGTGTTTCCCCTCGCAATTCCCCGCACCTGTAATCCCTCACAATTTAATAACACCTATATTGCCCAGTTTTCGTTCCCCCAAGTGTAGAATTCGTTAGTACAATTTGTGCCCGTATGTTTATGGTTGTTTATTAGGTTCTTTGCCAAATCTGCCTTGCCCAGCCATCGGAGTTTATCTGCCCAGCGCAACCCGGCTGCAGCTGCCACTGGCCGAGACCAAGCACAGCTGACATTCCTTGCACCCTGCACCGCCCAGCCCCTGTACTTGCCACCAGAGTGCTTTTTGGGCAGAGGGGCCCTGGGAACATGGTGCCACTGCAGGGTGAGTTCTAGAGAGGAGCGCCACAGAGATCACCCCCAATCAGCCACTGGACTCAGGTCAGGTTTCCCAGCCACAGAGGAGATCCAGCATCGGAGTAAGAGCTCGCACTCCAGGGGGTGGAATTTCCCAGATGGAAAGCAGCCCAGGGCGGGCCAGACAGTGTGGCACCAAGAGTTGGGACCCTATTAAGCATTCAAAAGGGGCTCAGGCTAGAGGCAGTGGCAGAACTGGTGCTGGGGTGGCTGGGGGCAGGCATGGGAGAGAACAATGGGACTGGACCATATAAATGGACCGTGTATGTGCTGTTTTACATTAAACCAACTTGCTTAATCTATACTGCGTCTCAATGAGTATTTGGGAAGAGGGACTGTCTGCTAGGTATTACCTCCTGGCTGACTTAATTTATTCCAGCAAGGGACCTGACGCCGGCTCGCTACCGCTGCTCACTGCAGAGCAACCGCGGCACCTAAGGCGGATCTACTCCCTCCAAGTAGCGGTGTCTGTCACAGGCGTCAGTGGCAGTGCACCCAAATATTGTGCCTTTGGTGGCAGCAAGTGCCTCACACCGTAAGTAACCCCTCTGTGGTATTGTGGAAGAGTGCAGTGATGGAGGTTTTTCTATTCAGTTACATCAGCAGCTATAACAAAACCGGGTCAGCAATGTTTAGGCACTTGTACTGCGCTTCTGTATATGGTGAGAATCGGCGCACACCAGTAACAACAGGAAGCAAACAGAACGTGTGTGTACTACAAGTCTGGATATATATATTTATAAGAATATATATATATATGTTATCTACATAGGCGTGCGCACGGGGGGTGCCGGGTGTGCCTGGGCACACCCTAATCAGGCGGCTTCTTATTTTTTGCAGTCACTGGATTCAAACCCCCAGCTCCAGCGCTCATCGCTGACAGCTGCGCTGGAGGATTCCGTCACACCGTAACCTCTTTGGGGTATTGTGGAAGAGTGCAGTGGTGGACCCTGCGGTCCAGTATTAAAATGATATGAATCTGGTATAGGCATCAGTGGCAGTGCACCCAAATATTTTACCTATGGTGGCAGCAAGTGCCTTCACACCGTAACCCCTCTGTGGTATTCTGGAAGAGTGCAGGGTTGGACCCTGCAGTCAAATATTAAAATGATATGAATCTGGTATAGGCGTCAGTGCACCCAAATATTTTACCTTTGGTGGCAGCAAGTGCCTTTACACCGTAACCCCTCTGTGGTATTGTGGAAGAGTGCAGTGGTGGACCCTGCGATCCAATATTAAAATGATATGAATCTGGTATAGGCGTCAGTGCACCCAAATATTTTGCCTTTGGTGGCAGCAAGTGCCGCACCGTAAGCCTTCTGTGGTATTGTTCTAATGCCCAGAAATCTCCTACAACTCACTGATAGCCTGGCAGTGCCAAGACAGATTAAAATTCCCAGAAATCTCCTACAACTTACTGAAATACACTGTCCCTGATAGCCTGGTGTAACCGGCCTATACCCTCACTGCCCGTTCGTATGGACTCTGCGCTGTGTTTTGTGGTGTTGTTGAGCATCAAAGATGAGACCAACAACTGGATCGCTGGGAACATGCGATTTTAATCTGAATAAAACATATATAAATCACGGCAATGAGAATATCCTCTGTGACATCCCCCTCACGCAGCTGCCTCGTGATCTGAAGGCTGAGTATATATAGTCACATTACAATACAATAAATATATACAAAAAGAAAATACATAAATTCAACAAGGAAATATACAAATAAAACATAAAAATGGGAATAAAACAAATCATACCTGAATAAAACATATATAAAACACGGCAATGAGAATATCCTCTGTGACATCCACCTACAGACACCAGGCATAGGATTAGCACAGGTTATCACTTGTTGTGCTGATATTTTACACTCAAAGCCCTGTTCTAAACAATAGAGCTGTTTTATTCTGCACACATGAACCTCCTAGAGGAACTAACATAGCTACACATACATAAGGGTTAAATCTGAACTTAAAAACCGTTTTGGGAGAACTTTTGCATGGTTTTAAAACTCTAAGGGAAGACAATGTGAGAGCTCTTCATTACACCTCCTACCTCACGCAGCTGCCTCGTGATCTGAAGGAAAACCCCGGCTCACAGGAGATGAGGGCATGCCTCATTAGCATAATAGCATTAACTCCTCAACGGCTGCACAAAATTAAAACAAAAACAAACCAAAAGCTTTCTTTGGGTGAGACATTCACCATAATACAGTAGTTTCTCTAAAATGGGGGATATTAGGGGAATTAACACATACTGTGCTCTTGAAGAGACACACATATTTACATCGGTTATACTGGCAGTGCCAAGACAGATTCAAATTCCCAGAAATCTCCTACAACTCACTGAAACACACTGTCCCTGATAGCCTGGCAGTGCCAACACAGATTCTAATTCCCAGAAATCTCCTACAAATCACTGAAACACACGGTCCCTGATTAGCCTGGCAGTGCCAAGACAGATTCAAATTCCCAGAAATCTCCTACAAATCACTGAAACACACGGTCCCTGATTAGCCTGGCAGTGCCAAGACAGATTCAAATTCCCAGAAATCTCCTACAACTCACTGAAACACACTGTCCCTGATAGAATCTGTGTTGGCACTGCCAGGCTAATTCACAGAAATCTCCAACAATGTCACTGATACACCCTGACAGAACAATCTCCTCTCCTCTCTGATTCACTCCTGCAAATACACGCGCTGGGGCTGCAGGCAGGGAAGATGCCTTATATAGTGTGCTGCGGGACTTAGCTCTGTGAGCCCATGATTGGGCAAAATTTGCCCAAAAAGGACTCTGAGCCATGATTGGCATAGTCTTGCACCTGACCTGCAGTCAGGTGCAAGGCTGTAGCCAATTACAAGCTTCAGGCCAGCGTAAAAGTGCATTGTGGTGCATTGTGGGCGAACATGCGGCGAACACGCGTAAATGTTCGGAGCTCGACGAACAGCCGAACGGGCAATGTTCGAACTGATCCGAACCGAACGTTCATCCCTAGTGGTGATGCCTGACTGCTTGTGGGAGACAAGGAGAAGAATGGAAGGATCTTCCCACTCACACATTAATCCCACTCTTCCATTCCGTCTCTGGGCCAGGCTGACCACGCCCACACACATGTGATCACGCATGCTGGAGCAGCGCTGTGCCTGCGCTCCTAACAACTAGTGCAGCACTGCCAAAATTTGCCGACAGCTGCCTAATTAAGATGCAGGAGCCTGCCTGCCTGGCTCCCCTCAAGTGGTGGAATGCCTGGGCCCGGTCGCAAGCGCGACTGCTGCGACCCTGGTACTTCCGCCACTGATTGGTTGTGTTATTATATATCACTCTAAACAATGAGTAGAGGTAACATCACTGCTCTATATTCGTGGAGAACCCAGGTTCGAATTCCGGCCAGAGCACCTCTCCAGAATGTGTCCTTGGGCAAGACACCTAACGGTACATACTTGCCTACCACACAATATAGGCTGTTGAGTCCAGTGGTAACATCTCTACCTTTTGTCTGTGGAGATGCAAATCAAATCCTGTTCAGCACATTCCTCCAATACGACTGTGGAGCAGCAAGTCTCAACTTTACGAGAAACGATTCAACCTAACCACCAGGTTGCTGCTCTACAATCATTCAAAGACGACCAGAACTCACTCAGCAGATGCCACCAGTCAGTGTCCTTTAGAGGTGTGCATTAATTTCGTACCGAATTGAAATTCGTATTTCAGAAGTACTTCCAAAATAGCGAATCGATTTCATCCGAAAGTAAAACAAAACGGTATATAACGAAATAATGAAATTTTATTCGTTAATATACTGTGTTTTGTTTTCACAGTTTCACAAGAAAACGCATTGATTGAATCAGCAGAATTTGATGATTGATTTACTTAGGTTATTGATCTGACGTCCGAATCGATATAAAATATCAAATCGCTCCCAATGACAATAGTAAATTACAAATAGTGATTTGAAATTCTAATCGATATCAAATATCGATTGCTCCCTAATGACAGTACATGTGTGGGTCTTTTGTATTCTTGTAGGGAAAGTGAAGAAATCTTAAGATTATAAGGGTCAGTCTTGGTTTATTTTCTCGTGCTTTGGATCAATGGATGCACGCCTGTATATGCGGCGGCATAGCAGCAATTATGGCAATGGCTTTGTATTATTGACGTGCTTCTGTGATGGCATATGTTGTGCCTTAGACACTTTTTGAACGAGGTTAATATTAAGACCTCTGTCTATCAAGATTGATCAAGAATTTTCCCATGAGTCTTTTGTCTTTATGATTTTAGCATTTTCTGGTGTTCACGATTAATGTCTCTTATTTATACCAATAAAGTATTTACTGATTTTTCCGGCATTCCTGTTCAATGACAGTAGTAAATTACAAATAGTGATTTGAAATTCAAATCGATATCAAATATCAAATTGCTACCTAATGACAGTATATGACATACAGTAACAATGATAACAGCAATATCATACAAATCAATTTAGTTTTTCTCTGTCTGAATGCACCCAGTCTCTATCAATTGTTAACCAACAATAACCATATAACGCTAGCTTGCCATTTAACAACATAATTTGATTAGTTTTTTTTAGTTAGGTGATATACGTAACAGTAGATGACTTTATGAAATGAATCCATTCCGTAATGATCCTAAATTCGAATCGATATTAACTATCGAATCGCTCTGCAACAAAATTCCGAAATGAAACTGAATAGGAAACGAAGCTAAACAGAACAAAATAAATTTAAAACATAGCGAAATTAATTTTCCACGTCTAGTGTCCTAACACCTAATGAAATGGATGCGCCTACCTCACAAAATACTTGTACTTCTCATAGATTTTAAGTTCCCTTGGGAACAGGGCCTCCCTGAATCAGGTCATATATCCATGTGTGGTATTCTAATGTATCAACCCCTTATACACTGATCTTGTAAAGGGCTGCAGAATTTGTGGCGCAATATAAATAAAGGATAACAATAATAATAAACAATGTGAACAGATCTTCTGTATTTTTACTAAAAAATAACAAATTTAAAAGCACAATTTTGAGAGTTATTTTTCTTTAAGTCAGACACATTGCTGATTTGCTTTAATATAAGAGACCAAAATGAATATGGCTAGTTAATCTCTTTTATTATAGCATAAATCCTTTACTTGTCCTTTAAATAGTAAATTAGGTTTTTTCTATATATATTTTTCTCTGCTACTATTTTTCAAACCACTAAGTGGTGCTATTTCCACATTTTATTGTTGGATAGTAAACTAAATTATCTCTACATAACAAAACTAGCATTTCTTTTCCTTGATCTGTAATATATTCTTTAATAAAAAAAAACAGGGTTTGTGAGCCTAGAATAACTTTTTACATCCATTTTCTATTTCTATGCAAACACAGGTTTTATAGCTTCATCTTATTAGTTGTTCTTTGCAACAGGCTGCCCGTTATTGGTACGATATATTGATGCATGTTATCAAACATATTAATATATTTAAATATCAGTGTCTGACATCTCAGGAAATGCAGAGAATGCCCACTCTTTGACCTAAGAGGAGCATCCATGAGATCACAGGTACACAATCTCACAGGGCCGGTGGAAAGGTACTATTTGTATATGGCACTGTCCTCTGCATTGTGGGACCACAGGTGAGCATTTGATGTTTTCAATCTACTTTTTAATTATTGTTAAGTCATTTTGCATTTGCAAAAATCGCTTAGTACCAGGATCTGAGAGCTGAGCTGATACATATTGCAAAACATAAGATATTATCCCACCTAGATATGGTATGAACCAGGAGGGATTGGAAAAACCGAAACCAGAAGGATTAAACCTCTATTTTGGAACAAAGAAAAAAGGAATGAAAGGGACTCACTTGGGCAGAAATCCAATGAAGTTAGCTGAGTTAGGTATACAAATACAGATTTTTTTTTTATTATTAAATGTATAATAACAAGCACGCTCCTGATGAAGCCGCGATAAGTAGCGGCGAAACGCGCATCAGTGTTGTTTTGGTGATGGGTATTGTTTTTAGCAGCTTTATTCTTTGATTATGGTCCAGGTTATGATATTCTGGTCCTGATGCCTTCTATACAAATTTTTTTCCTTTTTTTTCTGTATTTGCACCCCAAACCCAGCTCGCTTCGTTGGATTTCTGTCCAAGTGAGTCCCTTTCATTCCTTGTTTCTTTGAGCTGATATATACATTTTTATTATTTTTATTATTATAATAATAACACTGGAGAGCAGCATTTTTGTTGAGTTAGATCTGACACTTGTTTTTGACTAACTGGTGGCATCTGAATACAAAAATGACCCCAGTTTTTCTCTATCACGTCAATTTTTTTAAGGTACAGGATACCCTCCCTCTGTCTCAAAAACCACACAAAATGTGCACACAATGGAAAATAATGAAAAAATTACCTGAATGTTAAGTTCAAATTTAACCTAAAAGTCCAATTGGGTGCAATTAGTCAAGGTAGGTAGCGCTTAAGGTACAAATTTATGCTTTTCCTGGAGTGTTCAGTCTCACCTGATGCTCCAACAATAGTCAGCCATCATATGTTCATCCCATCTACCCTCATACCGTTCCTCTATGACCTTCAAATCTTGGTGGAATCGGACAGAAGTAACAGTCACTGGATTGATCTATGGGCTCTCGCCAAACCAAAGGTATATCAAATGGCAATTTATCACATTTTTCCTTCGTCTACATCTGCAAACTCTCGACACACTGCTTGCACACCTTGTGAGGGACCCAAGACTTATCTTGATCACCAAGTTTTACTTAGAAATATGCAACATAGGTTTGCCTGACTAATGCGCTGATTTTCACCCTTTGACTGGGAACGGTGAAACTGTCACAGTTATAACAAAAGGACTGTTTCTGCACTTACGACGAGAAATAGCAGAGGCAGACATGATCTGAGGGAAAGGAAATAATTCTGCTTACTCCTTATATACAGACTTTCAGAATACAGTTACAAGTATTTATAAAGCGCTAATAAATTCCTTTGCGCTGTACAATGGGAGAGACAGAATAACAAATATACATACACGCTATGCAAATGGAACAGAAGGAGGGAGGACCCTGCTCAAGAGCTTACAATCTAAGAATACGATTCACTAAATACAGTTATACACACCCTCTCACCACACTCTCACGTGTAACTGAAATGCAGAGACAAGTAACATCAGGTCGCCAAGGTTGCCCCCCACCCTTCCCCACTTGAGGGAGGCCCACTCTCGACCAATAGAGCACTCGTGTTCCCATACATCCAGGTGGGAGTAATCTCATTCAGATAAGCTGTAGAGAAAAAATCTGATGTGACAGAAAAAAACTAACCGCAGTTATGAAATCAGCGTCTAATTTAACCTGAAACAGCTGAAATATCAAACTCAACAGAAAATATGTTCCAAATTGTTTCCCAGTGTAATAATTACTATTTATTTATTTTTCATACCATCTCTGAGAATAAAGAGCGGCTTTGCTACTGCTTGTTATTCTCTGGCTGCCCGCAAATTAATGGTACCTATACAAAGTATAAAAAAAGCGTTTGGTTACAGTAAGCTTTTGTAACAGCTGAGCTGCGAGGCACATTAACAGGTAAACTGGTAAAGCACAAGAGCCCTTATGATAAACTAGAGGCGTCCTTATACTTTACTGCGCACTTGATAATAGCTCAACCAGAATTGGGCAACTGAGATTTTATCCATCGCTGTGGTACCAAATCATGTCTTTTGCATCACCCATGATGTTTATAAATAGTGAAAAACTATGATTCTTTTTAATTCCTTCAGTTAGTTTTCAAGCCTTTCCGTACAAAGCTCCTTCGCATACGCACAGCCACATATGATCACACAGGCAGGCTACGCTGGAGAACAATATCTGGGACTTCATTTTAATTATCTGGTAGAGATGGACAATTATTCAGCCCTGCGAAGCTGTTTCTGCCATTGCATGAAAGGATTTAGCTGATTAGTTGAAACAGCTGACCAAACACAAAGGCGACTAATTTGTAATTCACTTAAAGGTGTTATGAACATGTGACGCTGCTAATACACTAATACACGTCACATACTGGACTTTGACAAGCACATTTTTTTATTAAATAAAAAATAAATTAAGAATTATGGAAAAAAGAGAGCGAAGTCTTAAATGTAAGATATGTATGCATGCAGATAAATATACATATACAAACCATGTTACTTTTACTGAGAGGGTGGTGGGTACATGGAACAGTCTTCCAGTTGAAGTGGTAGAGGCCAAAACAGTAATTGAATTTAAGCAAGCATGGGATAGGCATAAGGCTATCCTAAACAAAAGATAAATCCAGGTAAAGTATCCATGTTAGGCTGGGGTCAGACGAGCGTAGTGTTCACGTCCGTGATTGCGCCTAAAAGTACGTCCGTGATAGCATGAAAGTAAGTCCATTGGAGCCTGACACATGAAGTACGTCCGCACTGAACTGCGGACGCACAACGGCCGCGGCAAACGGACGCAGGTTAGGCAAGAACGTAATACTGCTAGAACGGACGTGCGGAGTGCGCCACGTCCACAACGTCTGCATAGCTTTGTGTGTGAGTGATGGAGCGAGGTCAGACGGACTGCATTTATACGTCCAGCATTTTTGACGGACAGAATGTTTTTTCATTGTAATTTATTTTCCCCTCCTACATCCGTTAAAAAATAACTTCAGTGAAAAAACGGACTGTGTGACCACTACTGCGTCATCCGTACTGACGATGTCCGTACTGCACGGACGTACAGTCCGTAGAAATCACGCTCGTCTGACCCCAGCCTAATTGGGCAGACTAGATGGGCCGAAAGGTTCTTATCTGCCCACATTTTCTATGTTTCTATGTTCTCTGCACTCTGTCTCTACCAAAACTTGCTGCTCTGGTGCCACGGACAGGTGTCCACAGTATACCATTCCGATATCCCGCTACACGGAGACTTCACTCATGGTTAAAACAAATTAAATTTATTTAATAGACATTTCAGTCCATTGAAACGTCTATTAAATAAAATTTGTATATATATATATATAATATATATATATATATATATATTAGGTGAGCTTGAGACTTTCGAGCACATTTCGCCAGTTACAAACTGTAGAAATGATCCCCGAAAGTATATATATATATGTATTTTTTCTATCTTTTTTTTGGCTTTGTTCTTGTCATAGACATAGGGGAACATGTGAATGCCATATAATATTTTTTTGGATATTATATACAGATTAGTATAATTTGTCCTATTTTTTGACATTTATAGATTTTTGTATCCTCAGTAAAAAAATATTTAAAAAGAAAATGCTTTAGATTTCCAATCCTAAAAAAAATGTCAGGGCTCATTTCACACTATCAGGGTTATTCAGAGAGAGGTGAAAAGCAGGAGAATGACTGGAGAAGTGAAAATTCTAGGTCAAAATAGCCAAACCAGAAAAATTCTCCCATTTATCTCACTTTCCAAATCGGCTATTTGGTCTAGATTGTTCATTCTCCTGCCATTTCTTCTGCTTTTCATCGCTCTCTGAATAACATATATATATATATATTTTTAATGCAGCCTTTTACCCCAAGATTTTATTTTAACTGTATGTGTAGCAGCTTTTTCGCTCTTGTTATAAACACGTCTTAATACAGCCCTGAAGATATCACCTCATTAATGTGTACGCGCCACAGTTTTGCACATAGGATGTTGGTCTAGCATTGTCGCTGGATGTTAGATACTCAACATCTGTTAAAACGTAGAGAAAAAGAAACATATTTAGGATGTTTCACAGTCAAATTAATTGACATAAAACAAACATTATTACATACTATACAGTATATATATATATTAATTGACATAAAAACATAATTATATACAATATATATATATTAATTGACATAAAACAAACATTATATATATTAATTGACATAAAAAAACATTATTATAATATATATATTGTATAAAAATGTTTGTTTATGTCAATTAATATATATATATTGTATATAATTAATATTTTTATGTCAATTAATATAATGTTTGTTTTATGTCAATTAATATATATATATATTGTATATAATTATATTTTTATGTCAATTAATATAATGTTTGTTTTATGTCAATTAATATATATATATTGTATATAATTATATTTTTATGTCAATTAATATAATGTTTGTTTTATGTCAATTAATATATATATATTGTATATAATTATATTTTTATGTCAATTAATATAATGTTTGTTTTATGTCAATTAATATATATATATTGTATATAATTATGTTTTTATGTCAATTAATATATATATATACTGTATAGTATGTAATAATGTTTGTTTTATGTCAATTAATTTGACTGTGAAACATCCTAAATATGTTTCTTTTTCTCTACGTTTTAACAGATGTTGAGTATCTAACATCCAGCGACAATGCTAGACCAACATCCTATGTGCAAAACTGTGGCGCGTACACATTAATGAGGTGATATCTTCAGGGCTGTATTAAGACGTGTTTATAACAAGAGCGAAAAAGCTGCTACACATACAGTTAAAATAAAATCTTGGGGGAAAAGGCTGCATTAAAAAAAACATGCAAAAATCTAGTGGATAAGAAAAATAAAACAATAGAATCTCCTCGATAATGGAAGAGCTGTATAGAAAATATAAAATGTGAGAATATCGAATGAATGACACATGCACGAGACAAAACGCATTCATTCCACGTAGGCGCTCGTTAAAAGCGTACGTTCGCGGTCCTGGGGGCCAAGGCATTTAGCACTTAAACATGATTTCCTTTTAAATCTATCTATTGAGTCAATCCTTGTTTAGGTGATTATTTATTTGCACTTAGAGACTTGGAACAAAGAAGGACCAGCTCATACAATGCAGCGACTATCACCATAGATATTCCATAAAGGGTGCTGGGGGGGGGGGGGTGAAACGAGATCACCATTTAACCGTCGTCTTACATCATACACATCTGTCCATCTAATTAACACAGCAAAGGCAATCCCACTTTGTGCCTAAAAATCTGTCTTACAGGTCTAACCACTAAAGGTGAAACTCGGGAGAATGACTGGAGAAGTGAAAATTCTAGGTCAAAATAGCCAAACCAGAAAAATTCTCCCATTTATCTCACTTTCCAAATCGGCTGTTTGGTCTAGATTGTTCTCTTCTCCTGCCAATTCTCCAGAGTTTCACCTTTTAGTGAATAGACCTGTTACTGTTCTATGAAATAAAAATGGAATGCTGCTTAATTATTTTTTTTTCAACTTCTAATTCTAAAATAATAATAGTAACTAATAATCATTCTAATAAAAATACAATCACTTAACAAATACTTCTGGTTTATCCTCGTTATAGATAATTGATTATGATCAGCTTGTTTTTTTTTTCTACTATTTCAGGATTAAGGAGATACAATTGCGTTTTGTTTTGTTTTTTTTACATTTATTAGTTTTATTTTCAGGCGTTTCTTCTGTTTATTGCAATCCTGTCTCTATATCGTTATTTAGTATAAGTATATAAACAGGAGCGTTAAAATTAAAAATAATACATGTTTTCATCTTTGTTTAAAATTGTACGTATTGTGTAATATTTCATGTGATGTAAATTTCCAGTTAAAAGTTTTGAAACAGAACCTTGTTTCTCTATAGATGAAATTGTTAATTTCAATGTTCTTGAACCCAGGGACTTACTTGAAGACAAGAGAAATCTCAAAGTATCCTTCCTGGTAAAATACTTTGCAAATAAATAAATAACCCTTTGTAAATTTGTCCCTTTGTCGCTTATTTGTCATTGAACTAAATATTGGTGGGATTAATTATCAATCATTATTTTCTGGAGGATATGTTCTCCTTTCTTTCCCATCACAGCGACTAATTACACAGATCCTGCTCATCGTTAAACTAATGCAAGGTTACGAATGTAAAAAATGTTCATGGCAGCAAAATACGGCATGTACCTGTCCACCATCTGTACATTTAAATCCCTATAGGGTTTCCTGCAGGGCAGGTCACAGGTGGTGCTTACTGTAGGAGGTTCTATGAATAGATGCCTGCTAAACACTTGTGGGCTGGGGCCATTTATATGGCACCAATCACATCTGGCAAAATTACCGCCAGAGAACTGTGTAAATCAGAAAAAAAAAAAGAGATTAATTATTGTGTGTATGAGCACTCACAACAACCAGAGAAAGAGAAAGAGAGGAAAGGAAAAGCCAGAGAACGGGAATGAGGGAGATAGAGAATGAAAGAGAGGAGAGAAAGAGAGAAAAAGAATGAAAACAGAGAACAAAGGAGGGAGAGAGAACAAAAGAGAGAAAAAGAAAAGAGGGTCAGAGAGAGTGAAAAAGAGAAAAATTAAGAGAGAGAAAAAAGGAAGTGGAGGAGAGGGAAAGAGGTAGAGTGAAAGTGGGAGAGAGAAAATAGAGGAGAGAGAACAAAAGAAAGTGGGAAAGAAAGAGAGAATCTAAGGCTGGGGTCAGACCAGCGCACTTTTAACGTGCGTTCTGGCGCACATAATTACGGCCGCACTAGCAGCAGATGATGGGCAATGACGGCCAATATACGAAGTACGGCCGCACAAAAGTCCGGCCGGGCAACGCAAGTGGAATTTGAACGCATTTTTTTGAGAACGCTGAACCGCTAGTACTGACGTACTGAGTGCGCAGCTGCCGCATAGTGGCGTGTTTGCGTGATTAGGAGATGTCAGACACTGCTAATGTCCAGCCTACATAACGTCCAGACGCAAAAAGAGTTTTATTGACCATCCGTACAAAATGACGCCCGAAAATGCGCGTCGTCTTACCGTTTTTGCGCATTCCGTGAAAAAGTACGTCAATGCGTTCAGACGCGCTTTTTCACGTTCGCGGGGAAAAATGCTTTCGTCTGACCCTAGCCTAAAGGAAAGAAAGAGGGAGGGAGAGAAAGAATGGGAGAGAGAGAAAAGTGATAACGTAGAAAGGAAAAGAGGGGGAGAGAGAAAAAGAGAAAGGGAAGAGAAATAAAGGGAAGAGAAATAAAGGGAAGAGAAATAAAGGGAAGAGAAAAAGAATGAAATAAAGAGGGAGGAAAAGAGAACGAAAGCGACAGAAAAAGAGGGAGATAGAAAAACCACAAAAAAAAGAGGGAAAAGAACGAGGAAAAGAAAGAAAGAACGAGGAAGAGAGGAGAAAGATTGAAACAAAGAAAAATGGAGACAGAGCAAAGAAAAAGGAGAGAAGGAGAAAGAAAAAGTGAGAGAAAGAAAGAGTGTGAAAGGAAAGAGACAGAGAGGTAGATGGATAATATTGAGAGATAGAGAGAAAAAAAGCAAGAAAGATTAATTGGTGGAAATTGCAGCCTTTTCTAGTCTCCCACAGTCACATGAGGTCATTCATTGTCTTCCCAAGATTAGGAGCGTATCACTTTAAATTCAAGCCACAGGTATCTTGTTTCTGGTCCAGTTTATCTAGTGATGTTGGCAGTCACTCCCCTGGTATGTTTAGGCAGGTCCTGGAGAACCTGTTAGCCATTACCCGCTTGTCACAGGCTGATTGTTTGAAAGCTAATCTTTTAATTGTGCATCACAAAGCTTGTAAAGAAAGCAGTAGGAACAGCAAAAGCACCTGGAGTGATCCTGTCAAGCAATTATCCGATACACCCGGGACAGATGTGACAAACATTCTTATAATTATATTTCAGCTTGTATCCCTCTTTCATGCAATGTCTGTTCAGGCGCTGAAATAACTGAGCTCTGTTATATACAGTATTTGTAAACAAGTCACTTATTTATTTATTTTTTACATAAAAAGTATTTACAAAGATTAGAGAGTCTGTTATAGTAAAACACCTATAAAAGCTTATGCTCTGCTTTAAAGGCACATTCTAATCTACTCAATTTTTTTACCTTTCACCCAAGTCGATCAATATGTTAAAGTAAACATTTACATTGTTTATTTTACTACATTTAGTGATTTTAAAACGGGAGGCGCAGGACTTATCTCTTAGTTTTTAAGGTAGTCAAAGAAACACTAGAATGTGCCTCATTTATCTAGGGTGAAAAGGAAAAAAAAAGATAATAAGTAATCACTTACACTGTACATCAATTAAAGAAGACGTACTTATTAAGAGCGAGCATTTCTTATTAGCCATGGATGAATGATTATCACTTTGACAAAATGCTGAGTATATTTCTGCCCATGTTATCGCCACTAAATGATGTGCTCAGGGCATTCAACTCTCACGTGAGGAAACCTCATATATTGCTACGTGTCCCACAGGGATAAGTGGGTATATTTTCTACCAATAAAAAGTAAATAAACAGCCTAGAAACCCTTTTTTGGGTTAAAAGTAGACTGCTTATAAAATATTTATTATACTTAATTTTGTTTCTGTGATGTTAACTGGGGATGTGCCGAACACTCCCGTGTTCGGTTCGAACTTGAACACCCAAAAAGTTCAAATGCGAGCATAATGCAAGTCAGTGGGGGTCGAACTTCCGAAAATGAAAGTGCCCTCCAAGAGGGCATATATGCAAGATATTGGTCATAAAAGGTATATGGGGTCCGGCTACTGCCCTGGGGGACAGGAAACAATGATTTTTTTTTTTTAAAAAAAGAGTTTTTAACCCATTCACTGCTGAGTGCTGAGCCATTTCACCGCTGTGCGCTGAGCTAATTTTTACCGCTTTTGCTCATGTTTAAACGCGATTTGAAGCCATGGGAAATGCTTGCCCAACAATGAGTGGGAAATGTTTGACCAACAACAAGTGGGAAATGTTTGACCAACAAGGAGTGGGAAATGTTTGACCAACAACGAGTTTGAAATGTTTGACCAACAAACAGGACAGGTTATACCTGAAATAGGCCAGATGGTATACAAGGACGCATTCTAACACAAGCCCAAATCGATCAGTGAATCGCCAGGAGACACTCAGCACTGAGGGAAGCAAACTCCACGATAGGGCGATGAGCCGGATCACGCTGTCTGTATTTAAACCCGGCAGGCGCACGTCATCATGCCGCGCCTCGCCTCCTGACCAGCCCTGCGTTCTCCGGAAACCAGCACAACTCCTGGCACCCGGCTTGTCGATGGCGCCGTCGGATTGCGGGGTCCCCTCTGAGTCTCAGACGTGACAGATAAGCTCATACACATCACATATTACTGTGAGTTTTATTGCTGTGGAACTTTGTCATGTCCTTTTTTTTTGGAAGGGGGCGAAAAGCTGTTACGGGTTGAGGAAGTTTACGGGGGCCCCATCGTGAGGTTCAGTAAGGGGCCCCATCATTTCTGATGGCTGCCCTGTATGCATCCGGTACCCGGGTCAGTGCACCCAAATATTGGGACTTTGGTGCCACCTAGTGCCTTCACACAGTAACCCCTCTGAGGTATTGTGGAAGAGTGCAGGGTTGGACCCTGTGGTCAAATATTGAAATGATATGCACCTGTCACATTCAAGTGCAGAAAAATTGTGTCTTAGTCGGTGGTGCACGACACCGAGAATCTAACAGTGTTATTCTAAGCGATCCGAATTGTGAAATTCAGCATACAGTTACCTTTCCTGGCCATTCGGCTATTCAGAGAGCAGTCAGTTCGCAAAATGTTGGCGAATTGCCTGCCAATACGGTGCCTGTTCGGTGCCTGTTCGAGGGCAGTGAAACCCCCATAGTGAAGCAATGCTTCGTCTATTCAGAGAACAAAAAACAGCAGTGAAAAGTTGCCAAAATGCCCTGCTGTTCATGGTTTCATTCGGCAGGTTTATTCAGGCGAATCCCATAGACTTCAATGTTAAAAATATTCCCGTTTTAATTCAATATCTAAAGAAACAGTTTATTATTATATTCTGCAGTAAAGAGTCTCTTTATTTTTAAATGTTTTTTTCATTTTTCTGTAACACTCCTTTGTATTATCATTCATTCGTCGAATGTTATGTGTAAATTCCAGACGTTTTCATTCAGTAGTTTTTTTGAAAACAGCGTTTCACTAAAGTTCGAACTTTTCGCGAACATCCCAAAAAGTTCGAAGTTCGCCGAACTTTCGAACGGCCGATGTTCGAATCGAGCCAGCAGCCCATCCCTAATGTTAACAGAAACTAACAACAAACACAGGGCGCCGTGTCCTCAAATCTCATCATTCTCGAGAGGAACGATGCAACGCTAGCAGACAGTTCCAATTCTTACAAAAGAAGAATACATTTTTTTCGTATCTGCTCTAAAATCCTACAAAAAAAAACCAGATGTTTAGTTAACTAATAATGGGTTTAGAGCGCATATGATTTAAAAAAAAAAAATCTCCGGTAAAGTGCCGGCTGGGTGGAGTAGAGGTAAAATCACTGCTCTGCTTGGAGAGAGCCTGTGGAGACATGGGATCGATCCCAGCAAGAGCACCTCTCCAGTAAGTGTCCTTGGGCAAGACACCCAACGGTACATACTCACCACCCAGGACATACTTGAAAACGAGAGAAATATCAAGGTATCCTTCCTGGTATAATCCTTGCTCAAGAAATAAAAGTAATTCTTGTGTTTTCGGATAAATCTGAAGGCATTACAATAACAGTTGTCTGAAGCCTAAGAGTTTCAAGAGTCTGCTTTTCAAAAGTTGATATCAACATTTATGTTATATACGAATGTTAACATTCTCTTTTTTTTCAGATCTATTTATAAAGTGTTTTACCAGGAAGGATACATTGAGATTTCGCTCGTTTTCAAGTATGTCCTGGGTTCAAGAAACATTGAATTTGTTTTATAGTAGGTACAGAAATACAAAGTAATAAAATGCAAGATATTCAGGCTAGGGACAGATGAGCGCATTTTCTGCGGCCACCGTCAAAATGTACGTCGATGCGTGCGCACGCATTTTTTCACGGAATACGCTTAAGTGGTCAGACGATGCGCAATTCTGGACGTATTTCATGACGGTGGGGTAAAAAGAAGTCTAGGGAAATCCGGCTGTTTGAACGTTATGTAGGCCGCACACTAGCAGCGTCTGACGTCTCCTAATCACGCACACACGCTGCCATGCGGCCGCAGCGCACTCTGTACGTCAGTAGCAGCGGTTTCACGTTCTGAGAAAAATGCGTTCATTTGCTGGTTGCGTGGTGTCGGCGCACTTTTGTACGCACGTACTGCGTATATTGGCCGTCATTGGCCGTTATGTGCTGCTACTGCCGCCGTGATTTAGTGCGTCTGCACGCGCGTTCCGACTGCCCCACTCTGACCCTAGCCTAAACAGCACACAAATATACAAATTAATTTCAAACCACTTTTCTGCTGGTTGCCTTCTCATCAATTAAGATATACGTGCAAGCGCCAATGCTTGGATTATGATCTGAATGAACGCATGCCCAGCCAAGCGCTAAGACATCTCACCTTCCTATGGTATTCCGTGCAGTATATTTAACTACTTTAAATATTGACAAATATCTAATTTATCGACAAACAGGGTTATTCAAAGAGAATCGAAAAGTCACCGCACGTTCGGTGACTTTTCGTTCTCTTCATTTCGGTGCAATTTGGCGATCCCATTTCGGTGACCCTGCGGTGTATTCAGCAAGCACCACAGGGTCCCTGAAGTGCAGGGAAAAGCCGCCGCATACCCGCCAAACACTCACCGCAAAACCCAGCGAACGCACACCGAAACCCACAAAAACGTCTGGATTAACCCCGCCGAACACGCCGGAGAAACCCGAGCAGCCATCGATCACAGCGCAGAGCAGCCGCCGGAAAAACCCAACACCGCAGACGAATGGAGTGAAAACAAAAAAACAGTGCGCTTGAATGTTTGAAAAGTGAAACGCTGTTTGCAAAGAAACTACAGAACGAAAATATCTGGAATTTACATATAAGATCCAATGAATGAGAATAAAAACGGCTGCTACAGAAAATAGAAAAAACTATTAAAATAAAAAAAAAAAATCGCAAAAAAATACAGAAAAATGCCTAAAAGAGACTTTTTACTGCAGAATATTATAATCAACGGTTTATTAGATATTGATTAAAACGGGAATATTTTTAACATTGAAGCCTATGGGATTCTCCTGAATAAACCTGTCGAATGAAACCACCGAACAGCAGGGCAATTCGGCAACTTTTCACTGCTGGTTTTTGTTCTCTGAATAGACGAAGCATTGCTTCTCTATGAGAACAGGCACCGAACAGGCACCGTATGTGCAGGCAATTCGCCAGGATTTGGAGAACTGCCTGCTCTCTGGATAACCGAATGGCCAGGAAAGGTAACTGTACGCTGAATTTCACTGTTCGATTACCTATCGGCCACAATTCGGATCTCTTTGAATAACACTGTATATCTTGTTTTGATCCTTCACAATGCCTGACCCAGTGAAGCAACATGTATACTAGAGTCACACGGCACACATTTTTGTCCGCATTTTGTAATTTATTCTAACTATGCATCTTAAAATGCGCATTACATAATGTTATCCTTGTTTATCATTTTATATTTACAGCCTGTTTTTTTTTTCATTCAAACTCTTTTACAAAAGCAACTGAATATTTCAATGATTACAGCGCTGCAGTCTTTCTTGCTGTATCTCCAGGGAACATCCGTTAATGTTCCATTGATTAGTGACTCACTCTCTGGCCTTAGCTCTGTGGATTTCACAAATGGGGACAATTAGTGGCATGATGAATCCTTCAGCTTAATATATCAGAAAGTTCTGAACTGCTCAGAGGTGGCGTTTTATAGAAGAATAGGTCAATGTATTCACGGTGATTTCCTTTCACTATGCAAAAAAAAAATGCAATTCTGACTTCTAACGGATAAAATATATTGACTCAATTTACACTAATGTACTTTATGTCCATGTGTGGGTTTTTTTGTTGGGGTTATTTTTAAGCAAACTTCCATTTGTTACAGGAATATTTGCGGAAACAAGGTATTTTATAGTTTTTTATACTTTGAGTGTAAGCAGGCATGGAATAGGCATAAGGCTACCCTAAATAAAAGATAAATCCAGGGAAAGTATCCATATAATTGGGCAGACTAGATGGGCTGAAAGGTTCTTATTTGCCACTGGACTCTAGAGCAGTGGAGACGCGTTCTCTGGAGTGACGAATCGCCTCTGCTCCATCTGGCAATCTGATGGACGAGTCTGGGTTTGGCGGTTGCCAGGAGAACGGTACTTGTCAGACTCATTGTGCCAAGTGTAAAGTTTGGTGGAGGGGGGATTATGGTGTGGGGTTGTTTTTCAGGAGCTGGGCTTGGCCCCTTAGTTCCAGTGAAAGGAACTCTGAATGCTTCAGCATACCAAGACATTTTGGACAATTCCATGCTCCCAACTTTGTGGGAACAGTTTGGAGCTGGCCCCTTCCTCTTCCAACATGACTGTGCACCAGTGCACAAAGCAAGGTCCATAAAGACATGGATGACAGAGTCTGGTGTGGATGAACTTGACTGACCTGCACAGAGTCCTTACATCAACCCAATAGAACACCTTTGGGATGAATTAGAGCGGAGACTGAGAGCCAGGCCTTCTCGTACAACATCAGTGTGTGACCTCACAAAATGCGATTCTGGAAGAATGGTCAAAAATTCCCATAAACACACTCCTAAACTTTGTGGACAGCCTTCCCAGAAGAGTTGAAGCTGTTATAGCTGCAAAGGGTGGACCGACGTCATATTGAACCCTATGGATTAGGAATGGGATGTCATTTAAGTTCATATGCGAGTCAAGGCAGGTGAGCGAATACTTTTGCCAATATAGTGTATTCTATGTTTATATTTCTATATGTTCAGATGGTTGATTTTTTTTACGGACATGCAAGATGTAGAAAACAAAGAATACGTACTCAAAATTGGAAGACACAATGGTAAATCAACAGATATATCAACATGTAACTAGTCTCATTTGAACAAGCAAGAAATTACATACAAGTTGACACCATGTTTGGGCTCAGCATGTGGTCCCAAGACCTGTTCTAGATAACGATTTTGATCAATGTTTGAAGAAAAAAAATTCAATTTCAAAGTCTGTTAGTTCTTCCTCAAAGTTCAAATATGCTTCAAAGTGAGTACATGAAAAAGTAGGTATTTTATTTTGAGATTTATATTTTTTTTCCCCATCCCGAAAACAATCCATAGCTCCAGTAATATCTATAGTGGTTTATCTTAGTGACAAACATGTGAACAAATACCCAAGGGATGGCTCCTGGGTAAATATGCAAAGAAATATTTAGTTGCATCTGTCGACATGTATGCAATTATCATATTAGCAATGATTACCAGCCTGCTTCTCAGTAATTCCAGCCATTGAATATCATGTATTTTCTCCTTGTCTATGACAATGAATATTGCAGTAGGTATGTTTTAAACCCTGCTGTGCTGTAATGACTGTGGATAGCACTATAGATGTTATGGGTAAAGTCCAAAATTTGGATTACCTGGGTAAAACTGACATTACCAGGGCAGCTTTAAGTAAAGCCAGAAATGAAATCAAATATTGGGCTTTACTCGGTGTCACTGTAAATGGCGGCAGATAAAAAGGGACCTTGATGATGCAGACTTGCAAACACCTTCGACCAGCTGGTAGATGAAATATGTCACAACAAGGTCGGCGGGTGGTCGTGTAGCCAAGAGAGGGTTGGTGTACTTGTATTATCCAAAACGCGTAGTCGGGGTCACATAGCAATATCGTGATACAGAAGGCAGCGTAGACCGAATCACAAGCAGGGGTCGGAATATAGAGGGTAGCCAGGGCCAGATTTACCATTAGGCAGAGTAGGCATGTGCCTACAGGCGCCTGCACAAGGGGGCGCCTTGCTCTGTGTCTAAGAAAATATATTTTTTTTCTTTTACAATTTGCAATAATTTAGACCACTGTATCTCTGGAGCCCTAAGGACTAGAGGGACATATCAGGTATCATTGGAAAGGTCAGCTTATAGCCTTTCCAGTGATACTAAATATAACCAGGTTAGATTTATGGAAAAATAAAAGATCTAATAAAATATATTTTTCTCATTTTTTTTCTAACATGGCACTATTATTCAGTTTACTATTATAAAGTGAACAATGATGCTGCACTAACTCGCCTCATTTACCATACTGCCAGCAAGCGTGTATCTGGTGAAGCAACGCATTGTTTAATTCACAATCTAGACCATGGCGCTGCAGTGAGGAGGGACAGGAGGACTTTGGAACCTGCATCCCTGAATTGTACACCGCACAAGGTTAAGTGAGGTGTCATTGGAAAGGTCACAGTCTAGTCTTTACTATGATACCGAACAAGACCATGTAATGTGTAAAAATAAAAAAATGAAAACTGTAAATGCAAAATATTTTTTTTCTGTTCTACTGCAGAGGCAATATATGCTTTTACATATAAAACAAACCATGCCGCTGCATTCACTGCCCTCCTCCTTTAACCATTCTACCCAACTGACTCCCTCACTCCCTGCCCCCTCTTCTACTATGTCTTCCTTTTCTACAGTCTCAGAGAAGGATGTAAAAGAACTACTTATGTCCTCCAACCCGACCACCTGTCCAATTGATCCTATCCCCTCACACCTTATTCGGCCTGTCCTACCAGTTACTGTCCCTGCTTTGACTCATATTTTTAACCTCTCCCTCTACTCTGGAATCTTCTCCTCTGTATTCAAACGTGCTTTGATCACCCCATTCTAAAAAAGCCATCTCTTGATCCTCCCTCCATCCCTCTACTGTCCCATCTCTCTGCTTCCCTTTGCCTCCAAAATCATAGAATGTCTGGTCTATAAACAGCTCACCAGTTTTCTTGCTGCTAAATCTCTACTTGATCCGCACCAGTCCGGCTTTCACTCCCAGCGTCCACTGAGATGGCTCTGACCAAGGTGAATAATGATTTAGCTGCCACTGAAACCCAAAGTCACTTCTCCCTCCTTATTCTTCTTGACCTTTCTGCTGCATTCAACACTGTTGATCACCCTCTCCTGCTCCTCACGCTGCGTCAACTTGGCCTCAGTGACATCACTCTCTCCTGGTCCTCTTTCTGTCTCTCTTTTTGCTCCTTCAGTGTCTCTTTAAAAGGTGTCTCTTCACCACTAGTTCCTCTTTCAGTTAGTTGGGGTACCTCAAGGCTCTGTTCTGGGTCCCCTACTCTTCTCGATCTATACTGCTTCTTTGGACAACCTCATCTCTTCCTATGGATTCCAATATCCTGGTGACACCCAAATATGCTGGTGACACCCAAATCTATCTTTCCTCTCTCCATCTCTCTGTTAGGCAGGCTGTAACATGGTCCAACACCTATCGGCTGACTTCGACTGGATGACTTCCCGTTTCCTAAAGCTCAACCTCTCTAAAACTGAATGTCTCATCTTCCCTCCCTCTAAAACCTCTATTCCTGCACCCATTTCCCTTCAGGTGAATGGTGCCACCATTAGTTTTACCTCTCAAGCTCCATTGCCTCAGGGTCCTCTTGGACTCCAATCTATCCTTTACTTCTCACATTCAGTCTCTAACCAAATCCTGCTACTTCCATCTAAAAAAATATTGCACGCATCCGTCTCTTTCTTAATCCAGACTCTAATAAAATGCTCATCCAAGCTCTTATTATCACACGCCTTGACTACTGTAACCTCCTTCTCACTGGCCTTAAGAGATCCCAGATTCTCCCTCTGCAGTCTGTAAAGAACACCTGTGCCAGACTCATACACCTCACCTCTCTGTCAATCTCTACACTGGCTCCCTGTTTCCTTTAGAATCCAATTCATTATACTGTTGCTCACCTACAAAGCTCTCCATAACCACACCCCTGCCTACATCTCCTCCCTTATTAGCAGGTACATCCCATCCCCACCAATTTGCTCAACCAACGATCTGATGCTATCAGTTCCTCGTACCTGCTCCCCCCAACTTTCGCCTTCACTCGAGCTGCACCCTTTCTATGGAACTGCCTCCCCGCAACATCAGACTGGCCCGTCTCTCCAGTCCTTCAAGAAGTCTCTGAAAATGCATTACTATAGAGAAGCCTATCAGCTCACTCCATGATCCCCCACTGTCATTTCCTGCTCCATCTTCCCATTCAGTCCTCATGCATCCCGCTACTTCAAATACCATATTCATACTCACCTAATGTGTCACCCCTCTCCTCTTAGATTGTAAGCCCTTGAGCAGGGTCCTCCCTCCTTCTGTGTGTGTAACATATATGTAAATTTGTTATTCTGTTTATTCCATTGTACATTGCTAAGGAATTTGTTGGCGCTTTATAAATACTTGTAACTGTAACTAATTCAACTAAGGCAACAGATTCTGCCCCTTCTTTTGATTTGAGCACGGAGAAAAAAACAGTTTCAGTTTTTTAAAATGTATTTTTTTAGGTTTTTTGCCTCAAAACTAAAATTTAAATAGTAATTTTGGCTTGTTTCTTTTTGTTTGGGGGTAGGGCGCTCCGCATTTCTGTGCCTACAGGCTCCTGAGGTGCAAATCTGGCCATAAGGGTAGTGTAATCCTGGTCACAAGCAGTGGTGGACTAAGGGTGGGGTGTGGGGGGGGCGGGCCGCCCTGGGTGCCAGCTTGGGAGGGGTGCATTAGTGGGCTGTCACCCTTCAGGGCTGGTCCATCTATGCAGCATTGCTGTTTGCGCGAAAGCATCTGCAGCTGACAGTCTGCCTCCCTGACTCCTCCCCTTCCTCCTGCAGTTCCTATCCCTGTGCTGGAGGAAGAGGAGTGAGGTTGGTGAGCAGGGCGACAAGAGAAGGTGTGCGGTGTTCATTCTGCCTTTGGGAGTGACCCTGGACGTGTCCCAGGATTTTATTATATATATATTATTTTTTTACCGGTGACTGTCACACGGTGTTCCAATTCTCAGCCATGCTTTGTGGAGATAGAGGTAATTGGCAGTGCTGGATGAGGTTGCTGGGATTGGTTAAGCTGACTCTAGGCCAGGACTGAGTGGCTGAGCTGGGGGTGGACGTTTTGCTGCAATTAACGAAAAGGATACCCCCTCCTTTCAGGCGATCTCCCAGTTTTGCCAGGGGAGTCGCCTGAAAATGACATCATCGCGTCGGACGCAATGATGTAATTTCCGTTGGGGGGGCCTGAAAAGCAGAATTTGACTTTGGGGAAGTCAGAACGCCGTGGGACCCCCGAGGAGAGAGGGGAGTATCCTGTCCTGGGCTCCCGGTAGCGGATGACGTGTGGTGAACGTCCTCCGCATACAGCGGGAGTCTATGAAGACGTTCCACACACGTCATCCGCAGTGTAGGGGTTAATGGCAGGTGAGGCCCTGCCTCACCTGCCACCCCAGACAGCATGTCCCTGCCTTACATATACAAATCACATATATTGCAAAGGGGTATGTTTATCAAATATAACCTAAATGTGTATGCCCTATATCATTAGCAATTGGACTTTTTATTTATTGACTGGCAAATGTTATAAAGAGGTGCTCAGGTTTATAATTACTGCAATTTGCTACTAAATTTGCAGCATTTTAGCACGATGATTGCATATTGTGATAAACTGATACTATCCTTCACCAGCATAATTACAATAAAGCAGCAGAATGTTGGAGAATTTTCACACAACTATAAATTTTTTATGCATGCAATAATATAATGAAACTGGAAAAAATATGGTTTCTGGCTTCTAAACTAATAAGAGGAAATTCAATTATGGAAAAAAAATGATATCTATTTACTGTAAAGAAATGTGTTTATTGTGATATGCATATACACAGATCAGCCACATTCATTATAACCATTGACAAGTGAAGTGAATAACATTGATTATATCGTTACAGTGGCACCATTACAGAGGTCTAACGAGTTTCAAGACTTAAAGGCTGCTAATGTCTTGGTGCCAGATACCACAGGACACGTTCCGAGGTCTTTTGGAGTCCACGACCCCATGCATTACAGCTATTTTAGCAGGTGGTTTTAATGGCTAATGTGTGTGTATACAGTGTGTGTGTTTGTAACCTGTGTACAGCACCGCAGAATGTGTTGGTGCTTAATAAATATACAATAGTAATGTATGGAGAATATATAAAACTATATATGATTTGTTTAATATATATACTATTAATATATATATATATATATTATTGCTATATAATATATATTTTAATTAAGAGGATTGTACAAAGGATAGGAGGGGGGGTCATTCATTAAAGGAATTATTCAGAAAGCACAAATTTCAGTGAAATTTTGGTGCTTTCTCGTTCGATGCACTTCAGTGATTCCAGTGCGCTGACCCTGTGGTGAATTCACTATTCCCTGCAAGGTCCCCCCTAACATGGAGCTACCGAACACCGCCACCAATCAGCCCACCGACTGCCGGTCAGCCCGCCGTATACCACCAAATGCTGCCGAATTGCAGCAAAAAAAAAACAACAACCTGGAACTCTGCTATTCTTTAAAAGGTGTTTAAATCAATGAAAATGTGTGGAAATAATAAAAAAGGTCCTATAAAAAAAAATTAAAAAAAAAGAGTATAAAACGGTCTGTTGCAGAATTGAAAATAAACGCCTTTATAACAAAAGTGGGAATCAAAAATTTCCCCTTAAAACCCCCAAAAATTCCAAAAAAGTAAATAAATAAAAAGACGGATTGCTGAAAATGAAAAGAATTAACGGATGAACAAAAAAAAAAGGAAAAAATTATAGTATTTTTTAACATTGAATTCAATGGCATTCGCCTGTTTAAATCTGTTGAACTGAATCACCGAAAATCAGGGCATATCACTGACACTTCGGTGCAGTTCGTCGTTCTCTGAATAGATTAACCATTACTTCTCTATGGGACAATTTCGCTGCCGTCAAAGATCGCAAATTGCAGCGAACTGCACCGTACTTCACTGTCAATTCGCCAGTATTTGGCGAATGAACAGCTTTCTGAATAGAGGAACTGCCACAAAATTGCACCTTATGGTGAAATTCCCTGTTCAGTGCCCTTCGGTGGCAAGTTCGGTGCTCTTTGAATAACTCTTTAAGACATGAAGAAAGGATATTTTTATAATCATAAATATGTTGAATGTTCTGCCTAAAGAGGACTTTGGACTTGTAGTACAAGGGAGTAGAAATGTGTTTGAGAAATATGGGTGTAGCGCTGGGTTTAATTCCCTGTCGTGGCAGTACCTATTTTTGGCCACCGGAGGGAGACAAGCACGATGAGAGACATTGAACATTGGGACTACATTTCCCGGCATGCTTAGGGAGCGGACACAGGAAGTGGGTGGGACACAGAGACTTACATCCTGAGCCTCGTGGAGAGAGCTGGGAGAGCGCGCCAGGGAGTGAGAGGAGCAAGATGCAGAGCAGCAGAACGAGACAGTGACTAGGCCGGAGCGCAGCTGGGGCCTGACAGAGCTAAAGACCGGGTTATTCAGCCTTACCAGAGGAAGACCCAGTGATTCACAGGACTACCCGCGCTGATATTGAGGAAGCCGGAGGACCCCGAGTTAGGAGTACCGCAGATCGATTGGACAGGGAGAGCAGGCGGTGAACTGGATATCTTGCGGCAGCTACAGAAAGCCAGACAGCGGATCCAGTAACCAGGAGAACCCCAGTCAACATCGAGCAGAGAGACGTCCTGGGTTCGAGCGGAGCATCAAGTATCTGGCGGATGGGTGAGAGGCCTTCCAGGCCGTTGTGAAAACAAAGCACGCTGCTGTTTGTTTCCAAAAACCCACAGGGCCCCAACTTGACTAGTCGAAGATACCTCATAAGCAATTCACTGGCCAGTTGAATATTGTACCCGGGTACCGTAACACACACACACACTTACATTCTGGGACATAACCTGTGCGGGACTCACTCCCCAAACACAAAAGGGGGTTAAAGATTTATTTTTATTTCTTTTCCGCTGCGCGTTTCTCGAATTACGAAGCATTGTATTTCTTTTCCGCTGCGTGTTCCTCGAATTACGAAGCATCGTATTTCTTTTCCGCTGCGCATTTCCCGCATTACGAAGTACTGTAAATATATATACGAACACCGTGTTATTCATTATATGCCATTTATTCTAGTAAACTATATAATTTATAAAATCCACAACGGTGCTGGAGTATATTTATTCCCTAGTGCGGGGAGACTGACCCGAGGTTCAAATTCAGCGGCTCCTCCGGGAGTGAGCGCTACATGGGCCTGGTGTTTCATATTTTTCCCTGCTCTTTCCTTTGTTAAAGTCACCCTGTATCTACAATTTTAGATGCAGGGTGTTTGTGTTTTCTGTGCCCTATACCCTGATGTCTGTGCTATATTAATAGTACCTTATGTATTTATTATAGTGTCATGTCGTCTCTGTATAGTGTACTCCTCCGTATCTACCCCCCTCTCTGTATAGTGTACACTTGCTGTATGACGATTCCTTTGTTTCTCCTGCTTCCCTCAACCCCCCCTCCTCCTAGGATCTAGCAGGTTGTTTAAGATAAGATTGCATGTGTAAACGATCCATTGTTTTGACTGTCCCTTCCCATTGTCCTGTTACTGGAGTCTGTTGATAGTATCTGCAACGTATTCTTGAAGGGGGTTGTTCCTCAACTGTTTTTAGCTGTATGTTTCAAATAAAGTCAGTCTCAGTTAGGTTTTCAACCTGCAAGGATCTCCTGTGTTTCACTGGGTTTTGGGCCAGAAGCAGTACTCCTGCAAGATAATGGCAGCGAAGGAAGCAGTCTGCACCTGGGCAGGAAACCCCCACGTTACAATATTCATCTAGATAACTGAAAACCTGAATGGCAATGGAATGGTGATCTGATTTTGATTATGGAGTCCTCGAAAGATTTTATCTGAATTATTTTTGGACATATCTTAAAATTAGTTATTTTTTCATCATGTTCTTGAACTCCTGCCATAACAAAAACAGGAAATGTGGGACCAAATGGGCTTTACTGTGGCATACGTATTGTGATTAATAAGTGTCGACATTCCGTTTTTTTTATTTTTGCTTTTTTGCCAAATGGGCTTTACTGTGGCATACGTATTGTGATTAATAAGTGTCGACATTCCGTTTTTTTTATTTTTGCTTTTTTCCATTTTCTTTCTTTCATTATTTTTTAAGGAAATGAGTGAGTACGCCCGATAAATGGATTGCATCAATTCCCTTGCATGATTCTCTGCATGTCCGTGCAAATTCATAAAGGTTAACAGTCCTCTTCCTGCTCATCTGAATTATAACAATTAATGAAGTGCTCTTTATATCCATTATACGCAAACAGACTGATTTCCAGAGCTAAAACACATAAAGCAAAACATCTCCTCAAAGCACGGGAAATTACCCATCAAATGTAATTACATGATATTCAGTTTGGTATTGCAAATTAAGCCCCGCAGCGAAAAAAAAAAATCATTTTACAATAAATCTAAAATGTGTCACAAATCGATATGCAACCTCACGTCTTAAATATAAATGGACATTTTAAACATGATTGACACAGTATAAAGCAGAAATATTCATATTGCACACAACAGTTTACATTTGCTAAAATTATGCTATTAAAGCAATTTCCCATTTATGTAGTTAAGTACGTAATTAAATCAAATGTGTCACATATAAAACTGATAGACCGTCAAAAAGTGTAACCAGGCATAATAGGAAGTCTTTTGATGCTGTTGTGCTACTTTCTAGGACAATATAGTGGCATGGTAGAATTCCAAAAAAACCTTATTAAAGTGCACTTGTCACTGCGGGAGGCAGGTTCCCGCTGTGGCCCGAGCCCAGTGGTGTAGCGAGGGGGGGGCATATGCCCTGCCGCTTCGCATGGGTTCCACCAGCCAGCTGCGAGATTACGGCAGGCTGGTGGACTGCACGAGAGCGGCACAGGGGCGGATCCATTCTTCTCCTCTCCCCACGAGGCGAGCGGCCACAGGCATGATGCAGCTTGGCCGCTCTCCTGGGATAGGAGGACCCTCCCACCTGACCAGGGTGCGTTCTCGTGAGAACACGGCTGATCAGGTGGTTCCCGGAAAGCAGCCTAGCTGCATCGTGTCAGCGGCCGCTCGCCTCGTGGGGAGAGGAGAAGAATGCCCCCAGGAAAGGAGGAGGTAAGAGTTGGTGGCAAATATACTCATGAGAGCTGGGTAGTGATGAGCCAAACACCCCCGTTTTCGGATCGCATTCGAAATCACACAATTTCAGAAGTTAGAACTCGAACACGAACACGGACCGAACTCAATGCAAGTCAATGGGACTCGAAAGTTCAATTTTTAGAGTGCCCTCCAAGAGGGCATATATGCAAGATATTTGCCATAAAAGGTGTATGGGGGTCCGGGTACTGCCCTGGGGGACAGGAAACAAGGACAAAAAGTAAAAAAAAAGAAAACGTTTTTAAAGGAACAGTGAGTTTTCCATGAAATAAAGGTTAAGAATGAAAACGAAAAATTCCTTCAAATATCGTGCCTAGGAGGTCCCCATAACCTGTCCGTGAAGTGGCAGATTTGTAGGATGTATAGAAACATTTAAAAATAAAAAAATGACATTTCAAATGACGGTAAATGGTTTTCCTTTAATTTATTCATAAACAACTGCTTGGGGCGGCAGCCTGTATGAAAAGAGGACACATTTTAAGACACGCAGAACAAGTTTAGTGATTTTTTTGGCTAAATTATGGTGAAACTTATGCAGGCTTTGAATGAAAGTAACAATAGGTGCTTTAAAATTGGGCCATCACACCGTAACTCCTCTGTGGTATTGTGGAAGAGTGCAGGGTTGGACCCTGCGGTCCAATATTAAAATGATATGAATCTGGTATAGGCGTCGGTGGCAGTGCACCCAAATATTGTGCCTTTCGTGGCAGCAAGTGCCTTCACACCGTAAGTAACCCCTCTGTGGTATTGTGGAAGAGTGCAGTGTTGGACCCTGCGGTCAAATATTAAAATGATATGAATCTGGTACAGCCGTCAGTGCACCCAAATAGTTTGCCTTTGGTGCCAGCTAGTGCCTTCACAACGTAACCCCTCTGAGGTATTGTGGAAGAGTGCAGGGGTGGAGGTTTTGGTAATGCAGAAGGGATCCCCGATCTATTCAGTTACGTCAGCATCTGCTGATCCAGGACTGATTCATTTTTATAAATGTCAGCCGGTCTACAGAGTCGATGGACAGACGCACTCTTTTGTCTGTGACAAAACCTCCAGCGGCACTGAACGTCCTTTCAGAAAGCAGGCTGGATGAAAGGTAACCTAGTAGCTGCATAGCATATTGGCTACGTTCTGGCCAGTGATCCAATCTCAACACCCAATAAGCCAGTGGATCATCTGCATTAAAGGTATCCAGGTCTGCCCTTGCCCCTAGGTAGTCCTGCACCATATGGTGAAGACGCTGGCAATGGGTGCCTACATTTGACGTCCCTGGGCATCGTGGACTAAACTTTTTTAAAAAGGCATCAATCAAGCGGCCTCGGCCTTCACCGCTCTTCCTCTGATCATCCGCAGCCTCAGAAGCACCTGTGTCATCACTTGGTAACCTACCAGTGCCTGGAAAGGTGTTACACAAGTGTCGCTTTAGAGCATATTCAAGTTGTTTCATCCAGTCCTCCCTCTGTGCGGGCAGGATGAACTCTGCAACTTTACCCTTGTATCGTGGATCAAGAAGGCTTGCCAACCAGTAATGATCCCTCTCCTTGATAGCACGAATCCTGGGGTCCTTTAGCAGGCTTTGCAGGATAAGGGAGCCCATGCAGCGTAGGTTGGAGGTGGCATTAGCTTCCGTGTCTTCCTGGTCAATGAGGATGACCCCATCGTGCACTTCCTCCTCCCAGCCACATACTAGTCCTTGGGTTTCTGGGCACATAAAAACCCTCCCTTGAGGAATCCCCGCCTTCAATGCCCCCACTACTTAAATATTCCTCCTCCTCCTCATCCTCCTCCTGTCTGATCTGAGGACCCACAAGAATGCTGTCTGCATAAAGACTGGGGCCTTGAGAGTGTAACGGTAGCTATATCGCTTACCCAAGAGTAGTGGAGTTGGGATCTTTGAGGACAGAAGTATCTGCTTGAATAATACAAAAAGGTTTATAAACTACAGACTGTAACAAGGAGACACAAGGACTAACTGAATTGTCTCTAAGTTCTGAAGGTTTCAAGACCAACAGATTACCTAGGACACACTCAGAAACAGCAGACGTGGAATGACAGTCCGTGAAGTACTCAAGGTGCAGGGCAGTCAAAGATGCAGAAATAACATAAAACAGAAATAAACAATAGTTTGTTATCGTGGTCTTAGCAAAACCATAAACATAAGTAGTAACCTAGGTAAAGGGAACCCCGGAGGGTTGCAAGCAATAACCCTGAACGTGAAGGGATAGAACCCGAAACAGCAAGTGATAAACCCAGCAACCAGCAGGGTTAAATCACTAAAACAAGTGATACAGCGTAATAAACACGATAGAGAGAGTAGTAGTCTAAGCCAAGCCGGGTCAATTAACAGGAGAAGGGATCTCATACAAGCAGGGTAGTCAACAGTAAAGTCAAATAGATATTAGAAATAGCGGTGCGTGAAATATCTCCACAACAGGGCAATGAGGCCATTCCTAGAGCCCTGTTTTAAAGCCTGTGGCTCTTGGTAACCACACCTGACCCCGCCCCCTCAGATGCCGATCTGCCAGCAGAAAGTGCTGGCATCCGACCAGCCAGCGATCCCCCTTCTTGCCCAGACCCCCCAGGGGGCACATCGGGGGCTGATGATGTAACAGAGCTAGGGAAGGCCTCCTCTTCCTCCTGCTGCTCTGCCGCTAGTGCCACATCTATAATTCCCTGCAGAGTGCGCTCCAGCAGGAACACTAAAGGAATTGTGTCACTGATGCATGCACTGTCCCTGCTCACCATCCTCGTTGCCTCCTCAAATGGTGACAGTACAGTGCATGCATCCTTGATCATCAGCCACTGCGGGGGGGGAAACAAGTTGACCTGAACCTGTCCTTGAGCCATACTCACACAGGTACTCATTGATGGCGCTCTGCTGCTTGTGCAGACACTGCAGCATTGCCAATGTTGAGTTCCACCTGGTGGGCATGTCACAGATCAGACGGTTTGTGGGAAGGTGGATCGCTTTGATTTTCTGCCAGGCGAACACTTGCTGGGAATGACCGTCTGAAGTGGCTGCAGACTTTTCTGGCCTGGCTTAGAAGCTCTGCCAGCCCTGGGTACCTGGTTAGGAAACGCTGTACCACCAGATTTAGGACTTGTGCTAGGCATGGTACATACGTCAACTTACCCTGGCATAGGGCAGAGAGAAGGTTGCTGCCATTATCACAGACGACCATTCCCAGCTGAAGCTGGCGTGGTGTTAACCATCTCTGCAGCTGCCCCTGCAGAGCTGACAGAATTTCTGGTCCGGTGTGTCTCCTGTCCCCTAAACAAACCAGCTCAAGCACAGTACGGCATCTTTTTGCTTGAGCCATTGCGTAGCCCCTGCCACACATTGATTTAACTGCCACTTCACCAGAGACAGAGAAGGAGGAGGAGGAAGAGGTGGTGGAGCAGACAGACCTCATACAAGCAGCTTTCTGGAGGCGTGGTGGATGAACAAGCTCCAGCACAGAGCCCCGTCCTGGATCCCTCCCAGCTGCAATCAGAGTTACCAGTGTGCCGTGAAGGAAATGTAACGGCCCTGTCCATGCTTGCTGGACCATGTGTCTAAAGTCATGTGCACCTTGCTGCTGACTGCCTTTCCCAATGACTCCATAACATTGTCTTCCACGTGCTGGTATAGTGCTGGAATGGCCTTCCGTGAAAAGAAATGGCATTTTGGAACCTGCCACTGTGGTACAGCACATTCAGCAAATTCACGGAAGGAAGCAGAGTCCACCAGCTGGAAAGGCAGCAGCTGTAATGTGAGTAATTTTGCTAAACTGGCATTTAGACGCTGTGCTTGGGGATGGTTGGGACTATATTTTTTCTTATGCTGCAGCAGTTGGGGCAACGTAATCTGACTGTGTAAATCTTCAGCTGATGGGATGCTGTCACATTGTGAGGAAGGACCTGGTACACCCATTACTGTAGCATCATCCCTGTCAGTGGAGGTTGTAGGCAATGACATGGCAGGACATATAGTGGGGATAAAGACAGATGAGGAGGAGGAGGACCTATGCAAAGTGTTGTGCCAATGGGATGCGTGGCAGGTGGTGGTCATATGTGCGCCTCAAGCACGTGGTACCCAAGCGTGGGATCTTTCCCACGCTTGATCCTCATCTGACATAGATTACAAATAGCAACGGTGCGGTCTGCGGCACATTTCTTAAAGAACTCCCAGACAGCAGACTTCCTGTACATGTGCTTTCAGACAACAGCGCTCTGCACCTGAGCAGCTGTGACTTCTGATGCCTTGGACTGGCTACAGTTGGTCATAGAGGACGTTCTGCCTCATTTTTGTTGTGCCTCCTCCTCCTCACTTGACTCCTCTGTTCGATCAGGCACCCAGGTGGAGTCAGTGACCTCATCATCATTGTCATCACCCCCTATCTCCTCGTCACTGGAGCCAACTTGGCAGTATGCTGCAGCTGCTGGGGCAACATGAGTGCCAGTTATTTGTGTGTCATCACTGGCACCCCCTTCCTCTAGGTTGATTATACTCCCTTCCTCAACCTCAGAGTTTGAATCAGAGCACTGTAGTTGCTGCACATCCTCAAGCAGCATGTCACTGTCTTTGTAGACCAACGATTCAGCTGACTCCTCCGTGTGTGATAGTGAGGCTACGGCAGGAGTAGCTGTGGACATGGAGGCTGAATTAGATGTTTTGGCAGCTGAGGTGGACTGTATACCACTACAAGCCTGGCTGGCAGAGGACTCGGAGGATGAGGATGGCCTGGTTAGCCAATCCACCAAATCCTCTGTATGTTGCTGATGCTTAAGAAGATGGCCAGCACCAGTTAGAAAGGACAAGCGTGCCCCTGCAGAGGATGCACCACGTCCACCACGACCAGAGGCACAGCCTCCCAACATAGAGGCTGCTTGCCCTCTTACCTGTGTCTGGGAGCGTTTTTGGTCTTTCTGACATGGTGAGTGATATATAGATTAAAGATATACAGAACTCTGATTCAACTCTGTTATAAAAATTGGAGATATGCAGAAATCTGATTCAACTGGGTTATCTAGATTAAAGTTTCCAGAACTCTGGTATAACTCAGTGAGACACCCTGATAGCTGGCAGCCAGTGACAAGACACAGATTAAAATTCCCAGAAATCACCTATAAATCAGTGAGACCCCCTGATGGGTGGCAGTGACAAGACACAGGTTATAATTCCCAGATATCTGCTACAAGTCTGTGAGACCCCCTGATGGGTGGCAGTGACAAGACACAAATTACAATTCCCAGATATCTGCTGGAAGTATGTGGGACCCCCTGATAGCTGGCAGTGAGAAGACACAGATTACAATTCCTAGGAACCTCCTATAAATCAGTGAGACCCCCTGATGGGTGGAAGTGACAAGACACAGATTACAATTCCCAGGAACCTACTATAAATCAGTGAGACCCCCTGATGGGTGGAAGTGACAAGACACAGATTACAATTCCCAGATATCTTGTAGAAGTGAGACCCCTCAATAGCTGCTGGCAGTGAGAACACACAGATTACAACAATTCCCTGATATTTTGTAGAAGTGAGACCCCCCCCAATAGCTGCTGGCACTGAGAAGACACACTAACGGAACATTCTCCTCTCAAAAAACACGTGCTGGGGGCTGTGTGAAGCCTTATATAGTGTGCTGCGGGACTTAGCTCTGTGAGCCCATGATTGAGCCGTGATTGGCATAGTCTTGCACCTGACCTGTGGTCAGGTGCAAAGCTGTAGCCAATTACAAGCTTCAGGCCAGTGGAAAAGTGCATTGTGGTGCATTGTGGGCGAACTCAAACCGAACAGGCGGAAATGTTCGGAGTTCGCGAAGAGCCGAACAGCCGATGTTCGATGCGAACTCCGAACAGATCGAACCGAACAGCTCATCCCTAGAGCTGGGGCAGATCTACCCAAGAGAGCTGGGAGGCAAATATACCCATGAGAGCTAGGGGGCAAATATACCCAAGAGAGCTGGGGGGCAAATATACCCAAGAGAGCTGGTGGGCAGATATACTTATGAGAGCTGGTGGGCAAATATACCCATGAGAGCTGGGGGCAGATATACCCATGAGAGCTGGGGGGCAAATATACCCACGAGAGCTGGGGGCAAATATACCCACGAGAGCTGGGGGCAAATATACCCATGAGAGCTGGGGGCAAATATACCCATGAGAGCTGGGGGCAAATATACCCATGAGAGCTGGGGGGCAGATATACCCATGAGAGCTGGGGGCAAATATACACATGAGAGCTGGGGACAGATATGGGTATATCTGCCACAGCTCTCGTGGGTATATCTGTCCCCAGCTCTCATGTGTATATTTGCCCCCAGCTCTCATGGGTATATCTGCCCCAGCTCTCATGGGTATGAGAGCTGGGGGCAAATATACCCATGAGAGCTGAGGGACAGATATACCCATGAGAGCTGGGGGCAATATATACCCATGAGAGCTGGGGGGCAAATATACCCATGAGAGCTTGGGGAAATATATACATATGTGAGCTGGGGGCAATATATATCCATGTGAGCTGAAGGCAAATATATCCTTGTGAGCTGGGGGCAAATATATCCATATAACCAGTGCTGGGTATATTATTCTGGGGGCTCAGTGCTGGGTATATTATTCTTGGGGCTCAGTGCTGGGTATATTATTCTGGGAGTCCAGTGCTGTTCATATTATTCTGGGGGCTCAGTGCTGTTCATATTATTCTGGGGGCTCAGTGCTGTGTATATTATTCTGGGGGTCCAATGCCTGTGTATATAATTCGGGGGGGGTCTGTGCCTGCGTATATAATTCTGGAGGGGGTCTGTGCCTGGATATATATATATATATATATATATGTATGTGATATATATATATATATATATATATATATATATAACATGTTAGTGCAGTTGCCAAAATCCCGAGTATACCAGTACGTAGTGATACCTTTCACTGATCAGTATAGTTTCCAGAACTGAAGAGGAGAGGTTGCACTCTTGAAAGCTTGTCTTTTAAATGTAAAATTAACCCAATAAAAATGGTATCACCACGTACTGCAATACTCGTGATATATTTTTTCTTCAGGTAATAGGGGTTGCGGAATTCGTGGGGGAGTTCCCCCACTTTTTTCCCAGGACTTGACCCCTGGGTGAAATGGCTCAGCAGTGAAGGGGTTAAACTTGTTACACATACCCATATGGTATGGATATTGCATTTTTGTTTATAAAATATAAGTAATTTATATGTTAGTCATTGCCTAAGTTACTAATGCACTGCACGGTGACTGTTTAATGTAAAATATTTTATAGGTTGGTTACCATCCTAACATAATAAGTATATATGCTGTGAATATTTGAAGCGGACTTGCAGGTTACACTTAACAAAAGGTATAATGAGATAACCAAGAAGAAAACGAAAAATCGCCAGGGAAAAGAAATTATGAAGCGAGCGAGTTATTGCTGTGCGGGTTTGCGCCCTCCTATTTGATCCAAAATCAGAACTCAGTAAGGAAACAGACAAGTTGAACAGTTGGTAAGAACGGCCCAGTAATTAGCATGGTGATTATTCCAACTTTAGAATGGAGCTAGAGATTAGTCCTAATGGAATACATGTATAACTAAATAAAAAGAAAAGATTTTTAAAATGGTTTTATGTTTTTTTGTGTTAGCTGATTTTGCAAATGCAAAACCACCAACCACCAGGTTTTGAGCCAGTATTATTTTTTATTTATTTATGCTTTTTTTTTTTTTTTAAATACCAGCATGAGGTGGTGAGAATAACAGGCGACCTTTGAGTCACTCGTTCCGTGGCTGCCTACAAATTAGTGCTTCCTAAACAAGGTATAGAAAGCATTAATTTACAGTTAACTGCACAACAGCAGATCCACAAAGGAAGTTTGAAGCTCAGCCGGAATTGGGCGTTATGATTAATGAGTGGGGCCATTATACTTGGTCAGGATAGGGCTTTTTGTAAGACCTTAGAAGGTTTGGTGGTCATACCTCCTAATCTTAAGATATATGGAAACAAAATGAGGAGCTGCACTGTGTTCCACTGTATCTTCTGTGATGTGGACAAAATGTATATCTTCCTACAAGTAGGGATCTCGGCCTGTGTACCAGATATCGGCCTTTTCCTGACCTTGCCCCAGCCTGCTCCTACTCTGCCTCCAGCCCTCATGCCAGATCTCGGCCTTTTCCTGACCATGCCTCCAACCTGCTCCAAATCTGTCTCCAGCCTTCATGCCAGATCTCAGCCTTTTCTTGACCTTGCCTCCAGCCTGCTCCAAATCTGTCTCCAGCCTTCATGCCAGATCTCAGCCTTTTCTTGACCTTGCCTCCAGCCTGCCTCCTACTCTGCCTCCAGCCTTCATGCCAGATCTTGGTCAACCTGACCTTCCAACTCTGCCTCCAGATGGAAACAAGAGCACTAAGCACATGTAATACTGCACCGAAAATCCACTCAAAGTTCCACTTTGCAGGGGCCTGGCCACAAAAAGTCCCCCAAATGGTTAAAAAATGCCAGTTTGAAATCAAGAAAGCGAAGTTTTGCCTCTAGCACAGCACCTTTATTAAGCATGCACTACTCTGCATCCAGCATGTGTACCAGATCTCAGCCTGTTCCTAACCTTTTCTCCAGCCAGCTCCTATTCTACCTTCAGCCTATATATCAGATCTCAGCCTGTTCCTGACCTTGCCTCCAGTCTGGTCCTACTCTGCCTCCAGCCTGTGTATCGGATCTCAGCCTGCTCCTGACTTCACCTCCAGCCTATTCCTGATTCAGTCTTTGGCATTCCTGGAGAGCTACATAGTGTACCCAAGCACTGGGTTCTAAACTTCCCCTTGTTAGGACACAGACCCAATTCCAGACACCATGAAATGCTCAAGAACCAAAGAAAAAGGCATATGAGCACAAAGACATTACATGTTATTATATTTTAGTTAATACTCTAATATTTTGCGTTATTCACATGTTACCCTCTCTATAGGTGGTTGACAATCAATAATTATAAAACAATAACAGGCTGATCTATTAGCTGTGTCTATTAACAATTACACTTTATATATATTTATCTCAGTTCTTTTTCCCTATGACTTGAAGTATACCTCAAAGGATTCTCTATAGTAATTATATTATTTATAAAGTATAAAGCAGACTCCACGGGGCTGATTAATTAACTGCCACGCATTCTCATATGAGTTTTTCACAGTGTCAGGGAGCTTTTTCTTTGCGTAACCAGACACCCTGTAGAATTCACTTGCTTCTGGGAAATTATGGTACATCTATAAACACTAAATGGGAGCAGCTAATAATATGAACATGCAGAGGTGTCCAGAGGGGGTGTCGGAGGAATGAATTGGCTTGGCTTGTCCAATTTTTACCTGCCTATATTCCTTTGCCGTTGCTTGTTTGGTTCATGATAAAGTGCATAAAACTTTACTGTTTGTGATTATTTATTATTATTATTATTATTCTTTATTTATAAAGCACCAGCATATTCACTTATTACACATATTACACTTTGTAAGCAGGGGCGGATCCAGACCCAGGTTTGGGGTGGGGGGCATTCTACCAGTTTTGGCTAAGAGCTGGTGTTGGGTTCGCAGTGAGAGGCAGAGACGTGCCTAATCACAAACTGTGCTCGTTACTCTCACTCTCCCCAGAACATTGCACAGGGTCAGTCTTCATGCGGCTCATGAGCCCTGCGAACCTTTCCACACAAGGGGTCCAGGGTACCCCCCTCCCAGCACATACCCCTTGAAGCTATGCAGTGTAGGGTAACCCAGGTCTGGGCTGCCCAGTGCACCCTTTCCATGCTGGCAGGACACACGTGACACCCCATCTGCGCAACCTGCGAACCCTTTCCATACCATGGGCCCAGGGTACCCCCAGCTCACATGTAATATATTGCCCCAGCTCACACCTGGATATATTTGCCCCAGCCCACATGGATTATATTGCCCCCAGCTCACATGGATATATTTGCCCCAGCTCACACAGGGATATACTGCCCCAGCTCACATGGATATATTTGCCACAGCTCACACAGGGATATACTGCCCCCAGCTCACATTGATATATTGCCCCCAGCTCACATGGATATATTGCCCCCCAGCTCACACATTTATATATTGTCCCTAGCTCACACATGGATATATTGCCCCACCTCACATGGATATATAGCCCCAGGTTCAGCTCACATGGATATATTGCCCCCACCTCACATGAATATATTGCCCCCAGCTCACGCATGGATATATTGCTCCCACCTCACGCATGGATATATTGCCCCACCTCACATGGATATATTGCCCCCAGCTCATGCATGGATATATTGCTCCCACCTCACGCATGGATATAGTGCCCCACCTCACATGGATATATTTAGGCTTGTGCACCGATTTTTTTTTTCGGTTCGATTTGTTCGGATGTTTAAAATTTTCGATTCGGCTCGTTTCGACCGATTTCTGTTTCGATTCAGTTCGGCTCGTTTTTCCATGTACATTTTTTTTCGGAATATCGACCATTTTTCGTGTTTTCGGGTCACTTTGCTCGTTTTTTGTATCGACTTTTTGGAAATTTCGGAAATTTTTGTTTTTTCGGAACGTCTGTTCTCCTCGTTTCAAAGTGTCTACGATAATTCTGGCGATTCTATCGTGTTTTTTTTATTAAATAAAGATCCTTTTTTTCTTATGAATATACATTTCACAACTTTATTTAATCATATTAAAATGGTATGAAAGCCAAGGAACAAAAAAATGAACAAAGCGATTTAAAAAACGCTAAACTGACCCGAATGCCACAAGAAACAAGTGATACGCATTTACAAATACAAAATTTACAGAATCAGCGATATAACCGATAATAGTTAAATATACGATTTCCAGAATTACCGAAATGGAACCAAAATCATGAATAGAGCAAAAATAAATTTCGATTTGACACATTTCCATTCACAAGTCCATTCGAAAAATCCAAAAAATTTTTCGTTTCGGCTCGGAAAACTTTTCGGATCTGTCGGTTTTCGGGTCCGACCCAATTCGGAAATTCGGCCGAATCCCAAGACACGAATCGGGAAATTTTGTGAAAATGCCGAAATTCCAAAACCAGAAACGCACATCCCTAGATATATTGCCCCCAGCTCACATGGATATATTGCCCCACCTCACATGGATATATTGCCCCCAGGCTCAGCTCACATGGATATATTTCACCAAGCTCACAAGGATTTATTGCCTCCAGCTCTCACTTCCTCTGCCAGGCACCTCTGCTCTGAGTACCCGCCAGCCGCCGACTGGTTTTCTCCCTACGAGTGGCCGCCGGCATGCAGCTTGGCCGCTCACCTGGGAACCACCGTTCTCGCAAGATCCCGGAATTCACATGAACTCAGCGATCTCTTGAGATTGCGGCTGGTGGATCCCAGGTGAGCGGCCAATCTTTATGCCGACGGCCGCTCGCAGGGAGAAAAATAGTCAGCGGTGGCTGTTACATCCTTAGCCCCTGCTGTGCTTCCTGGGGGGTCTGGGCATGGTTTGGTGCCACTGGAAATCATATACATATGAGCTGTAAGCCTTTATGTCTTTCAGTAGACCCTGGTGATTACAAGGTACAACATACCCATTTGAGCTTATCAGAAAACACTAAGTCTGTCAGTTCGGGGACTGCCCAGCAGTCTACAGAATACATTGACTGTCAAAAGAACTACCTCGGTACACCCACTCAAGTATTGAAACCATCTGTATTGTTTTGTGCTCTAAGTTGTCTGTTGGTCTCGAAACCTTTGGAACTTAGTAGCAGATCAGTTGTCCTTCTATACTCCTTGGCTTTGGAGTATAAGTCTGAAAATACTGTGTATTTTGCAACCATCAAGCAGATATCTCTGTCCAACAAGATCTCAACCTCGCTACTCTTTGAGTGCTACAGAGTCCGTTACACCGGCGGATCGATAATATTTTCTCAGGGGGGGGGGCAATTGCCCTGTTGCCCCCCTGGTTTTGCCCCTGTTTGTAAGTAATACATGTAAGATGTGTGCACACCCTAATTTTTAGGCTTTGCACGCCTATTCTAATCTACAACGAATTCTGCTTTACAAAGAAACTGTCACATTTTCCCTGGTTTTGGCCGCACCCCGTGGAGCTGAGGGACCTTCATGTCTATTTTCCCCTGTTTAAGGTTTGGCTGTGCTGTCTGGGGCTGCTCTGGGGTCCTGCTGTGATCTCCCGGTCTGAGGTCACATGGTCCAATCACAGAGACCCACTCCCTATTTAACTCCCAGCAGCATAATGCTTCTTTGCCTGGTCGTCAGAGTTCACTTGGTGGCTTTGTTCCGGTGTCCTGATCCTGGTTCCCTATTCCTCACGTTGCTGTATAGCTTCATGTCTGGTATTCTCGTGTATGACCCATTGGCTTCGGTTCTGGTTTTCTTTCTTGTCTGGACCCTGTATCTTGTCTATATTCTGTGTATGACTTATTGGCATGTCTTCTGGATTCCTCTCTTGAAAGTACCCTGTATGCCTGTTCTGTTGCCGATCTCTGCTTATCCTGACCATTCTTATATGTTTCATGTTCTGTGGGTTTGCTTTATCTGAGTTTAGTTTATTTAGAGGCCAACTTAGAAGGACCTCTCCAGTCTAGGATTTTGTCTTTTGTGTTAACCCTCGCTCTTCTTGCTCCCCCTGCTCTGTCATACTTTGTGAGGTGTTCTCCCTAGTTAGAAGCCAACTAAAGGACCTACCCCCAGCTTAGAATTCCTTTAGCTTTCTTCCATGCCCTCCTGTTTCAATCTGGTTCGCCTCTTGTCTGTATACAGTATAAGTCCTGTACCAAGCCAGCGGCTCACCTGCCTAAAGGTCTATTCTCCTTGTTCCGAGCCACCACGATGGCCCAAGTGGGCCCCCACTGTGACAGAAACTATGTTGACAGTTGTAGGTGTATAGAATAGGTTTAATAAAACATTTCCCTATAAATCATAAACTTAACAATACAATACACCATCACTTTGGTTTTCTTTTAAACAGATATATAACCCATCACAAAATTTGACTCTGTTTACCCAGTTCTCAGTCTTAGAGCTGAATTCAGTAAAGATTGTGTAATGGTTTGACTGCGGTGGGTGTAGGAGGATGGGGTTGTGAGCCCAGGATGCAGTGATGGGGGCAGGATCACAAAGGGTGTTTATTCTATATAAACACGGTAGCATAGAATCAGACAAGGAACAGGCAATGGAATGGTCAGGGTTAAGCAAGGGTACCAGGGTCTGGTACACGGGGGGTCCCGGTATATGAAGCAGATGAATGTCCTGAAAATAACAGAGGGTCCTTGGAGTCTTTGGTTGTAGAATTCAGGAGATGGTCAGGATGTTTCAGGGAGCTTGGCAGATAGGTTTTGCAGTCAGCAACTTCAATGTGGAAGTCCAGAGGAAAGGGTGGGACTCCCTTATATGATGGACTCATTAGGTAAGATGAAGGGCAGGTGAGTCTCCCTGGCCAGAACGTTAGAATTCATGAAGTGAAAAAGTCAATACAAAAGTCCTGGAACCTGCAGGATGCGGAACAGAAGGGGGCGCCAGGGGGGGGTCAGGGCCACCAGGACCTTACAGAGCCCCCCCTCTAAGGTCCGGACTCCGAACGGCCCAGGGCAAGGTCAGGGTCAGCACCGGCGGCAGTCAACGACATTGGCACAGGCGGATCACCCGGCTGCCTGGATACTGTAGGAGCACGGGTGTTCAAAACCAGGGCCTGCAGCATCAGCTGGTTCTCCTGGACATCTTGCACATGTCGTGATAGGGTTGCGATCTGGCTAACAAAGCCTGCCAGTGTACCTATCATTAAAACAATATTGGACTGGCAGGACTCTGGACTGGCAGAACATGTTGACCTGGGGATGAGATCCCCCATGACGGTAGCTGCTGCAGGGCTCTGCGACTCTCAGACGTGACCTCGGAGAGGATCGGTGGGGCAGCGCCCTTGGTGAAGACCGGTGGGGCAGCGCCCTTGGTGAAGACCGGTGGGGCAGCACCCTTGGTGAAGACCGGTGGGGCAGCACCCTTGGTGAAGACCGGTGGGGCAGCGCCCTTGGTGAGGACCGGTGGGGCAGCGCCCTTGGTGAGGACCGGTGGGGCAGCGCCCTGCGGAGAATGGACCTCGGCACTGCATGGCTCCATGGCGATGGCCTCGGCAGCGACCTGGGTACTGCACGGCTCTTGCTGGGTAGTGAGCGGCTTGGCCTTACGGCGGCGGCGACAGCCCCGTGGTGGCGACAGCTCAGGAGATCCTGCGGGTTGCAGGGCAGCGACCTCTTGAGATCCTGCGGGTTGCAGGGAAGCAGGCTCTTGGGATCCTGCGGGTTGCAGGGAAGCAGGCTCTTGGGATCCTGCGGGTTGCAGGGAAGCAGGCTCTTGGGATCCTGCGGGTTGCAGGGAAGGAGGCTCTTGGGATCCTGTGGGTTGCAGGGAAGCAGGCTCTTGGGATCCTGCGGGTTGCAGGGAAGCGAGCTCGGAAGGTTGCTCGAGCTGCAGGGCAGCTAGCCCGGAGGGTTGCTCGAGTTGCAGGGCAGCTGGTCTGGAGGATTGCTAAAGCTGCAGGGCAGCTAGCCCGGAGGGTTGCTCGAGCTGCAGGGCAGCTGGCCTGGAGGATTGCTCGAGCTGCAGGGCAGCGACCTTGGACACTGAGGTCTGGCGGGACTTGACCATGGGGAACCGGCAAGGCTTTGGTTTCTTAGGTAAACCAGGAACCGAAGGTGAAGTGTAGACACAGGTGCCTATGTAGGCAGTCTGAATAGGCCTCATAGAAGCAGGTTTGTCAAGATTTTTTGTCTCTTGCTTGGGTGGGCGCATTGGGCAGGCAGATATTCTATGCCAGCTATCTCCACAATAAAAACACAAATCTTGTGCTCTTCTTCTTGCCTTCTCCTTTTCGGTTAGGGGTCCTCGAGCTCCTTTTGGAACTGGAATGCACACCTTAGTCGACGTGTCCTTTAAGGTCTGCTGCAGATACTCCAATAAAGAGTGCAGGTGCTGCTGGATCTCCTGGTTGGCATCTTTCAGTCTTTGTATATGGGTGACTATCACCGCGGGCTCACAGGGTTTGGACTTCCACATTCTGTAAGGGTTGGACTGCGGTGGGTGTAGGAGGATGGGGTTGTGAGCCCAGGATGCAGTGATGGAGGCAGGTACAGGATCACAAAGGGTGTTTATTCTATATAAACACGGTAGCATAGAATCAGACAAGGAACAGGCAATGGAATGGTCAGGGTTAAGCAAAGGGTCTGGGACACGGGGGGGTCCTAGATGGGGGGCAGAAGGGGAGCAGGATGGGAGGGTACCAGTATATGAAGCAGATGAATGTCCAGAAAATAACAGAGGATCCTTGGAGTCTTTGGTTGTAGAATTCAGGAGATGGTCAGGATGTTTCAGGGAGCTTGGCAGATAGGTTTTGCAGTCAGCAACTTCAATGTGGAAGCCCAGAGGAAATAGTGGGACTCCCTTATATGATGGACTCATTAGGTAAGATGAAGGGCAGGTGAGTCTCCCTGGCCAGAACGTTAGAGTTCATGAAGTGAAAAAGTCAATACAAAAGTCCTGGAACCTGCAGGGGGCCTGCAGGATGCGGAACAGAAGGGGGCGCCAGGGGGTCAGGGCCACCAGGACCTTACAGATTGTTTTATTAAAAATAACATACACTTGCAATTTATAGAAACTAGGCAGATTCAGAAGCATTTAAGCCAGTCCAGTGCACTAGCTATATACTGTACTTGCCATTAGTCTAACAATTGTGATGTCACCACTGAGGATTAAAATATACTTAAAAACGTAATTTATCGCAAACTCCTTTGACGTTTCTTCCTCTTATCGCCACATACAGAATTATCAATCCAAAAATTATTATGGTGGTTTTTTATTCCTTTTATTTTTGGCATCTTTCTCCCTGATTAAGTTTGACGAACGAAATGCGTTGGAGATTTTATTTTATTTTATTTTATTTGAATGTATGCTGTTTACAATAAATCCTCTTTTGGAAATTTCCTCATGGTTCTTTCCTGTGGCGGCGGGCGAACTAAACGAAGATCTTCCTTTGGGAGCGGTAACAAGCAATACTATATGCCTACAATTATTCATAATTTTGTGAGTGCTATGATAGCGGGGGCCTTTTAATATAGAAAGTCGCTACCCTCTGCACCATGAGATGTTATTTTGTACTTGCTATTAAAAGTATAGTGGACTGTGCAAGCTCAATTATCACTGGAACAAATGGTATTGGGTGAACCCTGCCCCACTCCACAAAACCGCTTCGTGCTCAGGGCTGGATTTATAATTAGGCAAAGTAGGCATGTGCCTATTGTCATGGAGCTGATGTAACGCTCCATGCTTCAAACCCCAAGAGACTTTATGTTCAATTGTATCGTGTGATTTTAGATATATTTTACATCGTTTGGTTTTAGTTTAAATTAGTTTAGTGTAAAATGGAGTAACTTTAGTTTTAAATATACTTATATTCCTGTAGGTAAATGTGTTTCTGTATAGCCAGTAAACAAGCTTTACTGCTGTGTAATTTATGCACCAGGGTTTTTCCTTTATCAGTGTTTGTCTTTAATCTGATGTGTTAGAACAATGGATTATACAAATGTTGTGTGAGCTGAAGGCTAAAGAATGTAAAGAATGTTTATTGTAAATAACTGACATAATGTAATTAGTATGGGTAGGATGAGGTGCGTCATTTTATGCAAATTATGACTGTTGGACTTCAGCATAATGGTGGCGTTTTGTTCATTAAAAGGTGAGAGAACTCTCAAGCTCAGAGAGAGAGGATCCTGTTGGAACATACAGCAGCGTCTGGTGTTTCATTCAGCGACGCTACATTACACTATCACCCTCAGAAGGTACCGAGCCGCCTTCTGGAAATTCCTAACGGCTCCAAGGCAGAGGAACAGAAGCAGACGGGTCAAGCTGCTCAAGGCGCTGAGGACAGCGCTCCCAGTAGCCGGGCTGACCGCAACGAAGGGGTGTCTGGAGAGTCAGAACAGATGGAAGGGAACGGTTCCATCACATTGGTGGCAAGCGGTGTGGATAGAGGCTCTCTAACACCAATACACCCCGAGATGACAAACTATACAGCCTGCAAGCAGGACACCCTGAAGGACCTGCTGGAAAGCCATGGAAGGAACGAATATTGAAGAAAGGGTCAAAGGCACAAGTTTGGTGCAACCAGGAGCGAGATGGAAACGCTCAAGGAGGTAAAAAGACGCCTCAAGCAATATGGTCCAAACCCTAGCATGGACCTGTTCCAGAGCGTTTGGAATGAGGTCTGTTTATTGCAGAAAGGGGAAGCTGTGCAGGACCAGGAAGATTTTAACCCTCTGCATGTGGAATACAGTAAATACAAGGTCCCAGGCTGGATGGAGCCAGGGGACATTCGTGGCCAGGAGGCAAACTGGCTGGCAACTACACCACACACCCAGAGGGTGTCTACAGACTTGGATTGGCAGAGACCAGGGATTTTGGAAGCATCGGCTTCTGCCAACACCAAGACCCAAACAAAATATGCCTCCGCACCAACCGTGACCGTCAACCCACCCTCAAGTAAGGCTAAAAAGAAGCGGAGGGGTGGACGGGTGAAAGAAATGGAGGTGGTGCTGGAGAGCGACTGCAAATGTTGTGACCCGCTTCGAAGGGAGGTAGAGACCTTAAAAGGGCAACTAGACTTTGCAACCCAGAGCGAGAAAGAGACTGGCCTGCAATTGCACCGGCTACAGGATGAGCTGCGAGCTGTCACGGTGGAGAGAAATGGTCGCTGCATGGAAGTACGAGAACAGTCGGTCAGTATACAAAAATTGTCATCCCAGCTGCAGGTCTGTGAGGACTGTGACATCGACCTACACACAGAGCTCAGTGGTGCTCAGGCGCAGATAGCGGAGCTGGAGCGCAGCTCCCGTGTAATGATTGAGCAGCTGGAGGCTGAACGGCGAACTGGAGCTGCTCAACACATAGAAATAACAGCTTTTAAAATTCACCTGGAGAACTGCGAGCAGGAATTAGAGCGGACACAGCTCTCCTGAGATACTATTCAGGCATGGGCCTGGGAGCAGGAGGAGGAAATACAGCTGCTCCAGAACCAACTCCAGCTGTGCCAACACCAGCTACTAGAAGCAGACGCAGCTCGGAAGGAGAGCCTCGCTCAAACTAAGGCAAGCGAGATGGAGGTGAGCCGTTTGACACACCAACTAGGTGTATTGGAGCAGGAGCACCTGGGCACTGTTAGCCACCTGCAGGCTGAGCTCAAAGGGACACGAGCACAGTGCCAACAGCTCCAAGATGAGTTGTCCCTGGCACAAGCTGCTAGCACCCATGTGCCCACCACGGAGGAGAGCAGCACAACAGGGAGTCAAGTCATTGCCCCTGTTATATTTTGCATAGAAACATACAGTTGTGTTCAAAATTATTCAACCCCCACTGAAATTTAGTGTTTTGGCCAGTTTGACATTGATTTTGATCATTCAGTCATCTTGCTTACAATTAAATCAAAGAGGCACGTGTAGGTCAGACAAATATAACATAACATTTATAATGAAATAACCACAAATGTCTTTTCTGTGCTCACATCATTATCAGTTTTATTCAACCCCCAAGTGACATTCAATCTTAGTACTTAGTACAACATCCTTTTACAGTTATAACAGCTTTTAAACGTGAAGCATAGCTTGACACAAGTGTCTTGCAGCGATCTACGGGTATCTTCGCCCATTCGTCATGGGCAAAAGCCTCCAGTTCAGTCACATTCTTAGGCTTGCGCACTGCAACTGCTTTCTTTAAGTCCCACCAGAGGTTCTCAATCGGATTTAAGTCAGGTGACTGCGATGGCCTCTCCAAAATGTTCCAGCCTTTAATCTGCAACCATGCTCTAGTGGACTTGGAGGTATGCTTGGGATCATTGTCCTGTTGAAAGGTCCAACGTCTCCCAAGCCTCAGGTTTGTGACGGACTGCATCACATTGTCATCCAATATCTCCTGGTACTAAAGAGAATTCATGGTACCTTGCACACGCTGAAGCTTCCCTGTACCTGCAGAAGCAAAACAGCCCCAAAGCATGATTGACCCCCCGCCATGCTTCACAGTAGGCAAGGTGTTCTTTTCTTCATAGACCTTGTTCTTCCTCCTCCAAACATAGCGTTGATCCATGGGTCCAAACAGATCTAATTTTGTTTCATCAGTCCACAGAACACTATCCCAAAACATCTGTGGTTTGTCCACATGACTTTTGGCATACTGCAGTCGACTCTTCTTATTCTTTGGAGACAGCAAGGGGGTGCGCCTGGGAGTTCTGGCATGGAGGCCTTCATTACGCAGTGTGCGCCGTATTGTCTGAGCTGAAACTTCAGTACCCACATCTGACAAATCTTTTCTCAGTTCCTCAGCAGTCACACGGGGACTTTTCTCCACTCTATGCTTCAGGTAGCGCACAGCAGTCGAAGTCAGCATCTTCTTTCTGCACGACCAGGTAGCGTTTCAACAGTGCCCTTTGCCTTGAATTTGCGAATGCTGCTTCCTATGGTCTCTCTTGGTATGTTTAACATCTTTGCAATCTTCTTATAGCCATTGCCCTTCCTGTGAAGAGTAGTCACCTCTTCTCTTGTCTTCCTGGACCATTCTCTTGACTTCACCATGTTTGTAACCACACCAGTAAATGTCTAGAAGGAGCTGAGTATCACAGTCATTTTAAAGCTGCCTAATTGGTGCTTATTATGCTTTATTGCTGCTCCGTGACATCCACAGGTGTTTTCAATACCTGATTGAAAACACTTGAATGAACCTCTGTTCTTCAGAGTGGTAGTCTTTAAGGGGTTGAATAATTGTGTCAATGAAGAATTCACAAAAGAAACATTTTCTACTGTATTACAAAACCAATTGATGTAATTTTAGTTGCATATGGTTCTTTAAAAAGTCCTTGTAGGATTTCATTCTGAATACAATTAAAAATGTACACTAAATTCCCTAAAACCCTTTACAGCATTGGGGGTTGAATAATTTTGAACACAACTGTAGAAACATAGAAAAATGTCGGCAGATAAGAACCTTTCGGCCCATCTAGTCTGCCCAATTACATGGATACTTTACCTGGATTTATCTTTTGTTTAGGATAGCCTTATGCCTATCCCATGCCTCCTTAAATTCAAATACTGTTTTGGCCTCTACCACTTCAACTGGAAGACTGAGGAGCAATTGTACCCAGTGTTGCTGGAGGTGGATGCTGTGCTGGCATCAGAGTGTGCTTTGTCCCCAATGAAGATGGAGACCACCCAGCACTCCCCCCCTGTGACCCAAGGTGCTACAAGAGAGGGGACCACTTCTTACCTGCCTAGAAGACCAGCAGAATTGGTGAGTGACTACCCTGAGAGACTACCAAATTCCTGGTCCCAGGAAGAATTGCTCCTTTTGGGATTGTGGGGATTGCCATGGGCTGGGCCCTTTTTAAATGCATAGGAGGGGGGCATCAGCAGAAGGAGAGTCTGGGAACTGTGACTGCTGACTGTATTCGGGTCCTGGGTCCGCAGAGGTGCCCTGGACAGAGCAAGATATGGGGGGTAATTTCAGGGTGCCCCAACAAAACATTTTATGCCTGTGGACTGTGGTGGCCTGTTGCCTGGCGCACTGGACAAGAGGGTTGGCCTGCCTCTTGCCCCGAGACTATGGACCCACAGCCTTCCAGCGACCGTCAGACCCCGCTGACTTTGCTTATGTGCCCGCAGCCATGGAACTTTGAAGATGGCACAGAAGAGGGGCAAGGTGAGAGGTCTCGTCAGTGGAAAGCGATCCGTTTGGGATCTAAGCTTGCCCTGCCGTTCTGGAAGGGGGGACATATGTCATGGAGCTGATGTAACGCTCCATGCTTCAAACCCCAAGAGACTTTATGTTCAATTGTATCGTGGGATTTTAGATATATTTTACATCGTTTGCTTTTAGTTTAAATTAGTTTAGTGTAAAATGGAGTAACTTTAGTTTTAAATATACTTATATTCCTGTAGGTAAATGTGTTTCTTTATAGCCAGTAAACAAGCTTTACTGCTGTGTAATTTATGCACCAGGGTTTTTCCCTTTATCAGTGTTTGTCTTTAATCTGATGTGTTAGAACAATGGATTATACAAATGTTGTGTGAGCTGAAGGCTAAAGAATGTAAAGAATGTTATTGTAAATAACTGACATAATGTAATTAGTATGGGTAGGACGAGGTGCGTCATTTTATGCAAATTATGACTGTTGGACTTCAGCATAAATGGTGGCGTTTTGTTCATTAAAAGGTGAGAGAACTCTCAAGCTCTGAGAGAGAGGATCCTGTTGGAACATACAGCCGCGTCTGGTGTTTCATTCAGCGACGCTACACTACACTTGTCACGGGATGGCCCAGCACCCTCAGCCAGGGGCGGTGCACAGTGACAGTGGTGGCTATGGACACTTAGGTGCGGTGGCACGCACCTAGTTTTACAAGTACTTTTATTTAGATGTGATTATTGTGTGGTGTAATAAGGTGTTCCCCGTTGGTTTATTGCGTAATGTATTTTCCCTTTGCCTGCCACGCCCGCCGCCATTTTCTGATCACCTCGTGGTCCAGATCAGAATACTCGGTTCGTAAAATGGCCGAATCGGCAACTCCCCGATTCGTAATGGCCAATACGAATCGGGGCCAGGGTGCCTCCTGCCAGCGAGGGCCAATGGGACTTGTGTGGGCGGGCAGGGATTCCCATTGTATTCCTAATTGTGTAAAGTGATAAATGTATGTGATGTGAAAAATAAACTCAGATTTTCCAGTGCATCCAGCCTCGCCTGATGTCCTTTACTCTCCGCCGCATATACTGTCTGAGCATCCCGCGCGGTCTCAGGGTGCGGTGTCCAGACTTAAGATCAGAACGGACTTAAGATCAGAACGGACTTAAGATCAGAACGGACTTAAGATCAGAACGGACTTAAGAACAGAACGGACTTAAGAACAGAACGGACTTAAGATCAGAACGGACTTAAGATCAGAACGGACTTAAGATCCGAACCGAAGGCGCGGCCGCGTACCGCGCTTCGGTATACCAAGTGAGCGGTGATGAGATCCGAAGATTCAGCCGCTCCCGTAAGATCCGAAGATTCATCCGTTTAAAGATCCGAATATTCCTCCACATAAGATCCGAAATTCCTCCACATAAGATCCGAATATTCCTCCGCAATCAGATCCGAATATTCCTCCGCGGCAGATCCGATCCCCAGATTCGCACGGCCGCCCGCAGACGCACTCCACACCCACAAGGTCAGTGAACCAGCTGCTCGGGACGCTGAGTGCCGTATGGCTCAGTGGTCGGGCTGGTTCTAGGCAGGGGTCCCCTCCACCGCCCGCTAACCCTTCCCAGGGTCACGCCAGGCCGCACGAGACGCCGAGTGCGCGTCACTCGGTAGTCGGGCCAGCGGTAAGCGACGGGGTCACGCAGATTGAGCACACCCGCAGGCGGAACAACATCTCCATTCCGTCATACTGGTGGCAGCGGTGGGATCGCTCTCTGCAGACCCCTAGGAGACTTACGCCATGGCGGTGTACAACCCCTACACAGGGACACCCTGCGTGGGATGTTGGAGAACCGGGGAGGAACGCCGGTAACAAGAAAAGAAAGACGCTGATCAAGGAACTGACCAGGATGGATCAGGACGAGGCGATGATGCCCGTCCCCAGCCCTGTCCGCGCAGAGGTGGAGGAAGATGCTGGCCTCAGGGAGTTGCGGCGTCGGATCACCCTGCTCGTGATGCCCCGGCGGAGGGGGCCAGATATCAAGTGATTCGGGAGTTCTACCGGGAAGTTGAGCAGGAGAAGGAACGCCAGCACGAGCTGCGGTTGGCAGAGCTCCGCGGAGCAGAGACTGATTATGTTGACCCCGCACCCTACCCTGTGGAACCCTGGGTCGAGGCTCACAGCGCGACTGGAGCTTCACCCTGGGAATCTGCAAACCCCAGTGACTACGCTTGCGGGACTCTCAGCTCGCCTGGAGCCTGTACTGAGGACGTCACTCATCCCAGCGACCCTCGGATGAAGACTCACAGCCCGCCTGGAGCTGCATCTGAGGACGCCCCATTCTCCGTTGAGGAGCGGTGCTCCTGCGCTGGCACCTACGCCGACATGAAGGTCGTGTTGGCAAGAGAGCTGCAGGAGGGCCTGGAGCAGGACCAGAGGTCCACAGAGGAGCTGTGGTACGAGGCCCTGGACCATGAGCGGGACTACCATGGGGTGTACATTCCCTCCGACGCTGTCGTCCATCGAGTGCAGTACGATGTGCGAGCAGCGTTCCTGCAGGGGGGGCCCCAGAGGAGTGGGAGGACGAGCTCCGGAGTCTGGTGCAGCAGGAGATCGCACTGGACGCCGAGTACCGCGCCCTCCGGTGGCTAACCGCCTCCCCGACCGTGCGCCCTAGTGAAGGCAGTTCCACTGCAGGGCCTCGCTACGGGGTACGGGGCTGCTCTACGAGGGCATGGCCGCCGACCCCGAGTTTGGAGAGGAGACCGAGGAGCGGATGGAAGACATCCTGGAGCGACGGGAACTGGAGATCCCGTCAGACAGCAGGGACTCGGTGTTTGAGGAGCTGGAGTCCCTAGCCGAGCGAGAGTGGGAGCTCGAGGTGGCTTATCGGAGACTGTTGGACGGCGTTCCGCAGTCGAGCCTGAGCTCCCCGTGGTGGGACGGGTCGGCGGAGGAAGTCGACAGTCCCCAGGTTTGGGACCTATGGGAGGCCGAGGCGGACCCATGGGTGCCCGTGGGGGGGTCGACTGAGGAAGTTACCCCCTGCACCCCGCAAGAGGACAGGGTGGCCGAGGCCACGGGTCCAGCGGGGGAGGAGACGGATGGTCCCCCGGGATGGGTTGTGCGCAACCATTGTTTGCCCCGGGGGGTGAAGAGACCATCCTGCCCCAAGGAGATCTCCCACCAGCAGAAGAGCTGGCTACGGGGCAGAGCGCCGCTGGCCTCTGCCCACTACTCAACGTCTGCCAGGAGGAGCAGACGGATGGTTTCCCCGGGATGGGTTGCGCGCAACCACTGATTGCCCCGGGGGGTGAAGAGACCATCCCGCCACAAGGAGATTGCCAACCAGCGGAAGAGCTGGCTACGGGGCAGAGTGCCGCTGGTCTCTGCCCACTACTCAATCTGCCAGGAGGAGCAGACGGATGGTTCCCCCGGGATGGGTTGTGCGCAACCATTGTTTGCCCCGGGGGTGAAGAGACCATCCTTCCCCAAGGAGATCTCCAACCAGCAGAAGAGCTGGCTACGGGGCAGAGTGCCGCTGGTCTCTGCCCACTACTCAAAGTCTGCCAGGAGGAGCAGACGGATGGTCCCCCGGGATGGGTGGTGCGCAACCATTGTTTGCCCCGGGGGGTGAAGTGACCATCCTTCCCCAAGGAGATCTCCACCAGCGGAGAGCTGGCTACGGGGCAGAGTGCCGCTGGCCTCTGCCCACCGCTTACAGTCTGCCAGGAGGAGCAGACAGTTGGGTCCCCCGGGATGGGTTGTGCGCAACCATTGATTGTCCCGGGGGAGGAAGAAACCATCCTCCCACAAGGAGATCCTCACCCAGCTGAAGAGCTGGCCACGGGGCAGAGCGCCGCTGGCCTCTGCCCACTACCCCCAGTCTGCCAGGTGGAGCAGACGGATGGTCTCCCCGGGATGGGTTGTGCGCAACCATTGATTGGCCCCGGGGGTGAAGTGACCATCTCTCCACAAGGAGATTTCCACCCAGCGGAAGAGCTGACACCAGGGCAGAGCGCCGCTGGCCTCTGCCCGTTTCTCCCACCTTGCCCCGCGGGGCAGAGTGAGGTTGACCCCGTGCAACTGCTGTGGCATCCATTTGTTCCCTTCGCCGGCTGCAGGGAAGAGCAGCCAGGTTTGGCCCTACTTGCTTCTTCGGTTGCCGGGCCGTACCTGGCCAGCGGAAGAGCTGGCAACGGGGCAGAGCGCCGCGGGCCTCTGCCCATTTGGCAACCCTTGGGCTCGGGGGCCTCACGCAGCCACGGTGCTTTCCCACCGTTGACCTGGGCACCTGGGGCGTGTGCATTTAGCACCCGGGTTTCCCGGGTGAGCAGTAACCCTGGAGGGGACACAGGAGGCACGCCGGCCCAGATGTATGTCCTCTCGCCCAGCCGGGGAAACTCCAAGGACATGGGGTCCCGACCAAGCTGGCACGGCCGCAAGGCAAATGGAGAGGCCTGGTGACTCGGCCTCCCCAGACTGACTATGGCCTGGGAGCACCGACTTCCCGGTATGACCCAGTGGGGTCAGACCAGGTGCGTCGAACTGGGGAGGGGGAGGAGTGTCACGGGATGGCCCAGCACCCTCAGCCAGGGGCGGTGCACAGTGACAGTGGTGGCTATGGACACTTAGGTGTGGTGGCACGCACCTAGTTTTAAAGTACTTTTATTTAGATGTGATTATTGTGTGGTGTAATAGGTGTTCCCCGTTGGTTTATTGCGTAATGTATTTTCCTTTGCCTGCCACGCCCGCCGCCATTTTCTGATCACCTCGTGGTCCAGATCAGAATACTCGGTTCGTAAAATGGCCGAATCGGCAACTCCCCGATTCGTAATGGCCAATACGAATCGGGGCCAGGGTGCCTCCTGCCAGCGAGGGCCAATGGGACTTGTGTGGGCGGGCAGGGATTCCCATTGTATTCCTAATTGTGTAAAGTGATAAATGTATGTGATGTGAAAAATAAACTCAGATTTTCCAGTGCATCCAGCCTCGCCTGATGTCCTTTACTCTCCGCCGCATATACTGTCTGAGCATCCCGCGCGGTCTCAGGGTGCGGTGTCCAGACTTAAGATCAGAACGGACTTAAGATCAGAACGGACTTAAGATCAGAACGGACTTAAGATCAGAACGGACTTAAGAACAGAACGGACTTAAGAACAGAACGGACTTAAGATCAGAACGGACTTAAGATCAGAACGGACTTGCGGTGATGAGATCCGAAGATTCAGCCGCTCCCGTAAGATCCGAAGATTCATCCGTTTAAAGATCCGAATATTCCTCCACATAAGATCCGAATATTCCTCCACATAAGATCCGAATATTCCTCCGCAATCAGATCCGAATATTCCTCCGCGGCAGATCCGATCCCCAGATTCGCACGGCCGCCCGCAGACGCACTCCACACCCACAAGGTCAGTGAACCAGCTGCTCGGGACGCTGAGTGCCGTATGGCTCAGTGGTCGGGCTGGTTCTAGGCAGGGGTCCCCTCCACCGCCCGCTAACCCTTCCCCAGGGTCACGCCAGGCCGCACGAGACGCCGAGTGCGCGTCACTCGGTAGTCGGGCCAGCGGTAAGCGACGGGGTCACGCAGATTGAGCACACCCGCAGGCGGAACAACATCTCCATTCCGTCATAACACTATCACCCTCAGAAGGTACCGAGCCACCTTCTGGAAATTCCTAACGGCTCCAGGGCAGAGGAACAGAAGCAGGCGGGTCAAGCTGCTCAAGGCGCTGAGGACAGCGCTCCCAGTAGCCGGGCTGACCGCAACAAAGGGGTGTCTGGAGAGTCAGGACAGATGGAAGGGAACGGTTCCATCACACCTATAAGCACCTTTCACAAGGGGGAGCTTTGCGCTGTAATTTTTTTTTTTACAATTTACAATTATTTAGATCCCTGTATCTCTGGAGCCCTACAAGCTAGAGGGACATATAAAGTATGGCAATTCCATTGATATCAAACCTGTCCAGGTTTATATAAAAACAAAATAACAAATAAATAAAATAATATATCTATTGATTTTTTTCAACTGCAGCACTATTGTTCACTTTACAATTATAAAGTGAACAGTGATGCTGCACAAACGCACCTTCTCATTTACTACACTGCCAACAAGTATGGAGGTGATGGTATTCTTGGCACTTTTTGGGGGGGAGCTAGGAATGCTGTTGATTTTTGTGCCTACAGGCTCCTGAGATGTAAATCCAGCCCTGTTCCTGCTAGAGAAATACAAGTTGGAAAATCCTGAAAAAGTAGCAATGTGCCCCCACACCATTGCCAGCATATGCAGAAAACTGTTCAGAGTAGGGTTGCCAGATTGGCCATGTTTTCCTAGACACGTATTACTAGTCTTGCAGAAGGAAAGTGAAGGGAAGGATTGGCCCTGTAACATGTGTTATTGATATGCTGCAGGAAGAAAACCATTACTTACTTAAGTCATGCCATCAGGGATTCTGCTTTGATTTCTTACCTGTTGCATATGATTTCTATATGGTGCAGAGTTGCATTCTTCAGATAAATACAAAAATACAGGGGTTGCTCTGTAAAACAGATATACATAGGGCAGTACAGTCTGTACAATATTCCCTCAAAAGCCCCTGCTAACATATCATGCTCACAAGCTACATATAGGAACTTCGAATTTTGCACCAGCTAGGTTTCTGACAGTCCAGGGTTTTAAGAGCCCTGACATGAACGACAAAGGAAAACGAAAGACAAGTCACACGAGACTTGGCTTTAGCAGGAGCTTTATTGGAAGAGCAGCAATGTTTCGACCCTGCACTCAGGACCTTGTGTGGCTTGAGAAACATCCTGAGTTGTAGGACCAAAATGCTGCTGCTCCTGCAATAAATCTCCTGCTACAGCCAAGCCTCGTGTGACCGGTCTTTCTTTTCCTTTTTCGTTCAAATGCAAAATTGTGAAACACTTTAAACACATGTATGATCGCAGTGAGTTTTGGAAGCCAAAAGCTACTCAAGAACAACAATAAAAATAAAACATACCAAAATGACCTCCTATGCATGGGGTGTCAGGTTAGAATTTATACCATTCACCAAAAATATTCTTGTCTGAACTTGCTTTGGATGTTTATTAATCCCTTTGCTGCAGATGACGTGTGGGGAACATCCTCATTGACTCCTGCTATATACGGAGGACGTTCCCCACACGTCATCCGCAGGTGGGAGCCCCGGCGGAGATACTCACCTCTCTGTCCAGGGTCCTGTGGCGTTCTGACTTCAGCAAAGTCAGATGCTGAAGTTAAGCCCCTCCCGACGTCAATGACATCATCACACCATGCACAATGACATCATTTCCAGGCGACCCCCCGGCAATGCCGGGAGATCGCCTGAAAGGGATGGGGATCCTTTTGGATCCCTCTCCCTCTCGATCGGGAGGATTTACAGTAAAAAAAAAGGCACCGCTTTGAAGGGCAGTGTCTGCCCTTTAAAGCGGTGCCTTTTTTAACCCCTTACTTAGTTCGGCGCCAGATCACAATCTAGCTCCGGTGGGGGCCGCCATCTTGGATGGTGGCTCCACCTCTGGGTTTCCCCTCGCCTCCTGATGTATCGCACATAGCGCGATGATGTCAGATAGTCGGGGAACCCCTAGCTGCCTGGGGTGGAGATGAAGTGTTCCTTTGAACGACGATATCTCCAGAACCGTGGCAGCTAGGGGTTCATGGAGGATGTCATTCGAAAGGCCTGAGCATGGCCATGTTAAAAAAATATATAAAAAATTTAAAAAACTAAAAACCTTTTTGTGTGGCAATATTGTTCACATTTCAATTATTATGTGAACAATGGTGCTGCACTAATGATTTTTTTCTGTGGGGTGCGTTTGCTAAAAATCATGTAATTCCCCCAAAAAATTTAACGAGTCGCCATTTCTAATTTTTTTTTAACAAGCGCACCCCATCGAAAATATAACTGCAAATGATTGTGTGATGAAATGTGAAAAAAAACACTTTACACGCTGTAGATGATTAAAAATTCTACTTTTATTGCATTTTGTGTTATAATATACAGGCAGGATATGACAAATACATATAAAAATGATATATTATGAATCTGCCGAGTCTGCCGGAAAGAACGATATATAATATGTCTGGGTCATATAATAAAATGTGGCTTCAAATCACGTTTAAACATGATGAGCAAAAGCGGTAAAAATAAGCTCAGCACACAGGCGTGAAATGCCTCAGCAGTGAAGGGGTTAAAATGAGAGAATACACACCATTGTTGTATGTCCCGTCAGAAACCGAAATATGTCCACGTTAGGCAATAAGGATGTAATATTTTGCTTAATTCGCAGTTTTAAGATTCCATCTTTATAACCACATGATTAGGGATGAGCAGTTCGGGTTCGGACGGTTCGGGGTTCGACCCGAACTTGGCCTGTTCGATGAGATCACGAACACCGAACATTTCCGGGTGTTCGCCGCATGTTCGACCACAATGGACCACAATGCATTTTCCCACTAGCCTGAAGCTCGTAATTGGCTACAGCCTTGCACCTGACCACAGGTCTGGTGCAAGACTGGTTCAACACTATGCCAATCAACGCTCAGAGTCCTGATTGGGCAAATTTTGCCCAATCATGGGCTCACAGAGCTATGTCCCGCAGCACACTATATAACGTTTCCACGCGCCGATTCTGCACGCATTTCAGAGGAGATTTCAAAGGAGATAATTGTGTCTTGTTACTGCCGGTCTGCCACGCTACTGGGGGGGTCTGGGGGGGTCTCATTTCTACCAAATATCAGGGAATTTAGGTTATGTGTGTCTTGTCACTGTGCCAGCAAGTTTTTTTGGGGTTTACAACTTTCTTTAAAACATTTGTGAATTGAGGTGATCTTCTGGGTCTTGTCACTGTGCCAGCAAATCTTTTTGGGGCTCACTAATTTCTTTAAAACATTTGTGAATTGAGGTGATCTGTGTCTTGTCACTGCCAGCAAGTATTTTGGGGGTCACAAATTTCTACAAAACATTTGGGGATTGAGGTGATCTGTGTCTTGTCACTGCCAGCAAGTATTTTGGGGGGTCACAAATTTCTACAAAACATTTGGGGATTGAGGTGATCTGTGTCTTGACACTGCCAGCAAGTATTTTGGGGGTCACAAATTTCTACAAAACATTTGGGGATTGAGGTGATCTGTGTCTTGACACTGCCAGCAAGTATTTTGGGGGGTCACAAATTTCTAAAAAACATTTGGGAATTGAGGTGATCTGTGTCTCGTCACACATCCAGTACCACGCAGTATTTTGGGGCTCACTAATTTCTTTAAAACATTTGTGAATTGAGGTGATCTGTGTCTTGTCACACAACCAGTACCACACATTATTTTGGGGCTCACTAATTTCTACAAAACATTTGGGAATTGAGGTGATCTGTGTCTCGTCACACATCCAGTACCACGCTGTATTTTGGGGCTCACTAATTTCTTTGAAACATTTGTGAATTGAGGTGATCTGTCTCTTGTCACTGCCAGCAAGTATTTTGGGGGTCACAAATTTCTACAAAACATTTGGGAATTGAGGTGATCTGTGTCTCATCACACATCCAGTACCACGCAGTATTTTGGGGCTCACTAATTTCTACAAAACATTTGTGAATTGAGGTGATCTGTGTCTCATCACACATCCAGTACCACGCTGTATTTCGGGGCTCACTAATTTCTACAAAACATTTGTGAATTGAGGTGATCTGTCTCTTGTCACACAACCAGTACCACGCATTATTTTGGGGCTCACTAATTTCTACAAAACATTTGGGAATTGAGGTGATCTGTCTCTTGTCACTGCCAGCAAGTATTTTGGGGGTCACAAATTTCTACAAAACATTTGGGAATTGAGGTGATCTGTGTCTCGTCACACATCCAGTACCACGCTGTATTTCGGGGCTCACTAATTTCTACAAAACATTTGTGAATTGAGGTGATCTGTCTCTTGTCACTGGCTGCCAGCTATCAGTGTGTCTCACGGAGTTATACCAGAGTTCTTTAAATCTTTATACCAGAGTTGAATCAGAGTTCTGTGTATATTAACCACTTCGATGCTGAGGACGCGCTGAGCGCGTCCTCAGCATTCCCGCTGGTATGCGGAGGACGCGCTGAGCGCGTCCTCCCATTGGGGTCAGCGTTCGGCCGGGTTCCGGCCGATCGCTGGCCCCCCCGGTGCGGGCTGACATCCTGGATGTCAGCCGCGCATCCGGGACCACAGCCGCCGGAATTAGGTGTCATCGCGGCAGCGCGATGACACCTAATTCAGGCGCCCCCCCGCATGTGCGGAGGAGGCGCCTGAAAGGGAGGGGGGGAGGTCCTTCGGACCTCTCTCCCTCCCGATCGGCGGCTCTGCGTGGGTTAACCCAGGCATCATTTGGAAGGGCACAGCCTGCCCTTCCAAATGGTGCCTGGCATTAACCCCTGAGGAGCTGGATCGCGAATCGGCGCTGAAAAGCGCCGGTTCGCGATCCTTTCCCGGAGCTGGCCGACATCTTGGATGTCGGCCAAGCCTCCGGGAACTCCCCCTGAGGACTGGCGTCATCGTGCGTAGCACGATGACGCCAGTCCTGGACTTAACCCTTAACTGCCACCAACGGTGGAGATAGGGAGTTCCAATGAACTCCCTATCTCCCGATCCGTGGCAGTTAGGGGTTAAATTTTGGTATGGTTGGATCGGCCAGAGCATGGCCGTTCCAACGATACCAAACATGAAAGTGAAAAATGTTGTAAAAAAAAAAAAAAATGAAAAATAAAAATAAAAAAAAATTAAAAAAAGAAATTATAAAAAAAAAAAACACTTTTTTTTTTTGTTGGTTTGTTAATGCAGCAATATTGTTCCCATTTCAATTATAATGTGAACAATGATGCTGCACTAACGATTTTTGTATGCGGTGCGTTTGTTAAAAATAGTGTAATTTTCCCCAAAAAAAAATGTAACGAGACCCCATCTCTAATTTTTTTAACAAGCGCACCCCATACAAAATATAACCGCAATTGCTCGCATGTTAAAATGTGAAAAAAAACACTTTACACATTGTAAATTATTGAAAATACATATTTTATTGCATTTTTTGTTATAATATACAGACATGACATAACGTATACATATAATAATGACATATTATGAATCTACCGAGTCTGACGGAAAGAACGATATATAATATGTCTGGGTCATATACTAAAATAAGCCTTCAAAACACGTTTAAACATGATGAGCAAAACCGGTAAAAATGACCTCAGCACAGGGGCGGGAAAAGCCTCAGCAGCGAAAGGGTTAATCTATATATCACTCACCATGTCAGAAAGACCAAAAAGGACAGGCAGACGCTCCCAGACACAGATAAGAGGGCAAGCAGCCCCTGTGTCGGGAGGTTGTGCCTCTGGTCGTGGTGGACGTGGTGCATCCTCTGCAGGGGCACGTTTGTCCTTTCTAACTGGTGCTGGCCGTCTTAAGCAGCAGCAACATACAGAGGACTTGGTGGATTGGCTAACCAGGCCATCCTCATCCTCCGAGTCCTCTGCCAGCCAGGCTTCTAGTGCTTTACAGTCCACCTCAGCTGCCAAAGCATCTAATGCAGCCTCCATGTCCACAGCTACTCCTGCCGTAGACTCACTATCACACACGGAGGAGTCAGCTGAATTGTTTGACTACAATGAGAGTGACATGCTGCTTGAGGATGCGCAGCAAGTACAGTGCTCTGATTCAATCTCTGAGGTTGAGGAAGGGAGTATAATCAACCTAGAGGAAGGGGGTGCCAGTGATGACACACAATGTCCTGCCATGTCATTGCCTACAACCTCCACCGACAGGGATGATGCTACAGTAATGGATGTACCAGCGGGTCCTTCCTCACAATGTGACATCATCCCAGTAGCTGAAGATTTACGCAGTCAGATTACGTTGCCACAGCTGCTGCTGCGAAAGAAAAAATATAGTCCCAACCATCCCCAAGCACAGCGTTTAAATGCCAGCTTAGCAAAATTACTCGCATTGCAGCGGCTGCCTTTCCAGCTGGTGGACTCTGCTCCCTTCCGTGAATTTGCTGAATGTGCTGTACCACAGTGGCAGGTTCCAAAACGCCATTACTTTTCACGCAAGGCCATTCCAGCACTATACCAGCACGTGGAAGACAATGTTATCCAGTCATTGGGAAAGGCAGTCAGCAGCAAGGTGCATGTCACTTTAGACACGTGGTCCAGCAAGCATGGACAGGGTCGTTACATTTCCTTCACAGCACACTGGGTAACTCTGATTGCAGCTGGGAGGGATCCAAGACGGGGCTCTGTGCTTGAGCTTGTTCATCCACCACGCCTCCAGAAAGCTGCTTGTATGAGGTCTGTCTGCTCCACCACCACCACCTCTTCCTCCTCCTCCTCCTCCTTCTCTGTCTCTGGCGAAGTGGCAGTTAAACCGACGCCTGACAGGGTCTATGCAATGGCTCAAGCATAAAGATGCCATACTGTGCTTGAGCTGGTATAGGGGACAGGAGCCACACCGGGTCAGAAATTTTGTCAGCTCTGCAGGGGCAGGTGCAGAGATGGTTAACACCATGCCAGCTTGAGCTGGGAATGATCGTCTGCAATAATGGCAGCAACCTTCTCTCTGCCCTACGCAAGGGTAAATTGACGCATGTACCATGCCTAGCACACGTCCTAAATCTGGTGGTACAGCGTTTCCTAACCAAGTACCCAGGGCTGCCAGAGCTTCTCATCCAGGCCAGAAAAGTCTGCAGCCACTTCAGACGGTCATTCCCAGCAAGCGTTCGCCTGGCAGAAATTCAAAGAGAGTTCCACCTTCCCACAAATCGTCTGATCTGTGACATGCCCACCAGGTGGAACTCGACATTAGCAATGCTGCAGCATCTGCACAAGCAGCAGAGGGCCATCAACGAGTACCTGTGTGAGTATGGCACAAGGACAGGTTCAGGTCAACTTTGTTTTTTCCCCCCCGCAGTGGCTGATGATCAAGGATGCATGCACTGCACTGTCACCATTTGAGGAGGCAACGAGGATGGTGAGCAGGGACAGTGCATACATCAGTGACACAATTCCTTTAGTGTTCCTGCTGGAGCACATTCTGCGGGGAATTATAGATGTGGCTCTAGAGGCAGAGCAGCGGGAGGAAGAGGAGGCCTTCCCTAGCTCTCAAGGCCCCAGTCTTTCCGCAGACAGCATTCCAGCGGGTCCTACTCAGATCAGACAGGAGGAGGATGAGGAGGAGGAGGAATATTTAAGTAGTGGGGGCATTGAACACTCTACAGCGTGTGAGCACTCAATCTTATTGTCATGTTCTCATTGCCTGCGGGTCCTCGCGTGGGGCCTGAACACCCGGCGGCATCGGTAGCTGGCCGGTTGCCAAGAGTTCCGGCTCGTCATGCGTCTGGAGGGGCGGGGCGCAACGTGGTGATGAGGAGCCACTGGCCGTAAAAGCAGGGCGCGAGAAAACAGCTCGTCGCCCTGACGTGGAGTTAGTTCCCGCATCGTCTGGTGTATTCCTTGTGTTTCACTGCTTTCTTTATTACGTTGCCGATTTTGCTTGTATGAGGACCCTGATTGTTGCTGACCCGGACTGCCTTCTTGATCGTTTTCTGTTTAACCCCGTTTGTATGAGTATTGTGCTTAAAGCAGACGCTGAGTATATGTTTATCTTGTACCACGCGGTCTGAGCGTCTATGTCTGCCCTGCATAGTGCTGACTCTGAATATCAATCGATCTGCCCAGTTGACAATCCAGAGCGTATGAAAACCCTGTCTGTTGTGAAACTGAACTGTGTTTGTGACCAAGTTTATTCTGACCCCTGCTGCAAAACGTTCTACTCAGGCTGCTCTCCAGTTGTCGACAAGATTAACCATTTGAGCTCCAGTACGTACTCTATTGTAGAACCTGCTGGGTCATATTCTTTGTTGCTGATGTGCCTGTTCTCCCTGGTTGGGAGTGATAGGGATAGTGGTCCTGACCATTCTAAGGATTGGAGGGTTAAATGTCTGTCCATAGGTATCCTCGCCACGGTTATCGAGTGTGAAAGTGACATTTATCTGGTCGGACACACTGCTGTGAGCTCCCTGCTCCCTTCTCTGAGAGGGGGATTGTGGGCCTAATTCAGCCATCCAAACTCAGGTACTTAATCCTGCCCAGAACCTCAGCTAAGGGAGCCCTCAACACAGGTAACAGGGTTTGGAGACCTTTGGGTACCAGCCCCATCCAATGGTATCAAAGCCTTCTTACACTGAGAGCCACTGTATAGGCTGGAGCACTCATCGCCCATGTGGTCACATGACCGGCTGAGCTGGAAGCATGTCATATCCTGCAGTTATCAGAAACAGACCAGCCCTGGCATTTTTAAAGGAATCTAAGGGGTTAAAATAAGAGGATGGACTGCGGAGGTGTTCAGGAAGGGTTAATGATTAACCCCTCTGTTTCCTACTAGTCTCTGCTGTTTTAATCCTATTACAGCAAAAGAACACTGCGGGTGACAGTGAGTATAAAATGCTTTTATTTATTTAGTTTTTTTAGTTATTACCAGCTGCAAGTTAGAGTAACGAATTTCCTTGCAATTGCTTGTTATTCTCTGGCTGCTTCGGCATTTGCCCTTTCTATACAAAGAACACAAAGTATAGGAAATGTTAAGATAGAGTATGCAACCACAACAGCTGATCTGGAATAGGAATAGCTAATGCCTTAGGCTAAGGTCAGACGAAAGCAGTTTTAACGTGCGTTTAGCCGCACAAAATCACGGCCGTGCTAGCAGCAAATGACGTCCAATGCCGGGGAACATACGACGAACGGCCGCACGAAAGTTCGTCCGTGCAACGCAAGTGGCAAACGAATGCATTTTTTCAAGAACGTCAAACCGCTACTACTGACGTAAAGAGTGCGCTGCGGCCGCATAGCGGCGTGTTTGTGTGATTAGGAGATGTCAGACGCTGCACACGTCCGGCCAACATAACGTCCAGACGCAAAAGGGTTTTATTGATGATCCGTACAAAATCACGGATGAAAATGCGCATCGTATGACCGCTATCGCGTATTCCGTGAAAAAATGCGTCCATTCGTTCGAAAGCACTTTTCCACGGACAACGTGAAAAATGCGTTCGTCTGACCCTAGCCTTAGGCCGGGTGCACACGAGCACACTCAGAGTGGAAGGAACGTCCGTGAGAGTGGACGTTCCTTCCACTCGACGCCCACCTGCCCCCCTCCAGCACTGCAAAGCGCGATCCTCCTATGGAGGATCGCGCTTTGCAGCCCCGTCGACGCGCATCCTAGCGCATCGACAGGGAGGATCTCTAGGCAGACAAAGTGCACCCGCACAAGCATGTGAACAGCCCCGTTGCAGCATCACATGGCGTGCACACAGGCGCACTAAGTGCACTTGTGTGCACACAGCCTTACTTATTAAAGGGACACTCAGAGCAACATGACCACTTTAGCCACAATCCTGTTTCACAGATATTGCTGTGTGAAGCCGAGGAGTTTCCTCCACTCACACATTTGTCACTCAGCAGATGGAATTTTGAATATCTTGCCAGGGACTAAGTTGGGAACCGATGATGCCAGAATGCTGGTGATTTCAGCTGTGAACATCTTGGGAGATGGCACTCAAGGACTAATGCCGAGTATTACAGTGTTTCATTAGTGCTAAAGGCTCGGCTCAAATAGGGCCCAATGTTTATACAAATTTTGCATTGAGAATCACTAAAAACCAAACGTTAGCCCATGGAATCTCACATAGAGCATTTCTGTATGGGTGTTAATACCACAGATCCTGAGTGAAATAGAACAAAATGAGGGATGCCATCAGTCGGCTACAACTTTTCATCCCAACAGCATTTCTGTCAATAACAAATAAATCAATAACAAATAAATGCATTAAAATATGCAAACTAACTTTTATTTTTCAACAATTCTAAATTAACAATCTATAAATAAAACTTCTGTGTCCAGGTGCTAAAACATTACAGGGCTGAACAAGACCAAATCAAGTATACTCGGTCTCGGGGCATCAGCAGGTGGTAGTGAATGGGTACAGTAAATATATACAATGGTGTCCCTCTGTATTAGGGATGAGCCGAACACTCCCCGAGTTCGGTTCGAAGCCGAACCCAAACTTTCCAAATGTTCGGATCCGATCCCGAACCCGAACTCGAACTCCATACAAGTCAATGGGGCTGAAAATTTGGTTTTTAGGCTAGGGTCAGACAAACGTGATTTCTACGGACTGTACGTCCGTGCACACGGACGTACGTCAGTACGGAAGACACAGTAGTGGCCACACAGTCTGTTTTTTTCACTGACGTATATTTTGACGGATGTAGGAGGGAAAATAAATTAAAAAGCAAAACCATTTTGTCCGTGAAAAATGCTGGACGTATAAATGCAGTCCGTCTGACCACGTTCCATCACTCACACACAAAGCTATGCGGACGTTGCGGACGCAGCGCACTTTGTGCGGCCGTTCTAGTGGTTGTACGTTCTTGCCTGCCTTGCGTCCGTTTGCCGCGGCCGTGGTGCGTCCGCAGTTCAGTGCGGACGTACTTTGTGTAACGGACTCCAATGGACTTTCTTTCATGCTATCACGGACGTACTTTTAGGCGCAATCACGGACGTGAACACTACGCTCGTCTGACCCCAGCCTTAGAGTGCCCTCCAAGAGGGCATATATGCTACATATTTGCCATAAAAGGTGTATGGGGGTCCGGGTAGTGCCCTGGGGGACAGGAAACAAGGACAAAAAGTAAAAAAAAAAACGTTTTTAAAGGGTCAGTGAGTTTTCCATGAAATAAGGGTTAAAAATAAAAACAAAAAATTCCTTCAAATATCGTGCCTAGGAGGTCCCCATAACCTGCCTGTGAAGTGGTGGATTTCTAGGATGTACAGAAATATGTAAAACCAAAAAATGACATTTCAAATGACGGTAAATGCTTTTCCTTTAATCTATCCATAAACAACTGCTTGGGGCAGGAAAGTCTGTATGAAAAGAGGAGACATTTTCGGACACGCAGAAAAAGTTTACAGATTTTTTGGCGGTGTAAAGCAGGAGAATGACTGGAGAATGGAAAATTCTAGACCAAATAGCCGATTTGGAAAGTGAGATAAATGGGAGAATTTTTCTGGTTCGGCTATTTTGACCTAGAATTTTCTCTTCAGTCATTCTCCTGAGTTTCACCTTTCTCTGAATAACCCTGTCAGGGTTATTCAGAGAGCAGGGGAAGAGCAGGAGAATGACTGGAGAATGGAAAATTCTAGGTCAAAATAGCCAAACCAGAAAAATTCTCCCATTTAGGCTAGGGTCAGACTAGCGAATTTTTAACGTGCGTTTAAGCGCACTTAATCACGGCCGCACTAGCAGCAAATGACAGGCAATGACGGCCAATATACGAAGTACGGTCGCACGAAAGTCCGACTGCGCAACGCAAGTGGAAAATGAACGCATTTTTTCGAGAACGCAGAACCGCTAGTACGGACGTACAGAGTGCGCTGCGTCCACTAGCGGCGTGTGTGCGTGATTTGGAGACGTCAGACCCTGCTCATGTCCAGCCAACATAACATCCAGACACCCAAAGTTTCCTGGTTTGGATCCGTAAAAAATCACGCACAAAAATGCGCATCGTATGACCGTTTTCGTGCATTCCGTGAAAAAATATGACAATGTGTTCGGACTAACTTTTGGTCGCTGTGAAAAATGCGTTAGTCTGACCCTAGCCTTATCTCACTTTCCAAATCGGCTATTTGGTCCAGATTGTTCTCTTTTCCTGCCATTCTCCTGGTTTTCACCTTTCTCTGAACAACCCTGAGAGAGAGGTGAAAGCCAGGAGAACTGTCAGGAGAAGAGTCTAGACCTAAACAATCTAGACCTAATAGCCAATTTTGAAAGTGAGTTAAATGGGAGAATTTTTCTGGTTTGGCTATTTTGACCTAGAATTTTCACTTCTCCAGTTATTCTCCTGCTTTTCACCGCTCTCTGAATAACCCTGTGAATGTTTAACCACTTCGCTGCTAAGGACGTGCTGAGCGCGTCCAACCGCAGGTAACGTTCCTTGCGGTGGACGCGCTGAGCGCGTCCTCTCTTTGGGGCCAGCGTTCGGCCGGGTTCCGGACAATCGCTGGCCCCCCCCCCGGTGCGGGCTGACATCCTCGATGTCAGCCCAGCACCCGGAACCGCCGCCGGAGTAATTAGGTGTCATTGCGGGGGCGCGATGACACCTAATTCAGGCGCCCCCCTGCATGTGCGGAGGAGGCGCCTGAAAGGGAGGGGGGGGAGGTTCTCCCTCCCGATCAGCGGCATGCAGGGGGTTAACCCAGGCACCGTTTGGAAGGGTACAGCCTGACCTTCCAAATGGTACCTGGCATTAACCCCATGGGGGCCGGATCACGAATCGGCGCCGAAAAGCGCCGGTTCGTGATCCTTTCCCGGAGCTGGCCGACAACTTGGATGTCGGCCAAGCTTCCGGGAATGCCCCCTGAGGCCTGGCGTCATCGTGCATAGCACAATGACGACAGTCCTGGAGTTAACCCCTAACTGCCACCAATGGTGGAGATAGGGGGTTCCAATGAACCCCCTATCTCCCGATCCGTGGTAGTTAGGGGTTAATGTTTGGTATTGTTGGATCGGCCAGAGCATGGCCGTTCCAACAATACCAAACATGAGTATAAAAAAAGTTTTAAAAAAATAAATAAAAATAAAAATAAAAAAATATTTAAAAAAATTATAAAAAAAAATAAACAAGTTTTTTTTTCTTTTTTTGGTTTGTTAATGCAGCAATATTGTTCCCATTTCAATTATAATGTGAACAATGATGCTGCACTAACGATTTTTGTATGCAGTGCGTTTGTTAAAAATCGCGTAATTTCCCCCAAAAAAAAATGTAACGAGACCCCATCTCTAATTTTTTTAACAAGCGCACCCCATACAAAATATAACCGCAATTGCCTGCATGTTAAAATGTGAAAAGAAAACACTTTACACGTTGTAAATTATTGAAAATTCATATTTTATTGCATTTTTTGTTATAATATAAAGACAGGTCATGACGTATACATATAATAATGACATATTATGAATCTGCCGAGTCTGACGGAAAGAACGATATATAATATGTCTGTGTCATATACTAAAATAAGCCTTAAAAACGCGTTTAAACATGATGAGCAAAACCGGTAAAAATGAGCTCAGCACAGAGGCGGGAAAAGCCTCAGCAGCGAAAGGGTTAATCCCGAGGTGAAAAATAACATTGCTTAAGGCTGGGGTCAGACGAGCGCAGTTATCACGTCCATGTTGCCGCACATTTGTACATCCATGGCAGCATAGCATTCTGACCAATGGAGCCCCACACACGAAGTACGTCCGCACGGAAGTACGGATGCATGGCGGACGCAGCAAACGGACGCAGGTTAGGCAAGAACGTAATACTGCTAGAACGGACGTGCGGAGTGCGCCACGTCCGCAACGTCCTTGTAGCTTTGTATGTGACAGTGGTGTATTTAGGTTTTGTGCTGCCCTAGGCCTGACTAAACTCGTGCACCCCCTAATTTAAATTTGACGCACCCCTTCCTGTCAAGGGCACACCTCTTCCTGGTTAATCCCCACCCTTCCTCTTTAAACTCCACCTTTTCCTCTTTAGAACTCCGCCTTTTCCTCTCTTTATATTAAAAGTGGATACCAAGTGCCTACTTGTATATTTTGTATACCATTTCAAATGTATCTATTGAGATAAAGAAAATTATGAAATGTTTAAATTCAAGCATTTTTTACAAAGAACAGCCACGCATGTCAAGTAAACGGGATCACAGCCGCTCTAATTGGTTGAACAATAAAATCCACAGAAACTTGCACTGCATATGAGCGTATCACAGAGCTGCACAGCAATAAAACCCACAGAAATGGGCACTGTGTATGAGCATATCAGAACTGCGCAGCAATAAAACTCACAGTAATGTTCAGTGTGTATGAGCGTATCCCAGAGCTCCAGGGCAATAAAACTCACAGAAACGTGCACTGCATATGAGTGTATCACAGAGCTGCACAGCAATAAAACCCACAGAAATGTGCAGTGTGTATGAGCATATCACAGAACTGCACAGCAATAAAACTCACAGTAATGTGCAGTGTGTATGAGCGTATCCCAGAGCTCCAGGGCAATAAAACTCACAGTAATATGCAGTGTGTATCACAGAATCCACAGCAATAAAACTCCCAGCAATGCAATGTTTGATGTGTGTCAGCGTATCAGAATCCACAGCAATAAAACTCCCAGCAATACAATGTGCGGTGTGTATGAGTGCATCAGAATCCACTGCAGTAAAACTCCCAGAAAACCGAGTGTATATGAGCACACAGCAATTATGCTGTGGAGCCATCTTGTCAGCAGTGGGGTGCCACTGTCAGAGGGTGCACTGTAGCTTTGATTCCCTTTCCGGTGGGTGTTCAGTCCAGAATATAGTCTGTGTTAACGAAAGGGCAGGCAGCTGCGCGCGTGCGTTTCACGTGGTTCAGCCAGTCATGTGGTACTGAGACTCAGAGAAATGGCAGTGAAATGCCCTGATGTTCGGTGGTTTCAATCAGCAGGTTTATTCAGGCGAACCCCATAGGTTTCAATGTTAAAATTATTCCCGTTTTTATGCAATATCTAATAAATCATTTATTATTTTAATCTGCAGTAAAAAGTCTTTACTTATTGATTTTTTTTTAGTACCCTTTAGTCATTTTTCAGATTTTTTTGGGCAAAATTCCCCCACCCCTTTTTTTAATACCAGTTTTTCTTTTTTCTGTAACAGAACTTTTTATTATCAATCATAGGATCTTATATGTAAATTCCAGACTTTTTCGTTCAGTAGTTCTTTTGAAAACAGCAGGCCACGGGTTTGCGGTGGCAGCATTCAGCGGCCAACTCCATGCACTTTGGGGACCCTGCAGTGAATGGTGAATTCACTGCAGGGTGGGGAAATTTTATTCTCCGAAGTGCAGGGAACTACAGAACACCAAAAAATTGGCGTCATTTCGGTGCTCTGTGAGTAACCCATTTAGTGGTGAGGTTTTTTGCTGCCCCCTGGAAAGTGAAATTGAAAGTGTAAATTAGTGAAATCTCAATGTATCCTTCCTGGTAAAATACTTTGCAAAAGTAAAAAAATATATATATATTTTTTTTAGGGGGGGCCACCCAGTGCGGGCCGCCGCCCCCTGGAAAGTGCCGCCCTAGGCCTGGGCCTAATCGGCCTAGGCCAAAATACACCAGTGGTATGTGAGTGATGAAACAAGGTCAGATGGACTGCATTTATACGTCCAGCATTTTTGATGGACAGAATGTTTTTTCATTTTAATTTATTTTCCCTGCTACATCAGTCAAAAAATACGTCAGTGAAAAAAACGGACTGTTTGGCCACTACCTTGTCGTCAGTCAGTAAGTACGTCCGTACTGCACGGACGCACAGTCCGTACAAAATGCGCTCATCTGACCCTAGCCTTAGATGTTATTTTGAATTTTTTTCAAACACCAGTTAACCACTTGGCTGCTATGGACGCGCTCAGCGCGTCCAGCCAAGTGGTTCTCCTGTGCTATGGACGCGCTGAGCGTGTCCATGCACAGGAGGCAGCAATCCGCCAGATTTCGGCGGATTGCTGCGCCCCCCCAGTGCGGGCTGACATCTTGGATGTCAGCCCAGCACTCTGGGACCCCGGCGGAGCAATTAGATGTCATCGCGGCGGCGCGATGACATCTAATTCAGGCGCCCCCCCGCATGTGCAGAGGAAGCGCCTGAAAGGGAGGGGGGGAGTTCCTTTGGACCTCTCTCCCTCCCGATTGCCGGGGGGCAGAGGGTTAATCCAGGCACCGTTTGGAAGGGCACAGCCTGCCCTTCCAAACGGTGGCTGTGATTAACCCCTGGGGAGCCGGATCACGAATCGGCGCTGAAAAGCGCCGGATCGTGATCCTCTCCTGGAACTGGCCGACATCTTGGATGTCGGCCAAGCCTCCAGGAACTCCCCCTGAGGACTGGCGTCATCGTGCATAGCACAATGATGCCAGTCCTGGAGTTAACCCCTAGCTGCCACCAATGGTGGAGATAGGGGGTTCCAATGAACCCCCTATCTCCCGATCCGTGGCAGCTAGGGGTTAATGTTTGATATCGTTGGATCGGCCAGAGCATGGCCTTTCCAAGGATACCAAACATGAGCATGAAAAATATTTTGTAAAAAAATTAAAAAATAAAAATAAAAAAACTAAAAATATTTAAAAACAAATCTAAAAAAAATAAACAAGTTTTTTTGTTTGTTTTTGTTTTGTTAATGCAGCAATATTGTTCCCATTTCAATTATAATGTGAACAATAATGCTGCACTAACGATTTTTGTATGCGGTGCGTTTGTTAAAAAAAGCGAAATTTTCCCCAAAAACAAATGTAACGAGACCCCATTTCTAATTTTTTTAACAAACGAACCCCATACAAAATATAACCGCAAACGATCACATGTTAAAATGTGAAAAAAAAACACTTTACACATATTATTGAAAATTCAAATTTTATTGCATTTTTTGTTATAATATACAGACATGACATAACATATACATATAATAATGACATATTATGAATCTGCCAAGTCTGCCGGAAAGAACGATCTATAATATGTCTGGGTCATATATCAAAATATGGCTACAAAACGCGGTTAAACATGATGAGCGAAAGCGGTAAAAATGACCTCAGCACAGAGGTGTGAAAAGCCTCAGCAGCGAAAGGGTTAAATGCAGCATATTAGGAAGTTTTAGGAGGGAAATTAATTCTCAAATCTCAATCAGAAACAGACACCACCCCACCCCCTCAGTACCTCCGTATAGTGTACAATGTATCAAATTTATTACCAGACTAAAAACACCTGGTGTTATGCCCGTTTGTGAACAGAGATCATTTAGAGTTGATAATCTTTCCACATACACATTAGTTTTTAATTCAATATCTAATAAACTGTTGCTTATAATATTCTGCAGTAAAGAGTCTCTTCATTTCTAGATTTTTTAGTATTTTTTTAAGCATTTTCTATACTTTTTTCAAAATTTCTTTTTTTTTCGAACTCGAACCGAACACAACCAAAAAGTTTGAAGTTCGCGGACTTTCGAACTGCCAAAGTTCGGGTCGAACTCCGAACCGTCCGAACCCGAACAGCTCATCCCTACTCTGTATATGTTCACTGTATGTAAGCCCTATTTATTATTATTATTATTATTGTCATTATTTATATAGCGCCAACAGTTTTCGCAGCGCTTTACAATAACCAAAGGGAACGACATACATATAAATGGACATAAGATGGAAACAAAAAGTGTAGAGGGCCCTGCTCAAAGGAGCTTGCAGTCTAGAGGGATTGGGGGTTGAGGAAGACAAGAGGAATTGCATTAGATAGCAGGATTATTAGTGCCAGTGGTTTGGGAACGGTGGTCAATAGAAGTGGCTTCAATCAAGTGTGAGTGGGTGAGCAGAGGGATGAGCTGCATCAGTGATGTTGTACACTAATCTGAAGAGATGGGTTTTGAGGGATTTCTTGAAGGCCTGAAGGTCAGGGGAGAGTTTGATAGGGCGAGGCAAGTCATTCCACAGGGCTGGTGCTGCCCTTGAGAAGTCTTGGAGGCAAGAGTTGGCCATGCGTGTGTGGACCGTTGACAGGTGGAGATCACCTGCTGAACGGAGTTGTCTAGATAGGACGTGCTTGTGGAGTAAGAAAGACATGTAGGGAGGAGTTGAGTTATTGAGGGATTTGAACGTGAGTACCAGTATTTATATCTGTATCCTGAAACATACAGGAAGCCAATGCAGGGACTGGCAGAGGCGGGAAGTACCCGAGGTGCGTTTAGTGAGAAAAATAAGCCTGGCCCCTGCATTCATTACAGATTGCAAAGGGGCGATACGGGAGTTGGGGAGGCCAATAAGGAGCAGGTTGCAGTAGTCAAGTTGTAAAATGACAAGCGCATGAACCAGCTCCTTTCTGGTATCTTGTGTCAAAAAGGGGCAGACACGGGCAATGTTTTTGAGTTGAAAATAACAGGATTTGGTCACTGTCTGGATGTGGGAAGAGAACGTTAGGTCAGAGTCAAAAGTGACACCAAGGCAGCGAGCTTGGGGTGTTGAGCTAATGGGTGTTCCATTCACTCGTAGAGAGATAGGCGGTATTGGGTTCTTCCTGGAGGGAGGAATGACGAGAAATTCATCATTGGCAAGATTGAGTTTAAGGAAACGGGAAGCCATCCAATTTGAGACAGCGGAGAGACAGTCAGTGACTTGATCCAGGAGACCTGGAGAGAGATCAGGAGAGGAGAGGTAAATTTGGGTGTCATCAGCGTATAGGTGGTACTGGAATCCAAAGGAGCTGATCAGTTTGCCTAGAGAGGCAGTGTAGACTGAAGAAAGTAGACGGCCCAGTACTGAACCTTGGGGCACACCAACAGAGACAGGCTGCCGAGAGGAGGATCTTCCAGCAAATGAGACAGTAAACGATCATTGGGACAGGTAGGAAGCGAACCATGAAAGAACAGAACCTTGAAGGCCTATATAACTAAGAGTTTGAAGGAGGATTGAGTGGTAAACTGTAACAAAGGCAGCAGGCAGGCAGAGGGCTCCTGCTGGCAAAAAAATGCTACTACATTTATACTATTGCTTGGGCTCTGTGGTTCTGTGCAGGAACAACAGACCTGCAAGCTTTTCAAATGATTTCAACACATCGGCTTAATGTCCACCATGTAGAAATTTCAGGAACATGTTCTGGAGCCCATTTGCAAACTAATTACATTTGCAAAAGACAAAATTACTTTGCATTGCTCCAGAATCAGAGCGGATTATTATTATTGTCAACATTTATATAGCGCCATCAGTTTCCGCAGCACTTTACAATAGCCAAAGGGAACGAGAAACAGATAAATGGACATATGATGGAAACAAGAGGCGTAGAGGGCCCTGCTCATAGGAGCTTACAGTCTAGAGCAGTGGTTCCCAACTGCGGTCCTCAAGTACCCCTTACAGACCAGGTTTTAAGGATTGCCTTGGGGGAAATACAGACTGAATCCTGCAATCACTGAGCAACAAACCATATCACCTGTGCTGTGCTTCAGATATCTGGCAAACCTGACCTGTTAGGGGTACATGAGGACCGTTGTTGGGAACCACTGGTCTAGAGGATCGAGTGCACTCGATATCAGGACACCAGCAGGTGCCTTTGAAGTCCAAGTATTCTGGTAGTGAAGAGGTTAAGCATTTTTCTTTACCATGAACCCTATTCTCATATTCAGATTCTGAAAGACTGGGTGGTAAGAAGTCATCTTTTATAATCAAACACCAGCACTCTGTGCTAATAGCAACATGAGAGTAAATAATACATTGTTTACATGACACATTTAAATTGGTAATTGTTTATCTATATATTAACCAAGGAGCTTAAAACAATTATTTTTATTAATATATATATATATATTTGTATTTTATTGTGAACAGATAGCATTGGCAAGCACCTCTGATCCGCAATGTAAGTGTTACTGTCTAGCGAAAAGAGATGGTGTAAGAGAAGCAGGTGCATAACGGCATCTAGATAGCAGCCCCTACCAACATGCTCCTAAACCTCCCTGATCTGTAATTATTATGCATAATTACACGGTAGCGAGGATGAGTCTTTATTGAAATGACATGCAAGTGTGCTTCATTAAATTAGATCTTTGCATCTCAATTACTGAAACACTGTGTTTTATTTCGACGGCATTTATTTATTTGCTTTCAGATGTATTAGATAAACATTACTTGTTTTCAGGAAATGAATATATTTTGATGAGATTTTGACACATCGCTTGCAAATCATTAAGACAATAGCGGATTCAGGCTGATTACCCAAGTTACACACGTTTACTAATTATTTCCTGTTCTACATTGTTTGGGTTGTACAGTATTTACATTGTATTGTCTGTCGTTATTGTTGCACTATCAATATTTATTATTCTACTCTGAGATTATAGGTTCAAATAGCTGATATAATAATAACTTTATGTATAATACAGTTTAATATAATATATACTTATGTTGTACACCAGCACGCCAACCTTCAAAAGCGTGAAATATATAACAATGCCTCGGTGCTCACAAAATCCAAACTTTGGTGTAACAACCACGAGGTGGACGCCCTCGACGACCTAAAAATTTGACCTTTATTAAAAAGCCATTAAAAATGAATCAATGTTTCGACTCTATTCAAGCCTTTCTCAAGGTTAGAAGAATTATATATGAATAACAATGTATACTAAACAGAGAGACACAATTCTCGGGGGCTGCGTGTCCTCTCATGCAGAGGAGTTGCCTTGGCATTTCAATACTGGCCGCCCTTTCTGGGTGATAGCAGTCTGATTTGCGTATGGTATTGTATTCTCTGCAATGGCATCATCAAGCTAATACTGTATAGGGGCTATTCAGAAAGGACCAAACTTGCCACCAAAGAACACCGAACGGTGCAGTTTCGTGGCAGTTCGTCTATACAGAGAGCTGTCAATTCACCAAATACTGCGAAATACGGTGCAATTCACCGCAATTCGGCAATCTTCGGCGGCTGCGAAATTGTCCCATAGAGAAGTCATGGTTAATCCATTCAGAGAATCCCGAACTGCACCGAAGTGTCAGGGAAATGCCTTGATTTTCAGTGATTCATTTTGACGGGTTTAAACAGGCGAATCCCATAGGATTCAATGTTAAAAAATATTCTCTTTTCTATTTATTATTATTCAACCGTTTATTCCTTTCCTTTCCAGCATAAAGCATTTTTATTCATTTTTTAACACCTTTTTGTATTCTTTGTATTTTTATACAAAATTCTGGTTTCCCTATTTATTAAAAGGATTTTTTTTTTTTATTCTGTACCAGACCTTTTTATTCTTTTTTTAACCCCTTCACTGCTGAGCTATTTCACGTCTGTGTGCTGAACTCATTTTTACCACTTTTGCTCATCATGTTTAAACAGGATTTGAAGTCACATTTTTTAATACGACCCAGATACATTATATATCCTTTTTTTCCGACAGATTCATAGGGCTATATTACATTGTTGGTGCTAACTTAACCAGAGCTGTTGTAAACTGAAAACCTCCATAGGCTATAATGGCTCTGGGAAGTTTGCAACAGCTCTGGTTAAGTTAGCACCAACTATGTAATATGGCCCTTAATATATTATTATTATTATTATATGTATACGTCATGCGTCATGCCCTGCCCGAATATTATAACAAAAACTGCAATAAAATTCGAATTTTCAATCATCTACATGTAAAGTGATTTGTTTCACATTTTATCATCTGAGCCTTTGCGTTTATATATTCTATGGGGTATATTTGTTAAAAAAAATAAGAAATGGGAACTCGGTACCTTTTTTTTCTGGGAAATTACGGGATTTTTAGCTAAAACCCACATAATAAAAATCGTTAGTGCAGCATCATTGTTCACATTATAAATGAAATAGTAACAATATTGCTGCATTAATTTAAAAAAACACACCAAAAAAGACGTTTTTGTTTAAATTTTTATATATTTTTTTTCTTTTTTTCTTATTACTTTGAACATGGTCATGCTCTGACCTTTCCAATGATACCAAACATGCCACTCTAGCTCCACTGATTGGGAGATACGGGGGTTCAAATGAACCCCCTATCTTCACCATAGGATTCCCTTAGGAAAACCCCAGGCAGCTAGGGGTTTCCCAGCTAATTGACATCATTGCGCAATGCGCAATGACGTCAGATGATGAACGGGGACCCAGAGGTGGAGCTGCCATCTAAGATGGCGGCCCTCACCAGAACTAGGCCACAATCCGGCCCTTTTCAGTAGTGCCTGCCTTTAACTTTTACCTCCTCCTGATAGGGAGGGAGAGGGATCCGAAAGAACCCCCCTCCTTTCAGGCAACCTTCTGGCTTTGCCGGGTGACCACCTGAAAATGACATCATCACACCGGGAGGGGTCTCAAATGCAGTGTCTGACTTCAACAAAGTCAGAACGCCACGGGACCCTTGAGGAGAGAGTTATCGTGAAAGCTCCCGGGTAGCAGAAGACATGTGGGGAACGTCGTCTACACAGCGGGAGACTCTTCTGACGTTTCCCACACGTCTTCCACAGTGAAGGGGTTAAAGAACCTTTTTTATTATTTATGATTTTAATGCATTTTTATTAGTTTAAGCACCTATTAGAAGAATAGCAGAGTTCCAATTTTTTTGTTTCTCCAGTTCGACGGTCAGTTCGTTGGTCTTCGGGGGCTCCATCTTCGGCGCACTTTGGTGAACTTGCAGTGAATAGTGAATTCACCACAGGGTCGGCGAAATGGAATCACAGAAGTGCACCTAAGCGCGCCAAACTACAAAGCACCAAAATTTCAGTGCTTAGTGAATAACCCCTTATGAGACCTCAGCATGGACCCATCGTAGGGCAGGACACTTATGCTGTTACCCATTCTCAGCAATCTCAAATAGCCTTGTTTTGCTCACTAAATAGAGAGCAACCAATCATAGGACAGGTGAGTTGTGGCTCGCTATTTACTTTAAATTGTGGCTCATATATAATTACTGTAACCTTGATAAAGTGTCAAATAGAGCTGAAACGTCGGTTCATTTTTACTGGCTCATTAAAAAAGATGAATTTTTTACATAGAATGCTATGACACTGAGTGACGTGTGGATTAGATGTTTGCTGTTATTACAAAATGATTTTAGGTATATTTTAACCCCTTTGTAGGAGATAAATTCCTAGGATCCCTATTCCCCTTTTGTTGGTCACAGGAAGCCACAAATGGAAAATATCTGTAAGTTGTTTTCCTTTAGCAGCTCCCTGTTGCAATTATTATTATTATTATTAACATCATTTATATAGCGGCAACAGTTTCTGCAGCGCTTCACAATAAACCAATGTATCGAGATAAAGATAAGAAAACATAGGATTTAGTCAAGAGGCGTAGAAGGCCCTGCTAAAAGGAGCTTACAATCTAGAGCAGTGGTTCCCAACCGCGGTCCTCAAGTACCCCCAACAGGTCAGGTTTGCCAGATAGCTGGTGCACAGCACAGGTGATATGATTTGCTGCTCAGTGATTGGGCAAGAGGGACTTGAGGACCGCGGTTGGGAACCACTGATCTAGATGGATTGGGGTGGAGGAAGACAAGAGGAGTTTTGCTGTCAGGATCACTAATGCCACTAGTTCAGAAATGATGGGAGCCATTGAAGTGGTCTCTTTCAATCATGTGTGAGTAGGTGAGCAGAGAAACAGGTTGCATCAGTAATGTGGTACGGTAACCCTTTCCCGAACGCTGACCTACCATGTACGTCCTCCCCATGGGTCTCCCTTAGACTCGCGGACGTACATAGTACGTCAGCGGGTTCCTAACCTCCCTCCCACCAATACTTACCTCCATCGGAGTTCTGGCAGAGAGGAAGCCTGCCCCTCTGTTTTAGAGGGGCTGGCGAGCACGATGACATCACCATGCTGCGTGGTGATGTTATCGGCAGGCGCCACCCCGGCTCCTGCAATGAAAATAAGGAAGTGGATCGTTGGCGCCGAATCGCAATTTAAACCTGGACATCTTGGATGTCAGCCAAGCCTCCAGGTCACCCCCACCCACTGACATCCCCACCATATGTGTGAGGATGTTAGTGGGCCAATTAACCCCCTAGCTGCCAAAGGGAGATAGGGGGATCCAAATGATCCCCCTTATCTCCTGATCCATGGCAGATAGAGGGTCATGTTGGACATCACTGGAAAGTCCTGATCATGCCTTTCCAATGATACCATGATACTACGTTTGGTGTAAAAAAAAAAAAAAAGCTAAAACAGAAAAATAAAAAAATGTATAATTTTTTTTGTTTTTTTAAAAAAAAAAACAATTGTCTTGGGGGGGGGTTTAGTTAAATAGGACCTAGACTGTCATCTAAAAATATTGAGCATAAAACGGTCAGAATGAGCTCAGCGCTCATAGGTGAACTGGCTCAGCAGTGAATGGGGTTAAAAAGCAAAAACATGTAAAAATTGGGTATTTCTATTCTCGGGACAAAATTTTGAAACTATTTAGCCAGGGTCTTTTTTGGCGCTTGTAGATTTTTGGGATTATATTGCGAAAAAGTGTGTTTTTACCATTTTTTCATCATATTTCATATATTTTTTATAGTAAATTATAGGATATGATGGAAATAATGGTATTTTTAGAAAGTCCATTTAATGGCGGGAAGAACAGTGTATAATATGTGTAGGTTGCCTAAACGAGTAAGAGGAAAATGTGACCTTAACACAAACAGCGCAGAAACGTAAAAACAGCAGTGGGCACTAAAGGACGGATTTGTGTAAAACCGTCCAGTCACTAAGGGGTTAATCTGAAGAGATGGGGTATTAGGGATATCTTGAAGGCTCGAAGATTAGGGGTGAGCTTAATAGAATGGGGTAAGTCATTCCACAGGACCGGACCTGCCCTTGAGAAGTCTTGGAGATGAGAGTTGGCAGTGCATAGGACAGGTGGAGGTCACCCGCTCACCAGAGTGGGCTAGAAGGGACGTGCTCGCAGAATAATGAAGATGTAAGGAGGGGTTAAATTATTGAGTGATTTGAATGCGAGCATCAGTATGTTATCTCTACTGCATCTCCAACATTTGAAAAGAGAAGGTGAGTTATTACAGCACTATTTTTTGCAGAATCTGACCTTTCCAATAACACCTCATGACATTGTGACATTGTGGGGTGTATAGAATTGGAGATACAGGGATCCAAACTACCCCTGCCTCCACAGCTAACTATTCTTCAGCTTTGCTGGAGCTAAGGGTATAGTCAAAAGTCATGACATCAGCCTGGGGAAGTCCCCCAGCTTGTCCTGACTCAGTACAGGTCCCTACTGGCAACAAGACAGCAATCGTCACATGAGCAATAGAAAGGTGAATGATATGAAGGTTCTATAGTTTCCCACTGGGGTACGGAAGATGTGCCCCACACACCCTCCACAGCGAACAGGTTAATAACCTAGAGCAAATTCTTACATATTAGAAGAGGATTTCTATGCTGTCAATATCTATTTTCATTTATACTCCAACATGGATATAATGTTTCTCTAGATTTTATACTTTATTGCTCCCCTGAACATCATGAAGCATCTTGTCAGCTCACAATTACGTAGATATTTTCATTTTGATAGAATGTAATGAGTGGACACTGGGTTCTTTAGTTTATATGCTTGAATTTCTATTTATTTTTTATTTTCTCTATGCAGTGAAAACATTATGTTCTTAACCTTGAGCTTCTTTGTGATTTAGCGGAACATATCACTACTTTCTATGTATTTAAGTGCTGTAAAAATGTTTGGCTTATACCATTCTCTGTTCAAGGGCTTACTATTAAATGACTGCTAATTTACCTATTTATACAGAGCCCTTTTACCTCTCTTCGTCACTTTTTCTTTGTTTGTAGAAAGAAAATACGCACAATAACTCAAGAAGCTATTAAGGAGCTGCACATGCAATGGTCTAAAATGCCCCCTAATCGTCCTCTTTCATTCCCAGCCAATTAACAGACCTGAACAAACCTTGTACAGGAGCTACATCTGCCTTATGTAAGCTGTGTGCTGTGACTGGATTATTCTTCTTAGCAATGAGACTGGAACATAATAGTTACAGTTACAAGTATTTATAAAGCGCTAACAAGTTCCGTAGCGCTGTACAATGGGTGAGACAGAATAACAAATATACATACAGGTTAAACACACAGAACAGTAGGAGAGAGGACCCTGGTCGAGAGCTTACAATCTAAGAGAAGAGGGGTGACATGTGGGCTGAGTGGAAACGTGGCGCAAGAAATGTACTGTGGGCAAGTCATGGAGTGATCCAATGATACTTTAGAGAAGCCTGTGTTTTCAGAGAAGGACTGGAGAGACAGGAAGAGTCTAATGTTAAGGAGGAGGGAGTTCCATAGAAAGGAGGCAGCTCCAGAGAAGTCCTGAAGGCGAGAGTTGGGGGTTCGGGTACGGGGAGATGATATAACATCAGATCATTGGCAGAGCGAAGTGGTTGGGATGGAATGTAGCTATTAATAAGGGAGATGTAGTTAGGGGCGCGGTTATGGAGCGCTTTGTACGTGAGCACCAATGTTTTGAATTGGATTCTAAAGGAAACAAGAAGCCAGTGTAGAGATTGACAAAGGGGAGAGGTGCGGGTGGTGAGGTGGATCAGCCTTGCACAGGCGTTCAGGACAGACTGCAGAGGGAGAATCTGGGATTTCTTAAGGCCAGAGAGAAGGTGGTTACAGTAGTTAAGGCTGGAGATAAAAGCTTAGATTAGAATTTTAGAAGAGTCTTCTTCTGATTAAGAAAGGGACAGATGCATGCAATCTTTTTTAGAAGGAAATAGCAGGATTTGGTTAGCAACTGAATGTGAGGAGTGAAGGAGAGATTCGAGTCAAAGAGGACCCAAAGGCAATGAGCCTGAGAAGTAGAAGTAATGGTGGCACCATTCACCTGAAGGGAAATGGGCGCAGGAATGTTAGTTTTAGAGGGAGGGAAGCCGAGAAGTTCAGTTTTAGAGAGGTTGAGCTTTAGGAAACAGGAAGTCATCCAGTCGAGACAGACGATAGGCAGGCTGTCACGTACCTCCTAGATATGTAATGTTTAATCCCTATATGCAGACAAGCTATCCTACACTGCCGGTCCTTGAAGTGGTCAGTAATTCTACCTATTACCAAATATAAGCAATACCAGAAGTAAACACAAGCAGGAATAAACCATAAACACCAGAGGTACCAGAGATACTTGTGAGCAAGATATCAGGGGTTAATATACCAGAATTCTCGTGAGCAAGGTACCAGGGATATATACTAGGGTGCTCGTGAGCCAGATACAATGGGTTATTACCAAAGCTGACCATTAATCAAAAGCCAGGGATCATGTTGCCAGAGGGGATTGTCAGCCAAGTGCCAGGAGTCATATCACCAGAGAAGGTAGTCAGACAGGAGCCAAGGGATTAACAGCCAGGAGAGTCATCAGACAAGCCAAATCGGGACACAAGAGATCAGAAGGATATAGCAAGGAATGCACTGAGAGGAGTGAAAACCAGGACAGAGCAAGGAACTATGGCTCAAGTGTCTGATTTTAAACTCGGCAGGCGCCAAGTCATCACGTCACACCCTGCCCACAAGCTCGACCAGCGACCGCCTCCATCCGATACTTCACTCGGCCAGCCAGCTACATTGTGGAAGGTGTGCCAGCCGCTGGGACATGGACACTACACACAGTAACACCGGCTGTAACACAGGCTGTAGCACATTACAACTGTAAGGGAGCTGGTTCCGGGGTGGCAGGTTTGAGCCCAATGTGCAATGATGAGAAATAGAAGGACGTATATGAACAAAAGGGGTTTATTAAGAGTAAGGCATAAAAGGCAGTAAACAAATATGTAGCTGGGTAATAAGAAAGGAAAACACTGTATAAATAATAATCAGCAATAAGATAAACTAAAAGGCAAGATGAGAGAAAGGTAGACCAAAAGTAACAAAACTAAACTACACTAAACTATACTACTACATATAAAGAAAAAGAGTAGATTGAACTTAGAGCAGGGTTAAACCAGATATGGAGAGAAATAGGAGAAGGAAGAGTAAAGGAGATCTTTAGAAAAATAAATAGGAAAATAGAAACGGAAGAGTCTTTGAGGCAGAGGGCCCTGGGTATGCAGGGGGTCCTGGATCTGCAGAGGGGTCCTGGATCTGCAGAGGGGTCCTTGATCTGCAGAGGGGTCCTGGATCTGCAGGGGGTCCTGGGTCTGCAGGGAGTCCTGGATCTACAGAGGGTCCTGGGCCTGTAGAGCAACAGATTCTGCGGGATACAGGGTAGCAGGCTCTGAGGATTTGGATGTAGGGCAGCAGGCTGAGGATTCTGCAGGATGCAGGGCAGCAGGATCAGAGGATACTTGCAGGATGTAGGGCATCAGGATCTTTGTAGCAGGAACTATAAACAGTATGGTGGGAACCAAGACAAAACAGGTTAGAGCAAGCAGAGATTGAAGGCAGCTCCTTCCTAGTGAGAGGTTCACTAGAACAATGCAGAAGCATTGTGCTTTGGGAGTGGCTCTTTTTTATAGTGGAGGAATCATGGTGCGTTAGCTAGCACCTGGTTGCTGGAACAGCTTGGTTTAGTAGGAGAATCGCTGTTAGTTGTCACTGAGACACTTTGCCTTTAGTTCTCCTATGGAACCGGCGGCTAGGGACCTGACATAGCCCCCCGACAAGGGAAGCACTCTGGGCGGACAGGATCGTTGCAGGCGCCTCAGAATCCTCTGTAGTCGTAGGGATTCCAGAAGGGTCTTCAGAATCCGAAGAAACGGGAGATTTGCTTGTATCCAGGGTTCGGCACCTTATTGGCATGATCTTCCTGGTATCAATGATGGGACGATCCACCTTACCGATCCCGGGGTGTCTCATGGGAATACCAAGTCCGTACGGTTCTGTATCTGGGCTCTGTATAGATAAAAAGGTAGAGGTATCAAAAAGCAGAGGCAATACAGGATCGAGAGCGTTCTGTAACTGTTTCTGTAAAGCGAATATTAAAGACTGTTTGTTTAAAGTTTGAACTATTGCACTAACTTGACCAGTAAGTATTGCCATGGAGGATACAAGAACAGGTATGGTGTCGGTAGCACAGACTGTAGTGTGGGTCAGAATTTCATCAGTGGATCCCACTGCAACTGATGGAGTCTTGGTAGTGAATACGGTCTTGGTATTAGACGACTCAGCAGGTAGAGGTGTGGTACCAGACAGTACTGCCTTAGTAGCGGGTATATCAACCAGAGGCGGTTCAGCAGTAGGTGCCTTGGTAGTTGGCAATTCGACTGGTGGTACTCGGACAGCAGGCACTTTGGCATGACTAGGAACTTCATCAGCGGGCGATGCAGCAATGAACACTTCGGCAAGAACCGAAGTCTCGGCGACGGGCTCTTTGGCATGAAATGAAGCTCCTGCAGCGGGCACAGCAATTTGAACCAATGCATCCAGTTGAGATTCTTTTGCTGTTAAGGCGTCAGGTTTCTCATGCTCATCCTCTTGGGTGGTTATCGAAGGAGCCGGGTCCGGGATGCCAGTATTAGAGGCACAGGAAAAGGGAGAACCGTTTGGGGGTTGAATAGGCAAAGTTATAAACGTGGCACCACAGAACATTGGATAAGGTGCTCCAGTTTTAGGTTCTGCGGCTGAAGAGGAAATCGGTACATGAGCATAGGAGCCCTGAACTGTACAAGAGGTGGGAGTAGCAGTCCCGGTAGTTCCAATCTCTTCGTAAGGGTCTTCACCACTTAGGTCCCCTTCATCATCTGTAGGTAGTACATAGCAGGAAGATATGCCATCTTTCTGTGGTTTACTATAGGACGTGTTCGTAGTAGAAGTGGTGTGTCTCCTACGCCAACCTGGGCCACCATGGGGATGACGGGCGACTTGTAAAGATATCCCTGAAGAGTCAGTGTCCCAGCCCTCTGAACCAGGATCAGAGGCAGAATGATGGCTGGGGGTGATAGGATTAGTTGTTGCCATAATTAGCCTTTTTGACTGATGTACTGTATTTCTAGCCTCTAAAGCTTTTTCAAACAGGTCCAAGTCATTTCTGCAGACCACAGTTCCATTTGAAGCTATAACACAGTTTGAGGGTATATATTCTTTAAGAGAACTGACCTGTTTTGAAGACATTACTGGCTTCTGAGATTGCTGGTTGAGAGCAATGGTGCCGGTGGCAAATACAGGCGCTGTCTCCATAGGTATATCAAAATCGTCAGGTACTGATAGTTCATAGTCCATAGGTTCAGAAGGTGTAGGTGTGGGCGAAGGAATTCGTTGTCTGGTAGGCCTTGGTGGAGATTCAGGTATTGTTACAAGAGGCGGAGTTGCAGTAGCAGGTTCTCTGTAGTGCAGATTAGGCAATGGTGTAGGGGTAGAAGGCGCTCTATAAACAGGATCAGGAAAATTTGCAGGTTCAGGAACTGGGGTGTATTTCTTAGGACCGGATTTGGATGCAGGAGTAGCTTTAGATTTAGATGCGGGGGTCCTCCTTGGTGGTCTTACGGGGCAGAGTGGTATATAATGGCCTGGCGCCCCGCAATAGATACAGAGGTTGGCATTCAGTCTCCTGGCACGTTCTGCTGGGGATAAAGGACCATGGGTTACCTTAGTAGCAGGAATGTTCTCTTTAGAGGAAGGATTCCATGGTTTTTGAAGCTGTAGATTTAGGAGTTGAATCAGGTGAGTCAGGAACTCCTGAAGAGCCTTCTGAATTAACCCTGTGAGGGCTTGCATCATTGCGGGCTCAATTGGTATGGGCTTCTGCATTATGTAAGGGAGCTGGTTCCGGGGTGGCAGGTTTGAGCCCAATGTGCAATGATAAGAAATAGAAGGACGTATATGAACAAAAGGGGTTTATTAAGAGTAAGGCATAAGAGGCAGTAAACAAATATGAATAAACAAATATGTAGCTGGGTAATAAGAAAGGAAAACACTGTATAAATAATAATCAGCAATAAGAAACTAAAAGGCAAGATGAGAGAAAGGTAGACCAAAAGTAACAAAACTAAACTACACTAAACTATACTACTACATATAAAGAAAAAGAGTAGATTGAACTTAGAGCAGGGTTAAACCAGATATGGAGAGAAATAGGAGAAGGAAGAGTAAAGGAGATCTTTAGAAAAATAAATAGGAAAATAGAAACGGAAGAGTCTTTGAGGCAGAGGGCCCTGGGTAGGCAGGGGGTCCTGGGTATGCAGGGGGTCCTGGGTATGCAGGGGGTCCTGGATCTGCAGAGGAGTCCTGGATCTGCAGAGGGGTCCTGGATCTGCAGGGAGTCCTGGATCTGCAGGGAGTCCTGGGTCTGCAGGGAGTCCTGGGTCTGCAGGGAGTCCTGGATCTACAGAGGGTCCTGGGCCTGTAGAGCAACAGATTCTGCGGGATGCAGGGTAGCAGGCTCTGAGGATTTGGATGTAGGGCAGCAGGCTGAGGATTCTGCAGGATGCAGGGCAGCAGGATCAGAGGATACTTGCAGGATGTAGGGCAGCAGGATCTTTGTAGCAGGAACTATAAACAGTATGGTGGGAACCAAGACAAAACAGGTTAGAGCAAGCAGAGATTGAAGGCAGCTCCTTCCTAGTGAGAGGTTCACTAGAACAATGCAGAAGCATTGTGCTTTGGGAGTGGATCTTTTTTATAGTGGAGCAATCATGGTGCGTTAGCTAGCACCTGGTTGCTGGAAAAGCTTGGTTTAGTAAGAGAATCGCTGTTAGTTGTCACTGAGACACTTTGCCTTTAGTTCTCCTATGGCGCCGGCGGCTAGGGACCTGACAACAACACAGGAGGAGAGAGATCGTGAGAGGAAAGTTAGATTTGGGTGCTGACAGCACAGAGATGATATTGGAATCCATAGGAAGAGATGAGGTTGCCCAAAGAGGTGGTATAGATCAAGAAGATTAGGGGACACAGAACAGACTTGAGGTACCCCAACTGAGAGAGGAACGAGGGCTGAAGAGGCACCAGTGAAGGAGACACTGAAGAATTGAAGAAAGAGAAAAGGGGAACTAGGAGAGAGTGGAGTCACTGAGGCCAAGCTGACGCAGCATGAGAGGGTAGTCAACAGTGTCAAATGCAGCGGAAAGGTCAAGCAGAATAATGAGGGAGAAGTGACCTATGGTTTTAGCATCAACTAAATTATTAGTCAACTTGGTCAGAGCAGTCTCAGTGGAGCGCTGGGAGCAGAAGCTGGACAGGTGTGATAAAGTTGAGAGATAGCAGCAAGAAAACTAGTGAGCTTGTTATAGACAAGGCTTTCTAAGATTTTGGAGAAAAAGGGGAGCAGAGAGATGGGACAGTACATCGAAAGGTAGATAGGATCAAGAGATGGCTTCTTTAGAAAGGGGAGATCAGAGCATGTTTGAATGCTGAGGGGAAGACTCTAGAGAGGCAGAGGTTGAAGAAAATAAAAGTCAAAGCAGCGACAATAACCAGCAGGAAAGGCCGAATAAGGTGCAAGAGGATGGGGTCTAGCAGACAGGTGTTCAGGTAGGAGGACACGAGAAGTGCCAAAATATCCTTTCAGAAATTCTCAGTACCTTAAAATAAAATTTACAGTCCTCCTCATATCACAAAAGGAGATGGTTTGGCTCGTCCTGGATATACTAAAAATGTGTCAGTCCAAAAAAATAAGGAATATGCACAGGAGCATATCTGATACGTAAAGTGCATGTCTTTATGGGTGTTTTCCATCATTTATAAAGCATTCATCAGGGATCTCAAACTCTGGCCCCCCCAGATGTTTCTGGACTACAACTACAAATAAACAAGAGTTTGAGATGCCTGGTGTACATGGTGACATAATCAGCAGACAGATACTATCATGGTTATTGTTTTCCATTTTCTGATATTAGCTAAGTTTTGACTCTGGTCCTATCTGCGTGTAGGTCCTACTTTCTAAGGATGCATCTTCTTTAAAATACAACTTTCTTTTTGGGCTTTACTTTATTGTTATTACTAATAATATTAATGTTGTTACATTCTGATCTGTTCTTCAATTGTATTCATCTTAGTGAGATGTAACAAGGAAACAAAGAGCAAAGTTTCAACCCAACACTGGGGTCTTTCTCCAGTTACGAAATCAGTGCAGCAATCTCCAAACATATGTTGGTATAGCTTGAGAAAAAATCATGCTTAAACTTTGCCATTTGACTGCTTGTTGCATCTCAATAAAACAGAAGGGTCCATTCAAAGAAAGGTGAAACTCAGGAGAAGTGAAAATCCTACGCCAAAATAGCCAATCTAGAAAAATTCTCCCATTTATCTCACTTTCCAAATCAGCTATTTTGCCCTAGATTATTCTCTTCTCCTGCCAGTTCTCCTGAGTTTCCCCTTTCTTTGAATAACCCTGAGAGTGTTTTGAGAAAACTGGAAATCAAGTTGTGCGTGACATATTTAGTATCCATTTATTGGTTGGGCCAAGGCTGAGATTTATTTGCGCACCATCTCTGAATTGGACATTGACGCCGCTTCAAAAAAGAAAGACCTGCTATTTTCTTAAATTTTAGTACAGTGTTCTCCAAAATCGTCTTCACATTCATGCCAGCGCACTTCATACACATCTACATAGAATTTCTATTCTTCCAATCTAAAAAAAATAAAATAAAAGCATTAAAAATCCAGGATCACGGGCCTGTTGGAATGTTTGATTAGATTAGATATCTAACATATACCTGACGTATCCAAATGTAGTCCCCTTCTAAGTAATGCAAGATTAAGCACGACGCAGGAAATGAATACTGCTTATGTCGCAGACTTATTACATAAGTAAATTTCCTGAAAGAGATAGCAGTAGTTATTACAGAGAGGTTTATGCAATGTCCCTGGAAACAAAATAAAAGATAAAAATGATAACATCACGTATTGACACCCAATAAATCCTATTTATCTTACAAAAAACACACACCCTGTCCACTGATTATTGCATTATTTAGTCATGACTGAAGAATCCATCTGCTTTATGATACTGACACATTTTCACAAAGTTCAGAGAGCTACAGTGGGCACTATAATGTCCCTCACGCTAAAACAGGGACGCTAACGTGGAAAATCTGCGTCTGTAGGTTTCCCCTTAGCATCCCCGTTTTAGCACCATATTTATTTATTTATAAAGTATTTTACCAGGAAGGATACATTGAGATATCACGGGGCAAGCGCTGATTCAGCCACCTGTCCAGTAATGCAGCGCTATCCTCCTGGATACTCACTTCAGCGCTAACGTGCCGCCATGAGTATCACTTCCTTGAGTCCATAGGACTCCATGGAGACTTGTGTTGCTGGGACATGTGACCTGCACAATCTCACTCTTGCGAGATCCTGTAGGGCCACAGAGTGATTCGCGGAGAGACACTCCCGGCGGCCAGAAGCGGCTGAGCGGGCCACCACTCACGCCGCGGGATGAGAGGTGAGTATCTGATTTTTGGGGGGGTTCAGCTGGTGATAACTGATTCTGCAGAAGTGGTATCAGTTAGCACCAGCTTAGAGCTGGAGCAAAGTTTTCAGTTAACCCCAGCGTTGCGGTAATTAGTGATAGTACTTTTTAATCGTAACACTAGTTACCCTGTGTGCTCCCATGTTAAGTATAGAGAGGGCAAAGAACATTAAGCACATGGCAGTAAAAGCTATCACCGATGCACTAATGGGTCTTTTAACCCGTTGGCGTTCGGGATGTAATATGGGCGGCATGTGTTAAACTCCTTTAACCTAGAGCTAACACTCATGTATGTGAGCGCTAGCGTTAAGGAGGTGATATGGCCTTATATGTTGAGTGTCCAGACTGTGTGCGAACTAATAGGACATTACAGGGAGTGCCCACTGCTACTGTACCGACATTATTTTTAAAATTTGAATTAAAAAGATTAGCTCAATGTATTTGTAATATTAAATATCAAAGTCTTCCATGTGAAATGCCTAAAATATTATTTTACTCTTCAATATCCACCTACTTTATTGCTCTGTTTTGTATTATTTATTCTTCAGTAAGCTACATGATTGTAAAAATCATACAGGGTTATTGAAAGAGAGACGAATTGGCTCCGAAATTGCACTGAACAGGGAATTTCCCCGTAAGCTGCAATTTCAGAGCCAATTCGGCTATTCAAAAAGCAGGCAGTTCTGATAGTCGGCTTTATTCAGATGCATTCGGCAGTATTATGGTGGATCGTCGGGTGCATTCTGCTTTTTCCAGCGGATTTTCATATGGATCCTATGTTTGTTCGGCAGTTTTGCAGCGGTTTTCTGAATAACCCTGATAGTGATTCTGTACGTGTCACTGAGCAGCACTATAGGGATTCAGTGTTATCTGAATTGAGAGAAATCACACAAAAAACAGAGGGAAATATTATTATAAAAGGTTGGGAGCTCAATATGAGCTGGTGTAAGTTTTTTTAAAACCTGTACAGCCTGTGAATTGAATATAGAGACTCCTATTGATGCATGATCAAATATTTATGGAGACGTGAAGAAATTATGTTATAGCTTTCCTTATGAATAGATTTTGGATTTTTTTTCAAACCTGTAAGTTTGGGGCAATTTTTCTGTTTTGAGTATGATGTGCTTAGAATCCTAGTTGTGTATTTTCAGAATGCACTCTGAGAAAAAATTCTTTCTTTCTTTCTTTCTTTCTTTCTTTCTTTCTTTCTTTCTTTCTTTCTTTCTTTCTTTCTTTCTTTCTTTCTTTCTTTCTTTCTTTCTTTCTTTCTCTGTAGAGAGTTGCAAAATGGTTATAGACTAAAGAAAAAAGCTAAAATATATATATATATATAACAAGGAAAAAGAGTGTCATCTGCGCTCGTCTCTATGTGTTCCATGTACAACAAAAATGGAGGTTTTTGTTTGTTTCAATGGCCATTGCAACGTAAGCCCACTCGCCACTTCAAGGCACCTCTTTAGAGTGGGTACCTAACAATTGTAACCAAAAGGCCGCTCTACTGAGCAGCTCCAAGCCCCTCCAGCTGCTTTTCAGCGAAGGAGAGGCAAAGATGGTGGCTTTTATTTATACACGCACCAAACACTTCCCATTTGGGATCAAAAACAAAAACATGGAAAAAGGAACAGCTGCAGAACGACAGACATGTTGTACATGGAACACATAGAGACGAGCGCAGATGACACTCTTTTTCCTTGTTATGTTTATGCATTGACTGGGCTGTTACTCCTGGCCGTTGCTGCCGCTCCGAAAATAAGTGAGTATGAGCGCGACGCCATTTTTTCTGTATCTATGTATATCATGCTTGTAACACCAGTCCGTCGTTCTGCAGCTGTTCCTTTTTCCATGTTTTTGTTTTTGATCCCAAATGGGAAGTGTTTGGTGCGTGTATAAATAAAAGCCACCATCTTTGCCTCTCCTTCGCTGAAAAGCAGCTGGAGGGGCTTGGAGCTGCTCAGTAGAGCGGCCTTTTGGTTACAATTGTTAGGTACCCACTCTAAAGAGGTGCCTTGAAGTGGCGAGTGGGCTTACGTTGCAATGGCCATTGAAACAAACAAAAACCTCCATTTTTGTTGTACATGGAACACATAGAGACAAGCGCAGATGACACTCTTTTTCCTTGTTATGTTTATGCATTGACTGGGCTGTTACTCCTGGCCGTTGCTGCCGCTCCGAAAATAAGTGAGTATGAGCGCGACGCCATTTTTTCTGTATCTATGTATATCATGCTTGTAACACCAGTCCGTCGTTCTGCAGCTGTTCCTTTTTCCATGTTTTTGTTTTTGATCCCAAATGGGAAGTGTTTGGTGCGTGTATAAATAAAAGGCACCATCTTTGCCTCTCCTTCGCTGAAAAGCAGCTGGAGGGGCTTGGAGCTGCTCAGTAGAGCGGCCTTTTGGTTACAATTGTTAGGTACCCACTCTAAAGAGGTGCCTTGAAGTGGCGAGTGGGCTTACGTTGCAATGGCCATTGAAACAAACAAAAACCTCCATTTTTGTTGTACATGGAACACATAGAGACGAGCGCAGATGACACTCTTTTTCCTTGTTATGTTTATGCATTGACTGGGCTGTTACTCCTGGCCGTTGCTGCCGCTCCGAAAATAAGTGAGTATGAGCGCGACGCCATATATATATATATATTATACATTTATTATTGCAGAAGCCATCTGCACATCACAGCAATTCAAAGAACTGCATCCCAGAGCCCCTGTGCTGCATTCCCCATATGCAGCAAGGAACTCTGGGTAGGACATGCAAATGTCCTCTGTCTTACTTTTACTGCATCCTGTGTCTGTTATTACACAAAACCCATTAAATCAATGCCATGCCATACTAGATGTTTTTTTTTTTAGCAGAGATCAGGTTTATGCAACTGGTCAAAGCAACTCCTAAGACAGCGCTGTTTCTGGTTTATTGGACCCTCATCAGCAGGAGCTAGGCATGACCAGTTGCATTAAAATTGGAATGGACTGAAGTGGTCATAGTGGCCCTGGAAAAAAAATGGGACACTGATTGTCTGGAGTCAACATTGTGGACTTGGAGTTGGTCCAGTGCATGGTGATGGGAGTAGGTGGATATGTTTTTGCCTAGGCTGGGGTGGGGGGCCCGTCCTGGATTCTTGCACCTGGGCCATGAGGTTTCTAGTTACGCCTCTGCTTCCTGGTTTCTTTTATATATATATATATATATATATATAAAAGAAACCAGGAAGCAGAGGCGTAACTAGAAACCTCATGGCCCAGGTGCAAGAATCCAGGACGGGCCCCCCACCCCAGCCTAGGCAAAAACATATCCACCTACTCCCATCACCATGCACTGGACCAACTCCAAGTCCACAATGTTGACTCCAGACAATCAGTGTCCCATTTTTTTTCCAGGGCCACTATGACCACTTCAGTCCATTCCAATTTTAATGTAATGAGACAATCACTACGTAATGTTAAGCAACACGATTAGTGAAAACTAAATTAGAATGAAAATTGGCAGTCACAGGAGAATCAGGGGTTAACCCAAAGCATTATAAACATGTAGGTTCACATGAAAAACAGGTGAACCACTATTTCTGCCTGAGTACAATCAGAATAAAACGTAACCTTTATTTAGGCTCAATAATAAAAATTGCAACAAACAAAGCTGGTCATGATCATGATCCACAAACAAACAAATATAGTTAAAAACATTCCACAGTATAGTTTCCACAAATAAATCTGCTTGTGCACCGAACCTGGTTCCCTTATTTCTGAAAATACAGGTGCACACAAATGAGGAAATACGGTGGAAAAAATTGAGTCAGGGATAAATTCAAAGTGGTCAGCATGAATGTATATATATATACCATCACTGGTGTATTTTGGCCTAGGCCAACAAGGCCTAGGCCTAGGGCGGCACTTTCCAGGGGGCGGCGGCCCGCCGGGTGGCCCCACCCCTAAAAAAAATATATATATATTTTTTTTTTACTTTTGCAAACTATTTTACCAGGAAGGAAACATTGAGATGTCACTAATTTTCAAGTATGTCCTGGGTAGGCAAGGCCTAGGCTTTCCCTTTGACGCCAACATTTTGGTGTTCTGTAGTTCCCTGCACTTCGGGGAATAAAATTTCCCCACCCTGCAGTGAATTCACCATTCACCGCAGGGTCCCCAAAGTACATGGAGTCGGCCGCTGTATGCTGCCACCGCAAACCCATGGCCTGCTGTTTTCAAAAGAACTACTGAACGAAAATGTCTGAAATTTACATATAAGATCCTATGATTGATAATAAAAAGTTCTGTTACAGAAAAAAAAGAACCGCTATTAAAAAAAGGGGGGGGGGAATTTTGCCAAAAAATTCTGAAAAATTACTAAAAGGTACTAAAAAAAAATCAATAAATAAATAAAGACTTTTTACTGCAGATTAAAATAATAAATGGTTTATTAGATATTGCATAAAAACGGGAATATTTTTAACATTGAAACCTATGGGGTTCGCCTGAATAAACCTGCTGATTGAAACCACCGAACATCAGGGCATTTCACTGACATTTCTCTGCTGTTTGGGGTTCTCTGAATAGATTAACCATTACTTCTCTATGGGGATTTGCACTGCCTTCAAACAGCACCGTACTTGCTGGCAGTTCGCCAAACTTGTGTGTGAGCATATCACCAGAGCAGTGGTGTACTTAGGGGAGTGGCGGAGGGCGGGCTGCCCCAGGTACCAGTGATTATTGGGGCGTCATTAGGGGGTACTAGGAGGTGCCACTGTCACTGTGTGTCAGCTTTGAGCTGTGTTCTCAAACAATGAGCAGCGGAGCAGGGCGTTTGCATACGGAATAAAATCGAATAGAATAAAAATCCCCCTCTCCTCCCTCCATAGCTCCTCCCCTGCCCCGCAGCAGCTCTAGGAGAGGGGAGGGGTATGTGATTTGTGTCCAGAGAGAGAAGATGACAGTAAACGGCAGGTAAAGGGGAGGTATCAGCAGAATATGAAGCCCTGTCTGCTTACTGCTGTTTAAAGTGGACCTTTCCTTAACCAGCACTGCAGTGATAGAAATTTGTCATTGAGCTGCCTGGCTCCTGGTGAGGCTGCGTGCGTACAGGTCACACTCGGTCTGGCCAGTCAGGTGGTACTGAGTCTCAGTACCACCTGACTGGCTGAACCACGTGGCATGCAGCTGCCCGCCCTTTCGTTAACATGGACTGTCACTCTATTCTGGACTGAACACCCACCGGGAAGGGAATCAAAGCCACGGTGCACCCTCTGGCAGTGGCACCCCACTGCTGACAAGATGGCTCCATGCACAGGCACAGCCGCGATCCTAACGTGGCCTGGAGGGACCTCCTGCTGAGTCTGTACACAGTCCCTGCTGACTCTGCACACAGCCCTACCGCGGAGGCCGGTAAATGTAGAATAAATAATTGCTGTGTGCTCATATACACTCGGTTTGCTGGGAGTTTTATTGCAGTGGAGTCTGATGCACTCATACACACCACACATTGCATTGCTGGGAGTTTTATTGCTGTGGATTCTGATACGCTGACACACACCACACATTGCATTGCTGGGAGTTTTATTGCAGTGGATTCTGATGCACTCATACACACCGCATATTGCATTGCTGGGAGTTTTATTGCTGTGGATTCTGATACGCTGACCCGCACATTGCATTACTGGGAGTTTTATTGCTGTGGATTCTGATACGCTGACACACACCAAACATTGCATTGCTGGGAGTTTTATTGCTGTGGATTCTGTGATACACACTGCATATTACTGTGAGTTTTATTGCCCTGGAGCTCTGGGATACACTCATACACACTGCACATTACTGTGAGTTTTATTGCTGTGCAGTTCTGTGATATGCTCATACACAGTGCACATTTCTGTGGGTTTTATTGCTGTGCAGCTCTGTGATACGCTCATATGCAGTGCACGTTTCTGTGTATTTTATTGTTCAACCAATTAGAGCGGCTGTGATCCAGTATACTTGACATGCGTGGCTGTTCTTTGTAAAAATGCTTGAATTTAAACATTTCATAATTTTATTTATCTCAATAGAAACATTTGAAATGGTATACAAAATATACAAGTAGGCACTTGGTATCCACTTTTAATATAAAGAGAGGAAAATGCGGCGCTCTAAGAGGAAAAGGTGGAGCTTAAAGAGGAAGGGTGGGGATTAACCAGGAAGAGGTGTGCCCTTGACAGGAAGGGGTGCCTCAAATTTAAATTAGGGGGTGCACGGGTTTAGTCAGGCCTAGGGCAGCACAAAACCTAAATACACCACTGTATACCATAGTAGAAAGAAATATTTAGATTTGAAATGTACTTATGCTCTGGATTCCGTCGGGAAAGGATGAATTATAATAAAAAAGAAGAAAAAACTTTTTTCCAAATTTGATTGGCAATTTTTATGTAATGTGCACAATCAGGGTTATTCAAAGAGATCGAATTGCTGAAGAAAAGTAACCGAACACTGAAAACGCTTGGCTATTCAGAGAGCAGGCAATTCGTCAAATACTGGCGAATTGCCTGCACATTCGGTGCCTGTTCGGTGCTTGTTCGAGGGCAGTGAAATCCCCATAAAAAAGCACTGCTTCGGCTATTCAGAGAACACAAACCAGCAGTGAAAGGTTCCCGAAATGCCCTGCCATTCGGTGGTTTCATTCGACAGGTTTATTCAGGAGAATCCCATAGGCTTCAATGTTAAAAATATTCCTGTTTCAATTAAATATCTAATAAACCGTTCATTATAAAATTCTGCAGTAAAGATTCACTTTATTTATAGATTTTTTAGGATATTTTAAGCATTTTTCTGGATTTTTTTCTTTTAAAAAATTCAGATTTAAATTTTTTTAAGTTTACTTATTTTTTCTGTAACAGCCCTTTTTATTATCATTCATTGGACCTCATATGCAAATTTCAGACATTTTCGCTCAGTAGTTTCTTTGCAAACAGAGTTTCACTTTTCAAACATTCAAGCAAACTGTTTTGCTAATTTATTCACCTCCTTCGTCTGCGGTGTCGGCTTTTTCCGGCAGCTGCTCTGCATGTGATCGGCTCCTGCTCGGGTTTTTTCGGCGTCTTTGAAGGGTTAATCCAGATGTTTTTGCCGGTTTTCGGCATGCATTCGCCGGGTTTTCGCCGGGTTTTCGGCAGCGTTTCCCTGCACTTCGACAGCCCTGTGGTGCTTGCTGAATACACCACAGGGTCGCCGAAATGGGAAAGCTGATTTGCACCGAATTGAAGAGAAAGAAAAGTCACCGAACGTGCGGTGACTTTTCGAATCGCTTTGAATTACCCTGTATGTATATCTCAGAGCTCCATAGCAATAAAGCTCACAGTAATGTGCTGTGTGTATGAGCGTATCACAGAGCTCCACAGCAGATAAACTCACAAATAAGTATAACATATTTTTAAAAAATATATTAAAATAATTATTAATTTATTTAAATACAATTAAGATAAATATAAAAAAAATATATTAACATAATTTATAATATTAAAAAATATATATATTTGATACCTTTATTAGCTTTTTTTGCTGGGAAGGGGCTGAATTCCTCTTCATCCAGTGGAAGAGACCAGTCGAGACCCTGGCCGAGGCAGCCAATTTTGGGCCCCCCAGACTCAAGGGCCTGGGTGCCGTGGCATCCTCTGCACCCCTGGTAGTTACGCCCCTGCCAGGAAGAGATCACTCCAACTCATAAATTTAAAGATTGTTTATAACCCTATAAAGATTCTAGCAACTCTTAATTCTTTACAGATTTTAACAATTTCTTAACCCTTTAAAAGATTTTTTGCAATATTTTAACCCAAAGCTTTGTTAAAAATTTGGTAAATTTAGTTCACAAAATATGGCCATAAATTGCTTAAGTCAGTCACAGCGTCAATGTATCCAGTCACGACAGGTCCCATGTTAATTACCTAATGATCGCCCTTATGGGATTAACTCACGGAGGACAAAATCCTTTCTGGAGCTTCCCGCGATTCAAGGTTAAGTAGAACTTGCAAATGGAACACCTGTGGCAAATACATATACACAGAAGACTGTAAGGCACTCACCAACTGTCAGGACTCACCTCCCTTGCCGTCCGCTCTCGGCCTCCACCGACAGCTGGCACTGCGTCCCGGCATGTCAATCCGCGGCAATCCGAAAGGTTGGCGAACGTGGATGACGTTGGCGGTCAGCCATGGCGTCCCCATGCCCAACCTCCGGCCCGCGGTGGTGGCATAGCAGATGCGGGGTCTACCTCCGGCGGCCATTGGCGTTCTGCAGCAGCACCTTGAGCCTGACTCACCTGGAGGGGGATAGCGCTGACCGGGAATCACAGCCCCAGCATCGTTAAGGGGAAGTGGACACAGCGTGGTTTTCCCAGAGCAACGATCAGGCCCTGCCCCGCCTCTGTTTGGGGAGTTCCCCTGCAGGGATTGGACAGGTAGGTGGTGACAGCGACTGGGGGCCGGGCTAAGGGTCTATGACCTCAGATTGATTGACTGGGCTTCCCTGGCTCCCAAGTCACGCTCCACCTCTGGGGGTGGAATAAGAAGGCTGGACCTTGACTATAAAAGCCGGAAACACTCCTATCTCATTGCTTAGTTGTTGTCTGACCTCCATATAGACACTACCAAGCTCCTATCCTGCACCTAACCCTCCTTCCTACATCGTATTAACCCCTTGCTATCTTCATCGACCATTTGCCTGGATATCGACCACAAGAATTGCCTACCGATATTATACTACGCCTGAATACCCTGCATATCGAGGTTCAACCGAGAGACACTTGACACCAACTATAGAAAAATGAAAAAATGCCCTGTAGCTGCAATACAACATCAAAAACAAATTCACAGTGGGTCTTATGTAGTTATAATTTTGAAGCTTGGATTTCTTAGGATTGTAGTGCATGTTGGAAAACCATACCTCATTTATTGTAATATAATAAATATTCTATAATATAACCCTGTAAATCATTGAATGTAAATCAATATTAATGCTCAGAATTCATAGCACTGTTATGAATTTGTAGAATGTACATTTCACATGCACACACATCTAACTGTATTCAATACACTTGGAGCTGATTATAGCTTCCCTGTTCAGCAAAGGATTCTGACAGTGTGTATCCCAACATGGTATCTCCAGCTATTCAGATCATGTGGCAAATGAAGTGGATGAGTTAGATCCCTTAATTGTGCACCCTGTCTGAATTGGACATCTTCCTTGCTGACAATTAAGTGTATAATCAGCTGATGACTGGTGTTAAGAAATAAGAATTTAGTGACGAGGTTTTACACCATAGGGGTTATTCAGAAAGCACCTATAATTTCAGTGATCTCTGGTTCGGCGCACCACGGTGCACAGGGACAGCGATTCCATTTTGCCAACCCTGCAGTGAATACATGATTCACTGCAGGGTCCCCGAAGTTCCACAGGTTTAAACAGGCGAATCCCATGGGGATTCAATGTTAAAAAATATTTGCGTTTCTATTAATTTTTTATTCAATCATTTATTATTTTCATTTTCAGCAAAAAGCATGTTTACTTATTTATTTCATTGATTTTTTTAATGTATTTTTTCTGCAACATTTTTGATTCGCTTTTTTTTAATGACTGTTTTTTTTATGTAACAGGCCATTTTATTATTTCTTATAGGACCTTTTTTATTATTTCCATGCATTTTTATTGTTTTAAGCACTTTTTTCAAATAGCAGAGTTCCGTTCGTTTTTGGTTTTTTTTAACCCATTCGGCGGTCAGTTTGGCGGCGTTCGGTGGATCGTCGGCTGTCTTCAGCATTGTTCGGTGGACTGATAAATGGCATTCGGCGGATCCTGCTTGATGCATTTCAGGGACGCTGCAGTGAATGCTGAATTCACCGCAGGGTCGGTGAACTCAAAATCGCCAAAGCGCAGCGACGTGTGCCGAACGAGAGAGCATCAGAATTTTGGTGTGGAAGCGCTGAAGCAGTTCTTTTTTTCTTCATACTTACAAATGGACAGTCCTAGGGCTCCAGCATCACCTCAATGTCAATTTCAGAGCTCGTCTGTATCTATATGCGTGTTCAGTTATGTTTATGATTTACGCCATCAATTTATCTTCATGGAACTTGACCATTCTGCTTCTTTACTTCAGCAAATTCATCCATAAAGTAATCTTTAGAGGAAGCAAATATGTCGACTACAGTCAACTGACCTTTTTCTGTCTTCAAACGCGAGTGTTAACAGGGATTTAATTAGGACTAGCATAGTATTTAGCAAATGGCTGATTTAATGATAATTAATTAATTGCACATTGCTTACAGATTTGGGAACGGATGAATGTCCTAAGTACAGACGCCAGCTAATTCTTCATGTTTTGACTTGTAATGTATAGTACATCAACGACATCAATGTAAAATAGGCTTTAGTGTTGGCAGCAGCCAAAATAGCATCATGTAAGAAAAACAGAACAAAAATAATAATAATTAGTTGTGTCTGAAAGAGCAATGATAGAAAATAAATAGCCGTTGCTTGGAAATATGCGTGCTTGCAATTAAGCCAAAATTTACATTCAAATTAATTAAATCTCAATAGATTCGTGTTTGCTTGTCAATTAAAATATCACTACCCCGAGCAAAGTTAAAACTAATACCACAAATTAGTGCTACCCCAAACTTTAATGAAAACGCATCTTTATGCATTTGTAAAACCCACACTGACCAATGAAAAATGACTCATTGAATCCTGAGGGGACATAATAATTAAAGGGTCTATTCAAAGAAAGGTGAAACTCAGGAGAATAACTGGAGAAGTGAAAATTCTAGTTCAAAATAGCCAAACCAGAAAAATTCTCCCATTTATCTCACTTTCCAAATTGGCTATTTGGTCTAGATTGTTCTGTTTTCCTGCCAATTCTCCTGATTTTCACCTTTCTCTGAATAACCCCACAAATGTTGGGCCCATACATGACCCTCAAAACACTGAAATCACGGATCATTTTACATCAAATTAATCTAAACTTTATGGGCAAGTTAAATCTTATAATGTACTGATAGAACAAACGTATAATTCCATTAGGAATATGGAAACTTTAAACAATACCATATGCATAACAGAACTTCATTAAATACCCACCAACACATTTACTGGATATACCATAAACACTTATATTCTACCAATTCTATGATACTACCTGTTCTACTCTAGAGTGCTAATACACTGTACATATATGAGACATATGCACAGCCAAACATTTTGCTTTGGATCATATTTGTAAGTTTTTGAATACAAATATTTCAGATTCGGAAGCTGATATGAGAGCAGTTCAGAATTTTTAGGAAACATTAGAGGCACGCATTTTTCCCCCTATACCCCTTTTAGACTTCACGCTATACCCCTGACCCTCTCTCTACATTTACGTTGTATAGAAACGAGAAGGTGACCAACGGCAGTGACATTGTTTGCTTTCTACGTGAAAAAAGAATAATGCCTCTGCATTAGAACAAAATAAAATAAAATCTTTTTACATGTTTTAATTAATATTTATATTTTGCTTACATTTTACAAGATCATGTTTGGTATCATTGGAATCTGACCTGTCCAATGACACCTCACTTGACCTTGTGGGGTGTATAGAATGTGTATGCTGGGGTCTCAATGACCCTTGTTTCTCCTCCCACCATGGTGCCAGCTTACATTTTAGATGACCAGTGCATAAGAATGAACTGCGTCATCTCCTCCATACTTGCTCCTCACATTGGAAATGATTAGTTATTGCACCAGTATTGTTTGATTTATAAATAAAATATTGCCACTGCCTTAGAACAAAAAACAGGAAATTTTCATTTATTTTTTTCATTTTTACACAATACGTGTTCATGTTTGGTATCATTGGAAAGGCCACCACCTCTTTTGTCATTTAATATAGGGGTGTGTGTCAAACACAGACCACCATCTGTTAGGGATGCTGATGCTGCAGTATCACAGGGAGAGAAACATGTTTTAGGTTAGAGTCAGGAGATTGCGGGGGTTATTCAGAGAGCACCGAAATGTCGCCATCATTTCGGTGCTCTCCCATTCCCTGTACTTCGGCGGAATCAAATTTCCCCACCCTGCGGTGAATTCAGCATTCACTGCAGGGACCCGGAGTGCAGGGAACGGACCCGAAAATCCGCCACATAACTGTCGCAAGACCATCGAAAACCTGTCAAAGAACGCATCCGTTACAATCCGAAGTATCGGATCACTCAAACTGCTGCAAATAAAAAACGCCGAACTCGTCCGTAAAATGCTGATGAGCCACCAAACACAGCACAGACCAGCCGTTGCAAAAAGCTGACAAGCTGACGAACGGGGTAAAAAAATAAATTAAAAAAAATTATTAAAAGTGTCTAAATTGAAACGCTGTTTGCAAAAAAACTACTGAGCGAAAATGTCTGGAATTAACATATAAGGTCCTATGAATGATATTAAAAAGGTCTGTTACAGAAAAAAGAAAATCCGCTATTAACCCTTTCGCTGCTGAGGCTTTTCCCGCCCCTATGCTGAGGTCATTTTTACCGGTTTTGCTCATCATGTTTAAACGTGTTTTGAAGGCTTATTTTAGTATATGACCCAGACATATTATATATCGTTCTTTCCGTCAGACTCGGTAGATTCATAATATGTCATTATTATATGTATACGTCATGACCTGTCTGTATATTATAACAAAAAATGCAATAAAATATGTATTTTCAATAATTTACAATGTGTAAAGTGTTTTTTTTTCACATTTTAACATGCGAGCAATTGCGGTTATATTTTGTATGGGGTGCGCTTGTTAAAAAAATTAGAGATGGGGTCTCGTTACATTTTTTTTTGGGGAAAATTACACGATTTTTAACAAACGCACCGCATACAAAAATCGTTAGTGCAGCATCATTGTTCACATTATAATTGAAATGGGAACAATATTGCTGCATTAAAAAACCAAAAAAAAGAAAAAAAATTATTTTTTTTTTATAATTTTTTTTTTTATTTTTTTATTTTAATTTTTAATTTTTTTTTTACAAACATTTTCACAGTCGTGTTTGGCATCGTTGGAACGGCCATGCTCTGGCCGATCCAACAGTACCAAACCTTAACCCCTAGCTGCCACGGATCGGGAGATAGGGGGTTCATTGGAACCCCCTATCTCCACCATTGGTGGCAGCTAGGGGTTAACTCCAGGACTGGCGTCATCGTGCTATGCACGATGACGCCAGTCCTCAGGGGGAGTTCCCGGAGGCTTGGCCGACATCCAAATCGGCCAGCTCCGGGAAAGGATCACGAACCGGCGCTTTTCAGCACCGATTCGTGATCCGGCTCCCCAGGGGTTAATGCCAGGTACCATTTGGAACGGCAGGCTGTCCAAAGGACCTCCCCCTCCTTTCAGGCGCCTCCTCCGTACATGCGGGGGGGGCGCCTGAATTAGGTGTCATCGCGCCGCCGTGATGACACCTAATTACTCCGGCGGCGGTTCCGGATGCTGGGCTGACATCGAGGATGTCAGCCCGCACCGGGGGGGCCAGTGATCGGCCGGAACCCAGCCGAACGCTGACCCCAAAGAGAGGACGCGCTCAGCGCGTCCACCGCATGGAACGTGACATGCGGTTGGACGCGCTGAGCGCGTCCACCGCATGGAAGGGGTTAAAAAAAAATGGAAAAAATATTATGTCGAAAAAAATTCCAAAAAATGCCTAAAAGATCCTAAAAAATTCAATAAATAAAAATAATTTTTGGTGCAGATTAAAATAATAAACAGTTTATTAGATATTGCATTAAAACTGGAATATTTTTAACATTGAAACCTATGGGATTCGCCTGATTAAACCTGTCGAATGAAACCACCGAACAGCAGGGCATTTCGGGAACTTTTCACTGCTGTTCTGTGTTCTCTGAATAAATAAACTATTGCTTCTCTATGGGGGATTTCACTGCCCTCGAACGGGCACCATACTTGCTGGCAGTACGCCAAAATTTGGCAAACTGCCTGCTCTGTGAATAGCTGAATGGCCCTGAAATGTCACCGTACGGGGAAATTCCCTCTTCGGTGCCATTTCGGGGCCAGATCGGCTCTCTCTGAATAACCGTTTGCGTGAGATAAAGTAGTCACGCATTTTGCATATGGTAAGTCTACTTTAAAAGAATCGATCATCCTCTTTTTTTTATATGCCTAATGCATTATTTCTGGTTGTGAATTCTTTAAACGCTTTTCAAATGACATCACTTATAACATAAAGCTCTTAAAAGCATGTTCATCCAGGTAAATGTAGTAGGTGTAGTTGGAGGATGAAAGCACGCTGAATCTTTAGAGATAACTGCGTACATACTCATAATGGTGTTCCCATGACCTTTTTTGCTGATTTCCTATTATTCTTTATCAAAACATAATGTAAAGGTGTTTCTGTAGCGAAGATTCTTTTTTATAGAGCAAATTATGCCATTCCATTAAAGTAATGGATTTCTGGGTAGCTCATTCAGAAGCATGTTCTTTTTCTAAACAAACAGTTTAAGGCAGCGGACTAGAGTGCAAGGTATATTAGTTTGTTCGTGTGGTCCAGCATTCTGTGTCTACTTAAATCCCCATATAATTTCATAACATCTATTAACATTTCATGCATTTATAACTTTTCACAATGTGTTTATTTTTATTTCTTATATTATTATGCATAAGCCGCTGAAATAAATCCGTGATCTTTATTTTTTACATTATTTCCTATTTCTGCACATATTCAAGAGTAGCAGAAGTTAGATTTATAATGTCGCACACCCTCTAGATTGTAAGCTCCTTTGGGAGCAGGGCCCTCTCTGCCTCATTTCAGTATTACTGAGTAATATCCTAACTTATTGTATCCTCTGTACGGCGCTGCGAAATATGTTGGAAACAAGTAAATGTATAATAATAATGTTTTGTTTCTATGTTAAAATACATATGTTGTCAAGAGCAATATATTGTTATTGGTTTTTATTAACCCTTTCCCTACCATTATTGATTATACCCATTTTATAAAAGCACCTACTGGTGCCCAGTTATCGAATATACTCAACGTGTTCTCATTCTAATGCAAATGAAATTTGTTTGCAAATATGCTCCAGAATGTGCTTCTAAAACTTATTTTTTAGAAATAAAAATTAGTTAAAAAGCTTCAATCAGTTTTTCCTGCACGGAACCACGAAGCTCAAGCTGTAGAAAATGTAGTAACACTTTTTGGCCTGCAGAGGAAGCTCAAGCCTGTCTTTGCCTATCAAATAGAGCTTAACTACAGCAAAGATATAAAGAGGAACACCAACTTTGTGGGTAGTGGAAAGTAATTTGGTACCCCTTGACAGTGAAAGATTTAATCAAACACAACCTTGCTCTGATTAAAGTGTGTGTGGGGTGATATATATGCTATTGAATACGGAAATGGAGAATATGCAGCTGTCCCGCAAACGCACCTTCATAAAATTGCTAGATTGTATAATTCATTCTGCCGCTTTGTGCTACAATGTAACTACATGACCCACCATTGTGACATGTTAAAAGAACTAAACTGGCCGTCGCTGGAATCTAGATGCAACCTTCACCTTTCCAACCTCGGGCAGTATTATAAAGTTGGTGCTAACTTAACCAGAGCTGTTGTAGACTTAACAACTCCATAGACTATGGGCCCTATTACATTCCTAATGCAAACGTTATCGCGTGCGCAAAAACGCATTAACGCGAGGGGCAAAACCCTTTGCGCTGAACCTCGTATTACAATGTCCGCGCAAAAAATCCATGTTAACGTCTAACGCGGGTGGACCTGCGCGAGCCCTTTGCGATCGTTATGTACTGCGCGCGTCCTATACTTAACATTGTGAGCGCTAATGCGTTTGTGCGCTGGTATGCGGATGGTATTACAATCAATGCTAAAATTCAAAGCACAGCGTTTGCGCACATAATTTTAACGTCTTTTAAAAGCTGGTGGTAACGGCAAATCTGAACGTCCTGGCCGAAACCAAATACACCAGCCCGAAAAAAAATACGCAGCAACGTATAGTTACACATTCTACACATACCCAAACAATAAAATTGAGAAGTTGTGCGTGTTTTTATTATTGCTACAGCATATATGCGCAGATTGACTGAATCGAGTGAAAAAACAGTGCGCTTTATGCTAAGACTTATCGCAGGTGGTATTCTGTGCCGGTTTGGGTGGTTGGAGGAGGTGGGTCGGTGGTGGCGGGCCTTGGCGCCGCAGGTGTTTTGGAGCTGCATGTTCCATGATGCCTAGTCAGCATTAAAGCCATCAGAGCATCATGGGACGTGTGGTTTGGGGGCGTCTGGGGTGCCGGGGTTCGCCGGCGGTGGCCTGCCCTTTCCGACCAGCCATATTGGCACAGAACATTACACCCAGTCTGGCCCAGATCCAGGATATCAAGCCGACAGCTTGAATACCCATTCTAATGCCTGTCTGGAGTCATGGCACACGCAAAGCTTTGCCCGTAGGTTTGCGCCCCATCACTATTCAGTATACACGGCTTTAATCCCCCCAGTAATCTCGGAATTTACAAACCTGAATGAGTTATCGTCACGCAAAAACCACTGCCAATCCGTAGCCCGCGGCGCCAGTCAGCTGGGCATCTGGTGCCACAACCAACCCATGAAACCAACCATCGCGACTGCCGATCTCCAGAGGAATCCTCCCGTAAAGCTGAGCTGCCAACACCTGCATCCTGTGTTAGGCGCTATTCCCTTTTCATATATATATAGTCCGAAAATGGAAGGAGAGCGCGGGACCCTCCGTGCCCACCCTGTGTATAAAAGCACGAGGCTGGCTGGCGAGGGATCGACGCGCAGGACAAGATGCCTGATGAAAGTCCGCGGTTAGTGGACTGAAACGTTGAATTTCCACAATAAATTGTTACATTTGGAAAGACCGAGAGTGCCGCTATTCCTCTATCTCTATATATGTAAATATATATATATATGTTAAGTCAGAGATGTGTTGTTTTTCCAGATGTTTTAAACGCTGCGTTTTGGGGGTCGGCTCTGCCACTGCCTCCGTCGCCATCGCGGTGTTTCTATGTATAGCTCTATCAGATCCATATTTCATCTGCTTAACAAAAAAAGGGGTTGTTTTTTTGGGGGGGGATTTTGTAATACTGATTTTGAGTTGTGCCATTTTTTGTAATCCGGTTTGTAAATTATTTTAGGAGTCATGTTAGATTCTTTATGTTAGGGATTGTTTGTAATATGATGTTTTTTTCTTTTTATGTGCCGCCTTGGTATATGTATCCATTCCTCCGGGGGGATGATCACTGAGCACTATATGCCAGTTAGAGATTCAAACTGATCAATGGAATGGACATACAGTTCCCTCTTTTTATCGTCCGGGCTATTATGGCGAATAAAGACCGCTTCATGTCGATGACTCATCACTCTGTTTACATGGGGATCCATGGAGATCGGTGCGACAGACGTCATCGGATTGCGCCGAGACCAACGCGCCAGGATGCATCGAGTTAGGCGGTTCCTTCTATCCAACATAAAAGGACGGTACTTCACCGGGTCGGTAATTCTTGCTTTATTTATCCCTTTGCTACTGATGAAGCGCTGAAAAGGTGCGAAACGCGTATAGCATTTTGTCTTCATTGTTTTTTACTGACTTTTTTAAATAAAAGCCTTTTTAAGGCTATAAAAAAGAAAAAAAGTTCCCGTTTATTTCTGGTTGCTCCCAAGTACATAACAGTTCGGGAGACGACGGGCACAATGAAAACCATCTACCGGGAGATACGGGCAATCAAGTCGGCCCATTTAACACTTGAGAGGCGATCATATGAGAGCTGGAAGCTCTCACAAATCGTGAGTGTACACTTGGCGGCTTGAATAATTTTAAAGTAATTTCTATAGCATATTACGCTATGTAACCTGTTTCCCTCTTTTTTGAGGTATATACAAAACAACAAGCGTTATTCCCCTATTGAAAGACGTTTAAGGAGATTGAAAAGAAGGAATATGTCACTTTGCTGTAAGGAAATCTCCTTTTCCGTTTTCGTCCCTCTTCCTTTGGTTTGTCTTTTTATTTTATTGTCTCTGTACACGGAGGAGCGCTGCCCATTCTTTTGTGTATTTTAATTGGGGGATTTTGTACGATTGTTTGTAACGTTTTGTTCCAGTTTCTGGGATCTCCATAAATAAACACATTTCAGACCGGAAAAAAAACCAAACAGTCCGCACACCGATTTCTGTGTGCAACGTTAATGCGTGCGCATTTTTGCGTGTCTGTTTTACGCTCGTTATTTGTTGACGGATGAAGAAATGCGCAAGGATTGTAATACCAGCGTTAATTTACGCGCGTTAACGTTTAACGCTGTGCGCAAAAAAATCACGTGATGCACCAGTGTTTTAACGCGAAGAATGTAATAGAGCCCTATAATGGCTCTGGTTTACAACAGCTCTGGTTAAGTCAGCAACAACTTTGTAATAGCCCCTGGTGTTTAAGAGCTTCTCTGGGAAGCTACCACCCTACCTGAATAGACTGCTTCCCCTAGCAGTTCCCTCATCCTATAACCTCCGATCCAGGACCAGCACCTTACTTACAATACCACAATACAAAAATAAAGTGTCTCGATCCTCATTTTCCTACAGAGCACCGCAAATATGGAATAACCTCCCTGACACCATCAAATATTCCCCCAGTCTAAAGTCACTTAAGAGCTCCCTATTAACATACCTCAATACAGAATGCACCTGTAAACATGTAACACCGTGACTATATTTCCTACATATTTATTTTTTGTTAATCTGTATATTATCTGTGTTATTTTTTAATATTTGCATTTATTACATTGTATTTCTGGAACCACTGTAAAAATGAAATGTTCTTGAACCCAGGACATACTTGATAACGAGAGAAATCTCAATGTATCCTTCCTGGTAAAATACTTTATAAATAAATAAAATAAATAAATTAGTATAGCAATACGTAGTGATGCCTTTTATATTGGACTAACGTTACATTTAAAAGACAAGCTTTCAAGAGGATCCCTCTCTTCTTCAAGTCAGGATGCTCACTGATCAGTATCCTAAAATTGAACATTAAGACATTAAGGGGCACATGCAGGACTGTCTTTAACGCAGGGCAAAAGGGGCAGTTGCCCCGGGCCCAGTCATTGTTGAGGGGCCCAAAGCAGCTTCCCCTTGGGCCCACGTAAACCATGGGTGACCGCTGCCGCTGCTAGCAGAATGCATTAACAGCATTTCGCTAGCAGCCCCCTCAACTGGCCGTGTCTTCTTGCGAGCGCCAGTGTGCTCCCTCACACAGCCGCCATCCTGTGAAGGCTGTGACGTGGCCTACTGGCAAGATCTCATGAGAGCGCATCACAGCCTTCAGAAGCCGGCGGATGTGTGAAGCAGAATGCTGGCGCTCGGAGGAACACGCAGGTCACCGGATCCTGAGGTCTGTGCTAGGTAAGTATAATTCTGGGGGTCTGTGCTGGATACCTATATTTCTGGGGGTCTGTGTTGGGTACATATATTTCTGGGGGGGGTCTGTGCTGGGTACATATATTTCGGGGGGTCTGTGCTGGGTACATATATTTCTGGGGGTCTGTGCGGGGTACATATATTTCTGGGGGTCTGTGCGGGGTACATATATTTCTGGGGGTCTGTGCTGCATACATATGTCTGGGGGGTCTGTGCTGGGTACATATATTTTTGGGGGGCCTGTGCTGGATACATATATTTCTGGGGGGGTCTGTGCTGGATACATATATTTCTGGGGGCCTGTGCTGCATACATATATTGTGGGGGCCTGTGCAGGATATATTTATGGGGGATCTGTGCTGGATATATATATTTCTGGAGGCTTGTGCTGGGTTCATATAATTCTGAGGGCCTGTGCTGGGTACATATAATTCTGAGGGCCTGTGCTGGGTACATAGAATTCTGAGGGCCTGTGCTGGGTACATAGAATTCTGAGGGCCTGTGCTGGGTACATATATTTCTGGGGGGTCTGTGCTGCATACATATATATGTGTGGGGTCCTGTGCAGATACATATATTTGTGGGGGCCTGTGCTGGATATATTTATGGGGGATCTGTGCTGGATATATATATTTCTGGGGTCTCTGCTGGGTACATATAATTCTGAGGGCCTGTGCTGGGTACATATATTTCTGGGGGGTCTGTGCTGCATACATATATATGTGTGGGGTCCTGTGCAGATACATATATTTGTGGGGGCCTGTGCTGGATATATTTGTGGGGGCCTGTGCTGCATACATATATTTGTGGGGGCCTGTGCTGGATATATTTGTGGGGGCCTGTGCTGCATACATATATTTGTGGGGGCCTGTGCTGGATATATTTATGGGGGATCTGTGCTGGATATATATATTTCTGGGGGTCGGTGCTGGATACATATATTTCTGGGGGGTCTGTGCTGCATACATATATATGTGTGGGGTCCTGTGCAGATACATATATTTGTGGGGGCCTGTGCTGGATATATTTATGGGGGATCTGTGCTGGATATATATATTTCTGGGGTCTCTGCTGGGTACATATATTTCTGGGGGTCGGAGCTGGGTACATATAATTCTGAGGGCCTGTGCTGGGTACATATATTTCTGGGGGTCTGTGCTGCATACATATATATGTGTGGGGTCCTGTGCGGATACATATATTTGTGGGGGCCTGTGCTGGATATATTTATGGGGGATCTGTGCTGGATACATATATTTCTAGGGGGGTCTGCTGGGTACATATAATTCTGGGGGCCTGTGCTGGGTACATATAATTCTGAAGGCCTGTGCTGGGTACATATATTTATGGGGGGTCTGTGCTGGGTACATATAATTCTTATTTTTGTATTATTAGACTATATAGCTATTTGTTTTACACTTGAAACATAATAATGTTCATTTGCACTTTATTACTGAAAGTTATTAAGATATTAACATGCCTTTTCTCCCTAGAGCATGTAACTGTTAATAGAAGTATATGATGGGAAAGAGCCTAGAAGAGGCTATAATTGGCATGTACGTACTGTTACAGATCAATCTAAGGACTTGTTTTTGAGCCAGTTCTTTATTTTTATACTATTAAAGCTTTTTGAGACAAGTCCATTATTCTGTTGTTTTTGTTTTTTTATGGGATGTTGGGGTGGAGAGCAAACTTATGCAGTGGGCGTGCTTTTGGGGGGGCCCAAGAGAATGTTTGCCCAGGGTCCAATCAATGTTAAAGACGGGCCTGGGCACATGGGTGCGAGTTAGATGTCATAAATGGTGAGAGTCAAATGTTATAGTCAAAGTGGGAAAAGAAACACATGAGTGATCTTAGGCCCATGAAACAATAGTGATATAAAACAACAGTGATAAGATCATGACAACTTGAAAGAAAAAAAAACAAGTCAGTGAAGGTTGAAAAAGACACCAAAAAAAATAGAAAAGAAAAACAGAGAAAAGAACCAAGTACCAGCCACAATTCTGAAGGTTATGTGACGTTATGATAATGGGTTAAAAAAAACAAATCCCCATTGAGTCCTTCCTTTATGGTGTTAAAATATGTGATCATTTTAATTTCAAATGTCTTGCGTTCACGGTGGTCTTTAAAATTTCCTTTGAGGATTTTAATTCTAAGGTTTTGGATGGGGTGGCCTGTTAGATTAAAGTGATGTCCCACTGGGGTACAACATGTATTTTCCTGATGGTTCTTGATGGAGTGTCTGTGCAGGTTTATCGTGAGATTTAGTTTAATTCTAGTTTCACCAATATAGCAGCCCTTTTCACACGCCGTGCACTGGATCGTGTATACCACATTTGCAGACGTGCAGAGGTATGAGCCCTTGATGTTGTAATGTGGTGTTGTTTTGCAGAGCAGTGCTGCTGTTACATATATGTTGGCGCAATTTGCAGTGAGATTTGTTGCAACTGCTGCTCACTGGATATTTTCTCTTTTTCAGACCATTCGTTGTAAACCCTAGAGATGGTTGTGCGTGAAAATCCCAGTAGATCAGCATTTTTTGAAAAACTCAGCCCAGCCCGTCTGGCACCAACAACCATGCCGCGTTCAAAATCACTTAAATCCCCTTCTTCCCCATTCTGATGCTCGGTTTGAACTTCGTCTTCACCACGTCTAGAGGTCTAAATGCATTGAGTTGCTTCCATGTAATTGGCTGATTAGTAATTTGTGTTAACAAGCAAATGAACAGGTGTACCTAATAAAGTGGCTGGTGAGTACATATATATATATATATATATATAAACAAAACACGAAGAAGTACTCAGACATAATTAAGGTAAACAATAATGTTTAACAAAAATCTATATAACAGAAACACAAACTTTTCCACCACCAAGTTGTCTTTATTAAGGTATGTTCGCCTTGATACCTTGATAAAGACCACTTGGTGGTCGAAACAGTGTTTCTGTTACATGGATTTTTTTATTTAAAATGTTGTTTATTTTTAGTATAAGTCCTCGAGTGCATCCTGGACTTTTGTTTTGTGTACAGATAGATAGACAGCCTAAATCCCTAAAACAACTAGTAATGCAATTAGCTACTCAGTCTAAAGTAAATAAAAATAATTATGATATTTATAATTTTTATGCACATTAGTAACTGTAGAAATAATGAGCTTGATGAAGGAGTTTATACGTGCGCTAGTGATACTGACTCTCATTACATTCAATGATACAAAGGAGTAAATATTACGCATTTGTAAGGGCTGTTTCACTGACCTAATGTGATTGGGGTTGAAACAGATGTAGGTTTAATGGGATATAAACCACGTATTGGAGATACAGCAGCTACAAACAAATACAGACTTTTTACATTTTTTAAAAACCTAAAAAGTTATTTTTATATTTTGTATTTTTATTTAGCATGTATCACACACATTGTGTGTATTTTATTCATATGTATTATAGACTGAGCAAAATATGTAATAACACGTGCATTTATCAAAGATGCAAACATACATTTTCCTGCTCTGTGGAACAGATTTTATTTTCTTTATCCTCTTTGGACAGAAACATCACTTATCTGACAATGCATGGTAACCAAGATCTAGTGCTTTGTTTGTAAATCCGTAACGCATACACCAACACCAGAGCGTATAAACAATGTCTGAGCCAGTTTCAGGCAGCCTTGGGAATGGTCGTTGTGTGCAAAAATAATGTTTCTGATTTTTCTAAGAGGAAAGAGAGAAAATTATAGATATCATAATACACAAAGATGCTATAATACTTTGAATATTTTATTGTCAATAGAACCTAATAATTGCAGCAGATTTCCCTTTGTTATAATAATACAAAGATTAGGAGCAAAGGAGTTTTTATTGATGGATATTTGTCCATGTATGAAGAGGGTGTGGAATTAACATCGATAACCATTTTCAATATTCTGCTACAAACTCCCATTCCAAAGACTAAGAGACAAACTTAATGTTAGTGCTCAGATATGGGAGTGTTAACGCTAGGTTAAGTGGCCTTACCGCATGCCCCCATATTACAACCCTAGTGCCAATGGGTTAAAAATCTGTTACCGAATCGGTGCTTGCACTTGCTTCCGCGAGCTTCCTGAACTTTGCGCTCCCTGCACCTAAAATGGGGAGTGCAATCAGTAATTAGGGTTAGGATTACAAAGTCCCAACCCTAATTACCACACTGCTGAGGTAACCAAAATGCTAACCACAAATGGAAGCTGATGCTAACTGATACCAGTTCTGCAAAATCAGCACCACCTGAAAATCCCCCAAAAATCAGAAACTCACCGCTCTTCCCGCAGGATGAGCGGTGGCCGTTCCGCCGCTTCTGGCTGCCGGGAGCAGAGTGAGACTTGGAACAAATAGTCCCCAGTCTCCCTCTGCGAATCACTCTGCAGCATTGCACGATCTCGCGAGAGCGAGATCGCACAGGACTTGCGGCCCGGCAGCAGAGCCCCCCTTGGAGTCCTATGGACTCCAGGAGGTGATACTTGTGACAGTGCGTTAGCTCTATCATGAGTATCCAAGAGGTTAGCGCTGCGTTACGGGGCAGGCTGATGAATCATATGGCGCTATAGCATATGGTGATAAAAGGGGGATGCTAAGGGGAAACCTGCAGGTGCAGGTTTTCCCCTTACCATCCCCATTTTAGTGCCATGTTTGTAATAGGGCCCTAAGAGTGCTATTCCATTGTTGCCGGTAACATGGAGCCGGTAAGGGAAAAAATTGTTGCGAGCCGATATTCCTCACCAGCTTCCTGTTCCCGCACCTGTGCTGTCCCAACTATTGTATTAGCAGCTCGAGTTGAAATAATTGGGAGCTGCAGCCAGTTGACTCCTTGGAGCAAAGCGCAATGCTTCCAAGAGCTCAGCATGAGTGGGATCATGCATGAGCCGCAGAGGAAGCGCAGAAGGACACTGGAACTATTTGATCCCAGTCATTCATTGTGCACAGTGAGAAGAAGTGATGAATTACACCACTCTCTTCACTGTGGGATTAGAGGTAAATTTGGGATTTTTGTGGCTATATATTTTAATATGTTAAGTGATTTTTGCAAATGCTAATTCACTTAACACCAGGTTTTGAAAGTCATATATATATATATATATATATATATATATACACCACTAAGTAGTTAAGTATAACGAGTGAAGAGTGAAACAGGGTCCATAATGGTTGGGCTAAAGGTTTAGGTGTCACCCTGCTTGGCTTCAAACACCTTTAATCTCATTGTCCATGGATTATAAAATAAGAACATTGATTATTAATGCCCCCATGGTCTTTGAGAGGCGATTGGATTTTTCAAATTCAGAACAAAGCAGACGGCTCTTAAAATGAGACTAAAAAGAAGCAAAATCATCTGGGCATCCATCAACAGGAGCTTCATACTTTATATGTTTTATGGACAGCTCGCTCATTTTCATTCCAGATAAATGTATATATTGTAAGTGGAGGTATATTCATACTTAAAGCCATTAATGTACATTTTCTGGCAGTTACAGATAATTTCATTCCCACCCAAAGGTGTGAAAAACCGATGAGCAGGATATTTGTGTAATTTTACAGCTTTTAAACTGTCATAAATTACCACAGCTCCTGAATATGATGCTTGTCCTTCTGCACACATTATTCAGAACCTTTTGAAAGGGAAGCAAGGTGGCTGAAAAATAATGTGCAGCAGCTGATCATTAGCACTTTTCTGCAAAGCATTACACATGAATATTTCTGAAGACACTTCCGATTTTATTACCTATTTTCTTTAAAAAAAAAGGTGTTTTTTAAAGGGACACTTCCACTAACAAAAGATGTAACTAGATTACTTGCGCATTACAAATAAAACCACTTTATAAAACACATGCTGCTGTTTTTTTTCTTTGTTTGATTTAATTGCATGTAAAAAGGAAAATTAAAATTATTGAAAACATGTGTATGATTGGGATTGATGGTAAACCCAATCATAATTCATAAATAGGACGGACGAAAATAGGGAGAAGGTGATTGAACACCAATGTTAATTATAGCCAATAAACAAGTCTGCCCTAGTGTCCTTATTAAAACAAAACTTTTGATCCGATTTATTAAAATATCTCAATTGAGGCATTCAAAAAAGCAAAACACATGAAAGAACATACCACATATACTATATTGCCAAAAGTATTCGCTCACCTGCCTTGACTCGCATATGAATTTAAGTGACATCCCATTCCTAATCCATAGGGTTCAATATGACGTCAGTCCACCCTTTGCAGCTATAACAGCTTCAACTCTTCTGGGAAGGCTGTCCACAAGGCATAGGAGTGTGTTTATGGGAATTTTTGACCATTCTTCCAGAAGCGCATTTGTGAGGTCACACACTGATGTTGGATGAGAAGGCCTGGCTCTCAGTCTCCGCCCTAATTCATCCCGAAGGTGTTCTATCTGGTTGAAGTCAGGACTCTGTGCAGGCAAGTCAAGTTCATCCACACCAGACTCTGTCATCCATGTCTTTATGGACCTTGCTTTGTGCACTGCTGCACAGTCATTTTGGAAGAGGAAGGGGCCAGCTCCAAACTGTTCCCACAAAGTTGGGATCATGGAATTGTCCAAAATGTCTTGGTTGTGCTGAAGCTTTCAGAGTTCCTTTCACTGGAACTAAGGGGCCAAGCCCAGCTCCTGAAAAACAACCCCACACCATAATCTTCCCTCCACCAAACTTTACACTTGGCACAATGCAGTCAGACAAGTACCGTTCTCCTGGCAACCGCCAAACCAAGACTCATCCATCAGATTGCCAGATGGAGAAGCGCGATTTGTCACTTCATAGAACGCGTCTCCACTGCTATAGAGTCCAGTGGCGGTGTGCTTTACACCACTGCATCCGACGCTTTGCATTGCACTTGGTGATGTATGGCTTGGATGCAGCTGCTCGGCCATGGAAACCCATTCCATGAAGCTCACCGTGCACTGTTCTTGAGCTAATCTGAAGGCCACATGAAGTTTGGAGGTCTCTAGCGATTGACTCTGCAGAAAGTTGTCGACCTCTTCGCACTATGCGCCTCAGCATCCGCTGACCCCGCTCCATCAGTTTACGTGGCCTACCACTTCGTGGCTGAGTTGCTGTCGTTCCCAAACACTTCCACGTTCTTATAATACAGCTGGCAGTTGACTGTGGAATACTTAGGAGTGTGGAAATTTCACAACTGGATTTGTTGCACAGGTGGCATCCTATCACAGTTCCACGCTGGAATTCACTGAGCTCCTGAGAGAGACCCATTCTTTCACAAATGTTTATAAAAACAGTCTGCATGCCTAGGTGCTTGATTTTATATACCTGTGGCCATGGAAGTGATTGGAACACCTGATTCTGATTATTTGGATGGGTGAGCGAATACTTTTGGCAATATAGTGTATATTATTATGGTTAGTCAATAATTGATTGCAAATAATACCCACTGGTAATAAATATCTTGCATGTTATTAGCAGCATTGTATTTCTGTAACAACTGTTACATTTTAATGTTCTTGTACCCAGGACATACTTGAAAACGAGAGAAATCTCAATGTATCCTTCTTGGTAAAATACTTTATAAATAAATAAATATGATATTTCACCCAGTATTGGAAAAAATATTGCCTTATACTAAGACTTGTTTTGTCTCAGTTGGGGGAAAACATTTTTTGCCTAAAACTAAAATTATGCTTGTATTTCCTTTTCCCATTCTAAAACATTTCCCATGATGCAACATTTACCAAAATCTGTGCAGGATGTGTAGAGTGTCCCTTTAATTTTTTTTTATGTTTTTGAGGTTTTATTGTTCTTGTGCTTTGTCTTTCTATATTTCGTAATCATAAATGAATGGCAATAATGAAATAAACAGACTACAGTCGAGTTTTGCTGTCATTAAGATATTTCTCTAGGTGCCAACCACCGTAATATGCTATTCTCAGAAACTTACACTGAAGCTGAGATAATATGCAGCATAGGTATTTCTTAGTACCTCTATACTGTATGTATGCATTGGTTCATTCTTCAATCTAAAACATTCTAAAAGCGGAACGCGTATAATGAACATCCCAGCCGAATGGATTCCATTCAGGCTGTTTGATTATTCTGATTTTAGAACATGTACAAATATTACTCTGTACCAGGGCCGCCATCAGGGCATTACGCCCAATCTTGCAGTAAGGAGCCCGGTGGCCGGGGGGGCCCAGCCCGCCTGGGCTCCGTCATCCGTGCGGCGGCACCATAATAGTTTTTCAACTCCAGTATCATAGAAACATAGAAACATAGAAAAATGTCGGCAGATAAGAACCTTTTGGCCCATCTAGTCTGCCCAATTACATGGATACTTTACCTGGATTTATCTTTTGTTTAGGATAGCCTTATGCCTATCCCATGCTTGCTTAAATTCAATTACTGTTTTGGCCTCAACCACTTCAACTGGAAGGCTGTTCCATGTATCCACCACCCTCTCAGTAAAATAATGCTTCCTGATGTTACTTTTAAACCTTTGCCCCTCTAATCTAAGACTATGTCCTCTTGTTTTGATATTTTGTTTCCTTTTAAATATACTCCCTTCCTCTACCTTGTGGATTCCCTTTACGTATTTAAATGTTTCTATCATATCTCCTCTGTCTCGTCTTTTTTCCAAGCTGTACATGTTAAGATCATTAAGCCTTTCCTGGTAACTTTTCTCCTTCAGGCTTTACACCATTTTAGTAGCCCTTCTCTGAACTCTCTCTAAGATGTCTATATCCTTCTGGAGATACGGTCTCCAGTACTGCACACAGTACGCCAAGTGAGGTCTCACCAGTGCTCTGTACAGTGGCATGAGCACTTCCCTTTTCCTACTGCTAATACCTCTCCCTACACAACCAAGCATTCTGCTAGCATTTCCTGCTGCTCTATTACATTGACTACTTACCCTTAGATCCTCTGAAATAATGACCCCTAAATCCCTTTCCTCAGATGTTGAGGTTAGGACTGTATCAAATATTCTATATTCAGCCCTTGGGTTTTTACGTCCCAGGTGCATTATCTTGCACTTATTCACATTAAAACTCAATTGCCACAACTCCGACCATTTTTTTAGTTTACCTAAATCATTTGTCATTTGACTGATCCCTCCAGGAACGTCAACCCTGTTGCAAATCTTTGTGTCATCAGGAAAAAGACATACTTTTCCATTAATACCTTCTGCAATATCACTAATAAAAATATTAAAGAGAATGGGTCCAAGTACTGACCCCTGAGGTACCCCACTGGTAACAAGACCTTGCACCGAATAAACTCCATTTACCACAACCCTCTGTTGTCTGTCACTCAGCCACTGCCTAATCCATGCAACAATATTGGAATCCAAGCTCAAAGATTGCAATTTATTGATAAGCCTTCTATGCGGAACAGTATCAAAAGCCTTACTGAAATCTAAATAAGCAATGTCTACTGCACCACCTGTGTCTATTATTTTTGTTACCCAATCAAAGAAATCAATAAGAATAGTTTGGCATGATCTCCCTGAGGTAAACCCATGTTGTTTCTGATCCTGTAATCTATGTGTTTTTAGATGTTCAACAATCCTTTCCTTTAACATGGTTTCCATTAATTTCCCCACTACTGACGTAAGACTAACTGGCCTATAGTTCCCCTATTCCTCCCTACTACCCTTCTTGTAAATGGGCACAACATTTGATAATTTCCAGTCTTCTGGGACGACTCCCGTTAACAAGGATTGGTTAAATAAATCTGTTAACGGTTTTGCTATTACATCACTGAGCTCTTTTAATAATTTAGGGTGGATCCCATCAGGCCCCATTGACTTATTTGTCTTTACTTTAGACAGCTGCTGTAGAACCTCCTCCTCTGTAAACTCATATGTAAATGTCTCTTTAGTGTTCTCTCCTAACTGAGGTCCCTTTCCTTCCTTTTCTTCTGCAAAGACTGAACAAAAATATTCATTGAAGCAGTCAGCGAGACTTTTATCCTCCTCTACATACCTTCCTTCCTTTGTTTTTAATCTAACTAATCCTTGTTTTACTTTTCTTTTCTCGTTTATGTATCTAAAAAATGTTTTGTCCCCCTTTTTACTGACTGAGCTATTTTCTCTTCTGCGTGTGCTTTGGAAGCTCTTATTAATTGCTTTGCCTCTTTCTGCCTAATTTTATATGTTTGCCTATCTTCTTCACTCTGAGTTTTTTTATAATTATTGAATGCTATCTTTTTGTTCTTCACTATTTTGGCCACTTCTGCAGAGTACCATAGTGGTTTCTTCCCTTTTTTGTTTGCGCTAACAAGCCGAATGCAATTTCCTGTGGCCTTCAATAATGTTTCCTTTAAATAATCCCATTTCTCCTGGACTCCCTTTAAACTCCTCCAGTCTGATAATGACTCCTTCACACAAAATCTCATTTTAGAAAAATCTGTTTTTTTAAAGTCTAAAACTTTTGTTTTTGTGTGGTGCGGCTCCATCCCTGTTCTTATATTAAACCACACTGACTGGTGATCACTAGATCCCAAATTTTCACCTACAACAACGTCCGATACCAAACCTCCATTTGTGAGTATTAAATCCAATATGGCCTCTTTACGGGTCGGCTCCTCAACTACTTGTGTTAGAGATAATCCCAGTAAGGAGTTTAGAATATTTGTACTCCTGGTGCACCCAGCTATTTTGGTTTTCCAGTTCACATCAGGAAGATTAAAGTCCCCCATGATAATAACTTCCCCCTTCATTGCCATTTTGGCTATTTCCTCAACCAGCAGATTATCTAGCTCTTCTACTTGTCCAGGGGGTCTATAGATCACACCTACACGATCTACTGTATGATTGCCAAATGTTAGCGTAACCCAAACTGACTCTATGTTCACCTCGCTCACTTTTATTTGGTTCGTTTTTATGCTGTTTTTCACATACAGGGCCACTCCTCCTCCTTTCCTACCTTCTCTGTCTTTTCTATATAAAGAGTACCCCGGTATTGTTATGTCCCAGTTATTTTTCTCACTGAACCATGTCTCAGTAACCGCCACTAAATCTACTTTTTCAGCTGCCATCATTGCCTCCAGTTCATTGATTTTATTGACTAAACTGCCAGCATTTATAGACACGACTCTGAGCTTGTCATTTTTTACCTCGCATGTTGCTTGCACCCTCCGATTTAGTTTTGGGGACAATCGGGCAGATTGTTTTTTACCTTTTGTCCCCCTCCTAGTTTAAATATTCCTTTGGAAACCTTTGAACTTCTCACTGAGAACATATGTTCCCCTATGAGTAAGATGCAAACCATCTTTTTTATACAGTTCCTTTCAGCTCCAATTAGAGCTATCATGGGACACAAAGCCAAATCCTTGCTCCCGACACCATTCCCGAAGCCACAAATTGAATTCCCTATTGCGCATCTGCCTATCTTGAATGTTATGCACAGGCAAAACTTCAGAGAATGACACAGTGGACGCAATCTGCTGTATTTCACCTCCAAGAACACAAAAATCTTCCTTAATCTCAGAAACCTCATTGCTAGCCAAGTCATTTGTCCCTAGATGGACTAGAACGTCCACTTCCCCTTGTTGCTTTGCTTGTTTGACAATATTGAGAATACATCTCTTGTCTCAACACCTCTTATGATAGAATCACCCAGCAACAATTGCCTTCTATCAAGTCCCACCTTTTCATTTTTGTCCTTGGTTGCAGTGCTGCATACCTTAGGCATAGTGGATGGTGGTTCCTCAACTATGGTGTCTGAGCCTACATCCGTCTTACCACTACACTCTGAAAGTGCCTCAAAAGAATTAAGAAGAGCCACAGATTGTCAGACTCAAGAGAGGTGGGAGAGAGGGAGGCTAGATAAGAGATTATTGCAATAGTAAAGTCGGGAGATTACCAGGGCGTGGATGAGTTGTTTTGTGGTGACAGCGGTAAGAAATGGCGAATTCTGGAAATATTACATAGTTGGTATCGGCAGGACGACGAAAGAGACTGGATGTGGGGGATGAAGGAAAGAGCAGAGTCAAGTGTAACTCCGAGACAGCGAACCTGGTTTGGTGGGGAGATAGCGATACCCATATAAGCCAAAATCAAAAAAGTTAGAGTGGTCAAGGAATAGCCAAGGACTGGTACATGGGGGGAGGTTCTCATACAAGCGAAGAAATAACGGAGACTGAAAAAACAACCAAGTAGTGAATCGGCAGGAAACACTCAGCACTGAGGGAAGCAAACTCCACGGCAGGGCGATGAGCCGGATCGCGTTGCCTGTATTTAAACCCGGCGGGTGCGCGTCATAATGCCGCGCCCACCTCCCGGCCAACCCTGCGAGCTCTGGAAGTCGGCACAACTCCTGGCACCCAGCTTTTCAATCGCTCCGCTTGGTGGCAGGGCCCCCTCTGAGCCCCAGATGTGACAGATACGCTCATGCACACCGCACATTACTGTAAGTTTTATTGCTGTGGAACTGTGTTATGTCCTTTTTTTGTTTTGGAAGGGGGCGAAAAGCTGTTACGGGTTGAGGAAGTTTATGGGGGGCCCAATCGTGAGGTTCAGTAAGGGGCCCCATCATATCTGATGGCTTGCCTGCTCTGTACACAATATGATCCCCTGTGTGCCCACCTGTGCCGTCATCTCTTTCCTTTAAAACGTCAATTTAAAAGTAATTATTTCATGTTTCAAGCTTTCCTGCTTCTGGTGCGCGTACATCACATCTATAACAGGAAGCACATATCCCTGCTTTTTCCTTAAAGCATCATTAAGATTAAGATAGTTATTAGTTTGCATCCCACATCAGCTTGCTCTTATGACATTAAACACAGCCTTTATTACCGATGTGCCATTAGCGTGAAGAGCAAAAGAAAAATTATAAATTGCAATTACACGAGCAGCAGAAAAAGTATGTATACAGTACACAAAAAAATACAAAAATATAGTAAAGCATGCTATACACATAAAATCAGAGTTGTCCTGAATTGTGCTAATATTGGAAATAGTCAAATCTGCGTGATTTCAGATATAATTCAAATTGGCTTTTTTATATAATTTTTTTTTATACAATTTAAAAAATACAGTAAGAACATTACGTGAGGATTTAAAGCTTTCAATACATTTTATGGGGAAGCGTCTCTCACCTCAACCCAAACGTAAGACAAGTTAAATCGTGTTTAACTATTAAACCTCATTTGACCTTAACCATTTTATTGCCAGCATATTAAGCAAACCTGTTCTGTTCTCCAAAGCGAAGCCCGGAAAATTAGGTTTTTAAATAAACTTGCACGTGAAACATTGCTTTGACAACTCCGTCTAATTATCTGTTCCTTTGATAAAATACCTCATCAGTTAAGGTTTCCCTGGGTAATGAATTAAAAAAAAAACTGACATATTTTGAAAAGGTGAAGTATGTCATATATTCAACACGCCAAAAACATGACAGAAAACCCTAGTTATGAAATGTACTTCTTGATGGAATTAAAGCAGTGGTTTTTTTTTTAATTTTATTTTATTTCTTACACCTGCCCTGTTACATTTGATAGAGTTTTATGAAATAAAAGGAAACTGCCTCTCTTAGTTATTATTTTAATTGCATTTAAAATATAAAGAGAATAGAGCCATCCCGCAGATTATAGAGGTTTGAGATTGTAGGGTATCACATTACAGTTTTTAAATACTAATGAATACACGTGGGAAGACGTCTGTGACAAGCAGTGTTTGCTAGCTTTTAAAGCTGCCGATACGTGGGAAGAGTTATAGTAAAAATAAGGTATTGCTATATACAGACGTAAATAAATAACTAATATATACTGTGTATATATATATATATATAAATTAGATTCGATAGGCCGTGTTCGTCCAGATGCCAAAATCACGAGTATAGCAGTCTGTAGTGATACCTTTTTTTAATGGACTAACGTTACATTTAAAATACAAGCTTTCAAGAGTGATCCTCCCTTCGTCAGGTATAGAAGCTTACTGATCAGAATAGTAGAATTAAACATTGGGACATTCATAGGGCGCACAGTTGGGGGTGTTAGATGTTGTTCATTGCCAAAGGGCATGGTCAAAGGGAAAAAAAATATATATATATATAGTCCAATAAAAAAGGTATTACTACAGACTGCTATATATATATATATATAAATCCAACAGATGGCCGCACTCAATCAAAAAATAAATAAAATAACAATTTATTAAAGCATATTTAAAAAGCAGGTCCCGACGTTTCGGACCTCTTAGGAGCCATTATCATTATGAACCTTGATAATGACTCCTAAGAGAGGTGAAACGTTGGGATCTGCCTTTTGAATATGCTTTAATACATTTTGGTATTTTATTTATTTTTAGATTGAGTGCGGCCATCTGTTGGATTTTCTATATTGCATATAGGTCTAGAACCTCTCCTTTTGCTGCTTTATTTTGAAAGGTTGTCATGCCCCATGATTTAGGATTTATTGTATATTTTTCTGATTTGCGTTGAATCTGCCTTTGCTGCCTACATGCTATTGTTTTCATAGCTATTTTGATCCTGCTGGGTTTCTTTAGCCTTTCTGTATCCAGCTACTTTCCACCTCTTTGCTCAGTGTCTTGTTCTAAGGGACTTCCTGTTTACATAGCAGCCATTCTGTGCTCACTGCTGGACAAAAACTAATGTCTTTTTACCTGCATTGCTGTACACTATTATAAAGATTGTCAGTCTGATCATTAAACTCTTCAACTGGATTCATCTTTCTACGTGTCAGTTTTGCTGAGTTGAAGCTATCTGCTGAACTTCATCGTGTGAGTACTGGTCAAATACAGACAAAGCTAGTCTAAAGCATCCACACCTCACAGCTTTGCTTAGGGAAGCAGAATAAAGGTGTTCCTGGACTTTTTGGATAATATTTATGTATTTATATATATATAGATGTGTTGAATAACGTAGCGGCACTCCAGGTCTGCTAAGTATCAAAGTTTATTATCCCATCTGGGTCAACGTTTCAGAGAGACTTATTAGTCCATACAGATCATTTCCACAGCTACACACGAGAAGTTAACAAATTTACAAACGCTGGCTGTAGAAGATGTCTAGGTTGTGTTACGTGTGGGAACATAATCCCTTCAAAAACCTTTACTCATGCGCATACAGGCAAGACTTTCAAGATACGGTATAATATCACCTGTAAAACGGAATTCGTTATCTTTAAAATTATGTGCCCATGCGGAAAAGCCTATGTTGGAAAAACTGAACCACCCCTCTGTGAGCGAATTCGAAATCACCGCTCCAATATACGAACGGCTTACCGAGATGGTCGATCTGACAAACCGGTGGCAAGTCATTTCCTGGAACAACAGCATCCATTATCTTCTATGAAGTTTATGGCAATTGACCATATCCCCTAGCAACGACATGGGGGTGATCGCGGTTTATTGTTGCTTCAGAAAGAAACTTTTTGGATCCATCAACTTCGGACTGTATACCTTGAGGGACTTAATGAAAAAAATCACATATTCTATGTATTAGGCTGGAAATTAAGGGGACATTCAACAGTGTACTAATATAAATGGGCTCTTAGACAATGTTTTGTATGGCTATAAATGATTAATATCAGTAATTAAGGATGAGCGTTGGGTTCGGTTTGGATCTGTTCGGAGTTCGATTCGAACATCACCCGTTCGTCGAACTCCAAACATTTCCACGTGTTCGCCGCATGTTCGCCCACAATGGACCACAATGCACTTTTCCACTGGCCTGAAGCTTGTAATTGGCTACCGCCTTGCACCTGACCACAGGTCAGGTGCAAGACAGGTGCAAGACTATGCCAATCACGACTCAGAATCCTGATTATTGTGCCCAATCATGGGCTCACAGAGTTAAGTCCCGCAGCACACTAAATAAGGCTTCCCTGCCTGCAGCCCCAGCATGTGTGTTTGAAGGAGTGAATCAGAGAGGAGAGGAGATTGTTCTGTCAGGGTGTATTAGTGATGTTGTTGGAGATTTCTGGGAATTAGCCTGGCAGTGCCAACACAGATTCTATCAGTGAGTTGTAGGAGATTTCTGGGAATTTGAATCTGTCTTGGCACTGCCAGGCTATCAGGGACAGTGTATCAGTGAGTTATACCACAGTTCAGCTAATTTGAATCGGACTTGGCACAGCCTGTTATCAGTGCGTATCAGTGAGTTATACCAGCGAGTTATGCCCCCAAGGCACAATATATATCAGTGAGTTATGCCACCAAAGGCACAATATTTGGGTGCACTGCCACTGACGCCTATACCAGATTCATATCATTTTAATATTGGACCGCAGGGTCCACCACTGCACTCTTCCACAATACCACAGAGGGGTTACGGTGTGAAGGCACTTGCTGCCAAAGGCAAAATATTTGGGTGCACTGACGCCTGTAACAGATTCATATAATTTTAATATTTGACTGCAGGATCCAACCCTGCACTCTTCCACAATACCACAGAGGGGTTATGGTGTGACGGTACTGTTGCCCACACTAAAGGCCCAATTTTAAAGCACCTATTGTTACTTTCATCCAAAGCCTGCAAAAGTTTCACCATAATTTAGGCAAACTTGTTCTGCATGTCCTAAAACGTCTCCTCTTTTCATGCAGGCTGCCGCCCCAAGCAGTTGTTTATTGACTTACATTGAGTTCGGTTCGGATCGTGTTCGAGTTCACACGGGGGCATTCGGCTCATCCCTAATCAGTATAACATGTTAGGTAGTCAACAGCTTTAACCAGTAACCTCATCCTTCTAGATAGGAATATGTGTGATGTATTTTGTAGTATGGAATACAACAGTGACAGTCATATAATGGACCGCACTAATATTCTCATGGATGGGCACACCAGATGGTGCACCCTGAGCCTTCAATGTTACAGTGATTTGTATTGCAATGTTGCAACATTTTTTGTATATTGACAGGCACAGTTTGTACGTACGGGTGATTAGAGCACAGGAGCCGTGCCCTACGTCACCATGGAGACGCCTTGTACGTCATCCTGCTGAGGCGGTAGTAGACACATGCGCAGTGGGTGGACGTGGACACCGGCTCGGAGGGAGGTGGTGAGTGTCGGTAAAGGTAAAGATGTTTTAATGTATTATATGTAATGTATATCCTGAGGAAAGCTCCCAAGCGGAGCTGAAATGTTTACCCAGATGGGATAGTAAACTTTGATACTTAGCAGACCTAGAGTGGCGCTACGTTATTCGACACATCTACATTCCTGAGCTAAGTGGCAGGCACCAGGCACACCGAAGGCTGGTGTACATGGTATACGATCAATTTATATAGAGAGCAAGTAAACGGCGGCACTCCAGGTCTTCTCAAAAGGTATAAACTTTATTGCCTAAGGGGGCGTGGCCTGACTGGAACCTAAGATGGACGCTTAGCCCGGGAGCTCTCTCAGTCACCACCGATTAAACTGCTCCACCGCGTTCGCTTTGGGACATGAATCGCACATCACGCCGCAAATCATCCAAGCAGCCCCCACACAACCCTTCCAGAACTCCCCCGGGCTCCATAGAAGCGTTTTTCAGCGCTACTCGGACGGGGCCTACAACGGCTGGGAAGCCTAACATGGCGTCCTCCCCCACCACATCGGAGGCCTCTTGGCCCGACGGGCAATCAACGATACGCGCCTCGAGTCCCTAATAGCGGAACTCCCGACTCGGGCGGAGGTCCCGACCAGGGCTGACTTCCAATCTATGCTGGACCACCTTCAGGCGTCGGTAGGCCGAGAGATTATGGAGGTCCGCGCGGAGGTCGCCGCCATTGACGCACGTGTCATCGCGCTGGAAAGAGATGCCGCAAACCATACCACCCCAGACACGCTGCGGGACCCTCACATCGACTCACAGCTCTCAGAGGTACATCGCCGAATAGACGACCTAGAAAATAGATCTCGAAGACATAACGTCCGAATCCGAGGTGTCAGTGATGCAGTAAAAGAGGTAAAATTCTTCCTTCTGCGGGCTTTTACTCACCTCCTAGGATGCCCCCCTCTACCAAATGGAGCCATAGATCGCGCACATAGAGTGTTTCGCCCATCTACCGCCAATAACCGCTCCTTTCCAAGAGACATTATTATGCATTTACCCGATTTCACGCTTAAGGAGGAGATTATGCGCCGCGCACGTTCCCGCCGGCAGTGGACCTTCGACGGGGAAACTTTCGAACTGTTTCAGGATCTGTCACTCCAAACCTTGGCAGCTCGCAGAGCCCTTCGGCCAGTCACTAAAGCACTGCAGGAAGCCGGTCTCCCCTATCGCTGGGGGTTTCCGTTTGCTCTTCACACCCGCAAAAATGACACCCACCACGTCATACGCTCACCGAAAGACGTGGCTCCATTTCTGTCCCTTCTGGACCTCCCACCCACCGAGGTACCGGATTGGGAACGCCTGCCGTTCACAGTGATCGGGACAACATTTACCAGAGATCCCCCTGGCCCTCCACACCCACGCCAGGATGGTGTCGCTCGAAACGGTCCCCGATCACCACCACCACAAAACACTCAAGCTTCGATTGACTGATCTTGCTTAATAATTACTACTTCCGCCTGATGGCTCACGATTCATGAACAGCGGATGAAATCCCAGCAACGTCATAGAGTAAGACCTTGTCTCCGCGACATTTTCTCAACTGACTCTATTACCCCGCGTTGCGAACCTCGTGTGCAAACATTACGACCATAGCAAGTTTGATAACCTCTCGAGGCCCCATCTGAGAGTCGGATAGGCCCTTTATCCTACTGTGATTCTACCCCTCCCGTGACAATACCCTGTACCCGTCCCATATCTCAGTTGTGCTAGGACCACGGGGTGACACACTGTTGCGTTGCGAAGATAATGCTCATATCCCCACTTACTGGAGACCTATGACATTTGCCTCCATGCATATCCCTTAGACAGGGTAGCTGCCTGGGTCTCCCTAGACTATTTTTCGGTCCATTGCACTTAATGGAACATGCGGGATTTTGGGGAACATAGAGGGAATTTTATAGTTCACCCGCATCACAACCATCGTTAAAGGTTCGCGGGGCTACCGCTACGTTCTACATTGTTCACATGCACCTTTTACTACATGTTGTATTTAGGTCTTTATTTCGTTTGTGTATGGGTGGGATAGTCTCGGGGGAGGGAACCATATTCGGATTTCACCCTATCCCCCCCCACCACCTACCTAGGCTCACAGTTCCATCTTTTTACGTACTTGGTTGTTATACTTATTCTATGTTTGCAAATGCTAACCCATGACTTTCACTCCGCAGCCGGGCCCTGACCCTGTTTGTTCAGAACGCCTTTTGTTATCCCTCTTCAACAGACCTGTATTATATAGCTGAACCCCTGCGTTCACTAAATTTTTTTTTTTTTTTTTTAACTAAAGCAATGTCATTCTGATTACCCGCCTGAAGTGTCTTTACGACCCCCGACCACGTCATCGCTCTGTCCCATGTCTCTAAGATATTTCTTTCAGGGTTATCCAAAGAGATCCGAATTGCTTGAGAAAGGTAACCGAATGCTGAAAATCAGCATTCGGTTACCTTTCCTGGCCATTCGGCTATCCAGAGAGCAGGCAATTCGCCAAATCCTGGCGAATTGCCTGCACATACGGTGTCTGTTCGGTTCCTGTTCGAGGGCAGTGAAATCCCCATGAAAAAGCACTGCTTCGGCTATTCAGAGAACACAAACCAGCAGTGAAAGGTTCCCCTAATGCCCTGCCATTCGGTGGTTTCATTCGGCAAATTTATTCAGGAGAATCCCATTGGCTTCAATGTTAAAAATATTCCATTTTAATTCAATATCTAATAAACCGTTCATTATAAAATTCTGCAGCAAAAAGTCTCTTTATTTATAGATTTTTTAGGATACTTTAAGCATTTTTCAGATTTTTTTTTTTTTTTTTTTAAAAGTCCGTTTTTTTTTCTTTTTTTTTTTCAGTTTACTTATTTTTTTGTAACAGCCCTCTTTATTATCATCCCTGGACCTCCTGTGAAAATTTCAGACATTTTCGCTCAGTAGTTTCTTTGCAAACAGCGTTTCTTTTTCCCAGATTCATACAAATGGTTTTTCTAATTTATTCACGCCTCCTCTACGTCACAGCTGCTTCGGCTCTGTGTGATTCGGCTCCTGTTCGGCTCCTGTTCGGCTTTTTCGAAGGTTAATCCAGATGTTTTTTGCTTGTTTTCAGCGTGCATTCGGTTAGTTTTCGTCAGGTTTGCGGCAGCCTTTCCCTGCAATTCGGGACCCTGTGGTGCTTGCTGAATACACCGCAGGGTCACCGAAATGCAATCGGCAAAAGGAACCGAATTGAAGAGAACGAAAAGTCACCGAACGTGCGGTGACTTTTCGAATCTCTTTGGATTACCCTGCTAGTTAATCGGTGGGGCTGGCTCGCTGCTCCTGGCCTTTTCCACTACATCTTTAACATCTAACCAATTGACCTTCCAAATTTCGGTCTCTTCACAACTCCCCCTGAGGCAGGGGCGGATCCAGACACAGGTTTCGGGGGGGGCATTCTACCAGTTTTGATTAAGAGCTTTTTTTTTTTTTTAATATCTTGCATTGTATTACTTTGTATTTCTGTAACGACTGTAACACTTCAATGTTCTTGAACCCAGGACATACTGAAAATAAGAGAAATCTCAATGTATCCTTCCTGGTAAAATCCTTTATAAATAATATTACTGTGAGTTTTACTCTTGCGGAGCTCTGAGATACAGTACGGTGTGTGTGTGTATAAGCATATTACAAAGCTCAACATAATGTGTGCTGTGTATGAGCATATTACAATAAAACTCACGCCTCGTACACACCGCACATTACTGTGAATCGTTCGTTTTATTGTAATATGCTCATACACAGCACACATTATGTTGAGCTTTGTAATATGCTTATACACCTTTTCTGACACACACACACACAATGGTGCCACTGCTGTAAATACAAGGATATGTGTTATATAGAGATTGGCTTTTGTATTTATTTACGTGTCCTATACAGAGAGCAAGTGCTGCCTTATAAAAAGCCATATGCATTGTATACCTTACAAAGAGCACACTCTTTGTAAGGTATACAATGCATATGGCTTTATATAAGGCAGCACTTGCTCTCTGTATAGGACTTATATACAGATATGTGCTGATTTAAGGCAGCTTTCTCTCAATGTGTAAAGCATATAGAATGAAATGCAAAGCACATATCTGTATATAAAGACCGCTCACACTCTAAGTTATACACCAAAATACAGTGCATATAGCTTTATATAAGGCAGCCCTTGCTCTCTGTATAAGGCACAGGCTTTGTATTTATTTATATGCCCTATACAGAGAATACCTTACAGAGAGTGAGAGCAGCCTTATATACAGATATGTGCTTTGCCTATAGGTATATAGGGCAGATTCCTCTCCATGAATCAGCTAAATGTCAGTTTCTGTATGAGGCAGCTCTGCATTCACACACAGGGCCACCTCATACAGACCAGCAAAGTTACACACAGCTTCAGATCCCCCCTCCCTCTCCCCCACTGAGCAGCTTGTGCTGCAAGGCACACTTTTCACTGGGGGGGGGGATTCCTCCTGTTCTCCCGGTACTGGTTCTCTCCCCTCACCCTCTACATCTTGGTAGAGACAGGATGAGAGAGAGGATGAGAGAGAGAGAGAGATCCCAACCCCTGCAGAATTATGTACTCACCGGGAAGCTGCCTCAGTGAGCTGTGGAGGGGACCTGGTGTTGCTGTGCTGGCATATGGGGTAATGCTGGGTCTGTTAGGGGAAGCGCACTCTCCTCTGCTGAAAGTTCTTGGTGCTGCCGGTGGGGATCCCTGCCTTCCTTCACAGGGACGAGCTGCGTGCCTCCTCGTGCTCAGCTGCTGAAAAAGATCCGGTCCACCCACACGCGTATTGATCCCTTTCTCACTGCACGCCCCCTCCTGGCCGGATGTGTCAGCAGTCGAAGCACGCGCTGGCTTCGAAGAGATGCCGGCGCTGATACAAAAAAATAGTGCAGCGCCGGTGGCAAAAATATGCCGCCCTCACACACAGTAAACACAGAATTTCTCGGGGGGGGGGCAATTGCCCCGTTGCCCCCCCCCTGGATCCGCCCCTGCCCTGAGGAATAGTGCAACTGTTCCCGACAGTGGGTCCGACCCCTCGGTTGTCCAACCTTGAGGCAGTGCAGGACGCCACAGTTGGTGCACTTAATACCTCATAGTACTGTGTCTCGTCTCTGTGTATCCTGTCCCCCCTCTCTCCAGCATCGTACCCTCTCCTCCCTTTTTCTTCTCCTCTTCTCTTCTCTTTTCCCTTATTCTCGCTCCACTTCTTCTACCCCCCTCCTATACCATCTTACCCTCCTCTTCTCCTCCTTACCCCCATCTCTACTACGTTCTCATCCTTATAACAACCTACCACACACTACTCCACTTCACACCAAATCATGACTGTTCCCCCTCATACTGCTCCGTTCGCTCCCAAGGACTTACAGTTGCTTAGCTATAATGTACGGGGTCTCAATATCCCGGAAAAGCGCTCGCGCCTCCTACGCGACCTGCGATCCATGCGTACGTCCGTTGCCTTCCTCCAAGAAACTCATTTCCGCGCAGACTCAGCCCCTCACTTCAATGATGCTGCCTTCCCTACAATGTTTTTCAGTAACTTCACACTTGGCAAATCTCGTGGAGTCGCAATTCTGATCTCTAGGGACGTACCCTTTGTGGTAGATGCCACTGAAATGGACAAAGACGGCCGCTATCTTTTTGTACGTGGGACGATTGTGGACACGGTATATACCTTCGTCTCCCTCTATCTGCCCAACAAGAAGCAGCACACCAGCTTAGCTCGCATACTTAAATCCCTAGATAAATTCCATCAAGGTATTACGATCATAGCGGGTGACTTAAATGTCCCTATGGAACCCCACATTGACTCCTCTTCCCGTTTATCCACCGCCCCTTCGAATGTCCTACGTCAGTTCCGTAAATCCTTGAACGACCATCGACTGGTCGATGTCTGGCGCGCCCTCCATACCGATGAGAGGGACTTCACTTTTTTTTCTCCAGTCCACAATGTGCACACTCGTATCGACTACTTTCTTATGCATTACGATGACCTCGCCCTCCTCCGTTCCGCGGATATCTATACTACCACTTGGTCGGACCACGCACCTCTTTCCTTATCCCTGCATTCACCTCTGTTTGTCCCAAGAGAACGTCAATGGCGCCTTAATCTCTCACTTTTGGATGACCCTCTTCTACAAGCAGACCTCACCTCCACACTTGATTCCTTTTTTAACGAAAACACTTCTGAGGACACTCCACTCCCAACAATATGGGAAGCCCACAAAGCCGTTATCCGAGGTTTCTTTATCAGTCGAGGAACTGCGCGTAAAAAGAAACAGGTGGAGGAACATAGTTCCCTCCTGAAAGACATACGGACGCTAGAATTGGAACATATGGCCACTGCCTCGACGGAAGTCTATCAACGTTTATTAACGAAACGGCGAAGCCTCAATAAACTTCTAAACGACTCAATACGCTTCCAGGCACTGAAATCCCGCTCATTCTTTGCACTAAACGAAAACAAGCCGGGGCGCCTACTGGCAGGGCTGTTGAGGGCCAAACGAACAAAAGCATACATACCTCGCATTCGCACATCCACAGGATCTTTCTCCACCAACCCCCAGGAAATTACAGGGGAATTTCTTAAATTCTTCAAAGACCTTTACAATCTTGATGAGGAAAACACACAATCGGAACAGAACTCCCGAATGGAAGCTTACCTTTCCACCACAATCACGCGTACTCTCTCTTCTGCGGATAGCGAGACCCTGAATACCGCTATCTCAACCGAAGAAATACTGGCGGCAATGAAATCTACTAAAAATGGCAAGAGCCCGGGACCGGACGGTTTGCCGATTGAGTATTACAAGAAGAATGTCGACTCTCTACTGCCGACTCTTACCTCCCTGTTTGAGGCGATTCGACAAGGCACCCCCTTTCACCCCCATTCTCTAGCGGCGACCATTACCTTAATCCCCAAACCAAATAAAGACCACACCTGTTGTGGGAACTACCGTCCATCTCACTTTGAACAGTGATGTAAAACTCTTAGCACGGATCCTGACCAACCGCCTTAAACGTTATATTCCACAGTTGGTAGCTCCAGATCAGGTAGGCTTCATCCCGGGACGAGAGGCGAGGGACGCAACCACTAGAGTTTTAAACGCGATAGTTTCCTCGAAGCGTAATGCTCACGCACTCCTTTTGCTTTCGACGGATGCTGAAAAGGCCTTTGATCGAGTGCTGTGGCCTTTTCTCTTTCAGACATTGCGACACTTCGGGATCGGAAAAGAATTTTTGGAATGGATACATGCCCTATACGCATCACCGACTGCGAGAATCAAAGTCAATGGCGCACTTTCCTCCCAGTTTCCGATCTGTAACGGTACACGACAGGGATGCCCCCTCTCCCCCCTTCTCTTTGCCCTATGCCTAGAACCCCTACTGTCTGCCATTAGAAGTAATCCCCGTATACGAGGGGTACAGGGTGCTCATTTAGAACACAAGATCTCGGCATACGCAGACGATTTACTTTTTTTATTACCTGACCCGGTAACGGCACTACCAGAAGTGACTCGAGAACTCCGAGACTACGGAGCCCTGGCAGGCTTCAAAATCAATGACTCCAAATCAGAAATCCTTAAGGTTGCCCTCCCGCACACCACCTCCCAAATGGTCCGACAACAATACCCCTTCCACTGGTGCACCACATCTTTCACTTATCTAGGGGTCCGCCTATCTGCTAACTTTGCCCAGATTTATGACCTTAACTTTAAACCCCTCTTAGAAACCTTTCGTGCAGACCTGGCCGTGTGGACAAATAAATTTTTGTCTTGGATTGGAAGGATCAACGTAATAAAAATGAACCTTTTACCCAGGTTGTTATACCTCTTCCAGACCCTCCCCATTCTCCTCCCGCTAGCCTTCCATACGCAGGTACGACATAGAAACATAGAAACATAGAAAAATGTCGGCAGATAAGAACCTTTCGGCCCATCTAGTCTGCCCAATTACATGGATACTTTACCTGGATTTATCTTTTGTTTAGGATAGCCTTATGCCTATCCCATGCTTGCTTAAATTCAATTACTGTTTTGGCCTCTACCACTTCTACTGGAAGACTGTTCCATGTATCCACCACCCTCTCAGTAAAATAATGCTTCCTGATGTTACTTTTAAACCTTTGCCCCTCTAATCTAAGACTATGTCCTCTTGTTTTGCTATTTTTTTCCTTTTAAATATACTCGCTTCCTCTACCTTGTGGATTCCCTTTACGTATTTAAATGTTTCCTATCATATCTCCTCTGTCTCGTCTTTTTTCCAAGCTGTACATGTTAAGATCATTAAGCCTTTCCTGGTAACTTTTCTCCTTCAAGCCGTACACCATTTTAGTAGCCCTTCTCTGAACTCTCTCTAAGAGGTCTATATCCTTCTGGAGATACGGTCTCCAGTACTGCACACAGTACTCCAAGTGAGGTCTCACCAGTGCTCTGTACAGTGGCATGAGCACTTCCTTTTCCTACTGCTAATACCTCTCCCTACACAACCAAGCATTCTGCTAGCATTTCCTGCTGCTCTATTACATTGACTACTTACCCTTAGATCCTCTGAAATAATGACCCCAAATCCCTTTCCTCAGATGTTGAGGTTAGGACTGTATCAAATATTCTATATTCAGCCCTTGGGTTTTACGTCCCAGGTGCATTATCTTGCACTTATCCACATTAAAACTCAATTGCCACAACTCCGACCATTTTTTTTAGTTTACCTAAATCATTTGTCATTTGGCTGATCCCTCCAGGAACGTCAACCCTGTTGCAAATCTTTGTGTCATCAGCAAAAAGACATACTTTTCCATTAATACCTTCTGCAATATCACTAACAAAAATATTAAAGAGAATGGGTCCAAGTACTGACCCCTGAGGTACCCCACTGGTAACAAGACCTTGTGCCGAATAAACTCCATTTACCACAACCCTCTGTTGTCTGTCACTCAGCCACTGCCTAATCCAGTCAACAATATTGGAATCTAAACTCAAAGATTGCAATTTATTGATAAGCCTTCTATGCGGAACAGTATCAAAAGCCTTACTGAGACGCCTATTCTCGCAGTTTATCTGGCCCAAAGGACGCCCTCGGCTTAAGTACGCAACCCTGTGCAAACCTAAACTTTCTGGTGGTCTCGCACTCCCAGACACAAGACTATACTATTATGCAGCCCATCTGTCGCGGATTCTCGACTGGATGTCGAGTTCACCTGATCAGAGATGGATTGACATGGAGGAGCGACAAACCGGTATTCCACTCGAGACCCTACCATGGCTTCGCCTGGATGGGATGCGGAACCTCGCTACCTCCTCTACTACAGCGGGTTGTACGCTGCTACTATGGCACAAACTCAGAGTCAAATACGCCCTCTCGTCATTTCCCTCGCCGTTACTGCCACTGACACATAACCCAGACTTTCCCACACAAGTTCGACCATCTCTCCGCCAACGATTCACTGATTCTCCCTGCTTAAGGGTACACCACATCTTACAGGATGGCAATTTCATACCACTTGAAAGTCCTCAGAAACCCGTTCCATCCTTTGCGGATATTTTCGGTTACCACCAAATTAAATCTTTTCTTAAAGCCCTCCCTGGCAACTCGTCCCTGACTCGGACTCTCTCTCCATTTGAATCCCTCTGCAAACAGGCACTCCCATTGGCTCATGGTATATCTACACTCTATAAGATCTTGCAGGCAGTGGACTCTGAACCCCCGACTTTCATGGCAAGATGGGAGCGCACCTTGGAGACACCCATTCCTGACGAGACCTGGACTAACACGCTGACTCTAGTACACTACGGAACCAAAACTACCCGAATGCAAGAATCCTCATACAAATTCGTGACTTTCTGGTACTGCACTCCAGCCATCGCTTCTCTTTACCATACTACCCACTCTCCGACTTGCTGGCGCTGCTCTCTATCCCTGGGATCCTACATACATATTTGGTGGGAATGTCCGCTTATCCAGCAGTACTGGAGACGGATACAAGACTTAATAGAACGGATCACTGATCTAGTTTTAGACTTTACCCCCCAGACATTCTTGCTTTTACACCTACCGTTTTCGGTGAAATCCCTGAAGAAATCAATTCTCCTCCGCATCCTACTGATAGCTAGATCACTTATTCCCGTCTATTGGAGATCCACCTCGGTCCCCTCCACCAAGACCCTGATCGAACGGATGGAGACATTGAGATTGGTAGAAGAACTAGCACTCCCACCTGCGCAGGCTGCCCAGCACCTCTTAGAGATCTGGTATCACTGGAATACATACTGCTCATCAGAGGCCCTGCGACGGATACTTCAGGTAGAAGAGGAGGAAGGTAACGGAACAGGACAGGGCCTGGGATAACTCACTATACATCCCCCGCTTACCGACACCTTCCTGTTCCCCCCCTAAACCATCTTAGTTGACCCTGTCTGACTCATCCCTGATCCCCCCTACATTCTTATCTGGCGATAGTCTACAAACACATATTACCCCCCCTCCATCTCTTGGACCTATATTACTTCCTTCTGCTCTCTTTCTCAAACCCAACTCCTCCCCCTCCCCCCCTACCCTCCGACTGTCTCCTGTCTTGTTTGTCTGTATGTCTTACATGTCTGTCTTAACTCACTCAGACGACATTGAGCCCTTCGACATCCTGTCAGTTGCTCCCTCAACGCAACTGGAGAGCTTATTTGGCACCCACCTTCCCCCAACACAATTACGCTAGAGGCCTCGGGCGGCGAGATGGCCCTCCCAACCTTAGACCTCGAACTCTCGATTGCACTATTAAAGAACGAAGATCGTGCTTTTGGATCTTCGAGAAACGCATTACTTTATCGTCTAGTCAATATACAACTCCTATCTGTACCATCTTACGTATATGTTTATGTTAATGATATGTTCATTCAGCTTACACTCTAAGTTATCTATGTTCAGACTTGACTCAGCTATTTGTATTATGATATGCCTGTAACGTAATCTCTATGTATAACCAGTTTGACGAAAATAAAAAAACTTTTCATTGGAAAAAAAACTTTATTGCCTAAAAGTCTTTTAGGCAATAAAGTTTATACCTTTTGAGAAGACCTGGAGTGCCGTTGTTTACTTGCTCTATTTCCATGGTTGACGTTGCACCGGGCAGGTGAATACGTTGGACCCGCGAGTGCTGGATTTTGGCTGTGAATAAATAGATCTATCTATCTATCTATCTATCTATCTATCAAAAACCAGGGAGAGAGCACTCCAGTCAACACATTCAAAAACCAGCAACAACAGCTTCATGCATGGGTACATAATACCAGATTTTACCATATGTTGAAGAATTCTTAAATCTGAGCTTTGTTGAATAAAATGGTGGAAATTTAGTTTGCAATGAACGGCCGTGAATTGCTTTAACCCCTTAGTGACCAGGTGGTTTTACACAAATCTGCCAATCTGCAAATCTGCTGTTTACGTTTCTGCGATGTTCATGTTTAGGTCAAATTTTCCTCTTACTCGTTTGTGAAACCCACACATATTATACATCGTTTTTCCCACCATTCAATGGACTTTTCTAAAAATACCATTATCTCCATCATCCTTTTTTTTTTTTAAAGTAAATTAAAAGAAAAATGGTAAAAACACACTTTTTCATAATATTAATCCCTAAAATCTACAACCACTAAAAGAGACCCCGGCTAAATAGATTCAAAATTTTGTCCCGAGATTAGAAATACCCAATTTTTACATGGTTTTGCTTTTTAACCCCTTAACTGCTGAGTCAATTCACCTATGTGCGCTGCGCTCATTCTGACCGTTTTATGCTCATTATTTTTAGATGACAGCCTAGGTCCTATTTAACAAACCCCCCAAGACAAAAATTTAAAAAAATATATATATATATATATTTTATTTTTTATTATCATTTATTTATATATAATTATTGCAGAAGAAATCCGCACATCATAGCAATTCAAACAACTGCTGTGATGTGTGGATTTCTTCTGCAATAATAAACATAACCATTATAGCGTGGAGGCTTTTTATCTCACTTTTTGTCCTCGACCACAACCGTTGTAAGAGCTAGATAGATAGAGATATATATATATCTATCTATCTCTATCTGTATATTATTGCGGAAGCCACTTGCACATCACAGCAATTCGATGAATTGCATCCCAGAGCTCCTGCGCCACATTCCCCATATGCAGCAAGGAATTCTGGGTAGGCTATGCAAATGACATCTGTCTCACTTTTATGCATCCTGGGTCTGTTATTACACAGAACCCTAAAATCAATGCTATGCCACACTGTGGCTTTCTAGCAGAGATAAGGTTTATGCAACAGGTCAAAGCCACTCATATATATATATATATATATATATATATTTACACCAGAAGGGCAGCACTCAACCTTTACTAAGCTTTCAGTGTGGGTGCATATCAAGAAGACAATATAATACAACAAACTCAGAAGGGAGCACACCAGACATAATGTTCAAACAAAAGAAACCACAACAGCAGCTAAATTCATTTAAACAGAGATTTTGCCAGATTTAACCCTTTAAATGCTTACAAACAATTCTTATCCCCTTCAGAATCACTGCAGTTCTTAACCCTTTCAAAAAAATTTCAAGGTTTTTAATATTGAGCTCTGATGAAAAATGGTGGAAATTTAGTTTGCAATTGATGGCCATGGATTGCGTAAGCCTGCCAACAGCAACAATGTATTCCACCCTTGGCAGGTCCCATCATTCCAACCTAATGACTGCTCTTTATGGGATATACTCACTTACTGAGGACCCAGTCCTTTCTGAAGCTCCCTGCAGATCAAGGTTAAATAGAACCTGTGGGTGGAGCACCTGTAACAGGGAGGGGTGCTTGCCCAAGGGGTGTCAACCCTATACATACAAAATACACAAGGGCAGCACTCAACCTTTACTAAACTTTCAGTGTGGGTGCTTTGAACATGATGCCTGGTGTGCTCTCGTCTGGGTTTGTTATATAATATAATAATAATAATAATAATATAATAATAATATATAAGCCACCGTTTTAAAAAAAGTTTTGTTTATGTAATTCTTTATTTAAAAATATTTGTCAGACAAAGCAAAAGCAGCATAAGCATATAATCAGCAGGGTACCAATACTCAAGACAACAGGAAATAAACATGTGTAGAAAGGGAAGAGAGAAAAAAATAATAATTCACAGATGGGAGGGAAAGCAGCCTCAAAATTAGAAGTGGTTTTATCCACAAGGTAGAGGAAGGGAGTATATTTAAAAGGAAACAAAATAGCAAAACAAGAGGACATAGTCTTAGATTAGAGGGGCAAAGGTTTAAAAGTAACATCAGGAAGCATTATTTTACTGAGAGGGTGGTGGATACATGGAACAGTCTTCCAGTAGAAGTAGTAGAGGCCAAAACAGTAATTGAATTTAAGCAGGCATGGGATAGGCATAAGGCTATCCTAAACAAAAGATAAATCCAGGTAAAGTATCCATGTAATTGGGCAGACTAGATGGGCTGAAAGGTTCTTATCTGCCGACATTTTTCTATGTTTCTATGTTTCTATGGTTCTCAACAGCAAACACTCTTACCTCCGTAGGGGGACAGAGGGAACCACAAGGCAAGGGTCACCTCATGGCCAAAAGGAGCAGGAGCTTAGACTGCCCTACGGAGCACCCAAGGTGGAACCTACCTCTGTACCCATCGGAATAAAAAGGGGGTAATAGGGGGCAAGGGACAAATATAAGTGGGAGAAGTACTCCAGAGCAAAACCACAGCAGTCGCCACCCTGGAGAGTCAAAAAAGAAATTCAAAAATGGCCAAAAGGAAACAATTATGTCCAAGTCCGATGGACTAGTTCAGGTACCTACGTAGATCTCAGGGCCAGCAGCAAGAGTGTAGAGATCTCTCACAGCACCCACTGAACACGACAGCAGACCAAGGGTGAGCAGGTGCGCTCGGGACTCCTCCACCGTCAATACCATGATAACGGTCTGGCCGCTGTGAATGAGCAGGGACCCCGACACTCCTCAGCGATGACGGACATCGTGGGACCTGAGCACAGTGGTTAAGGCCCCAAACTGTCATCGGGCTGCCAAGGGAAAAAATTGCATATTGCATAAGACCGCAATTTCCACATGCTCAAAATGGACCAGAGGAGCCCGGATCGTCGCCCCCAACAGCTCCTCATGAACGAGGACATCCCTGGTAACCACAATGACATCTCTAGAGTCTATCGAAGGGCCTTCCTAATCCGGATTGCTTACAATACAGGATCCGGAGCTCCACCAGGCAGTGCTGACATAGTGACCACAAAGCGATTAACATATACCAGGAGTGCAGATTTGGGGACAGATTCTGGAATACCTTGCAGTTTAAGGTTCCTGCAGCGGTGACAGGTCTCCCAAGCCAGCACTGACGATTGCAGTTCGGGAACCTGGGCCAGGATTGCTGTGACGAGAGGAGGTAGCGACCTGCGCATCCTCCAACTCCAGAGTCTGCCTTTTCCAGCGGTGCCTCTCTTTAACCCCTTAGGTGCCGGATCACGATCCGCTCCCGGGAGTGACTGACATCTTGAATGTCAGCCAAGCCTCCAGGTCACCCCATCCACTGATGTTATCATCATATGTCCTTTGGACACCCGTATCTCCCGATCCACGGCAGCTAGAGGGTCATGTTTGGTATCATTGGAAAGGCTTGATCGTGATGTGATCCATTTTTTCATCATATTTCAGTTTTTTTTATAATAAGCTATACAATATGCTGAAAATAATGGTATCACTAGAAAGTCCATTTAATGGCGAGAAAAAAACGGTATATAATATGTGTGGGTTCCATAAACAAGTAAGAGGAAAATTAGACCTAAACACAAACAGCAGAAATGCAAAAACAGCAGTGGGTACTTTCGGACTGACAATGGTAAAATCGCCTATTCAATATAGGGTTAGGAATCTGTTCTTTATAATAGCATAATCTATTCTATATTTTAACTACCATGGCCTGAATACACTGTAAAATAGAAGTTTGTACAGTTAGTATGTCTTACAAAGTAGCTAATAAAAAAGTGTAGATCACCTCCGCCCGCCCCCCAAAAATAGTTGTCTGTTATGAGTTAAGATAACCAGAAGTAAAAAATGGAAAGGCACGAAAGGGTATTTTATTCAACAACTGTTAACTAAATTCTCTTTTAATGTGCTAGTTATAGAAACTTTAATGTTAAATCTAGAAGTGTGGAGTTAAATAAGCAACAGTCACTTCTCTCATATCTAGGTATGTGGTTAGACCCAAATCTATCCTTTGGCCCCCACATCAAAAAACTCTCATCTAAACTTCACCCCAAACTAGGTGCCCTGTGTCAGGCGGCGTATGCGACTCAGAGGTGAGCCCAGCAGGCGCCGACAAAGAAGGGAGGCCAGACAGGATATAAAGCAAATAATATAGGTTTAATGAAAACCCAATGGCAAGATAGGAAGAAACTGACAGAGGAGGAAGGAACTGACTGAGACAGAACAGGAAGGAACTGACTGAGGCAAGGCAAAACAGAAATGCTGAGCTATGGGGAATCAAAGAGAACAAGGGAACCAAGGACATAGGAATAAACAAGACAGTAATATTAATCTTATACAGGAGAGACAGAACAAAAGGCAAGACAGTGAGAAACAGAAGGAAAAACAAAAGGGACTTGGCAGCAGGCAATGACGTAGTTGATGTCCATAAGCAAGGGGTCATGGCTGGCGGCTGGCTGAGTGGTGTCGTTAATCCATAGCAGGAGTTCGGTACACAGTATGTCAAATAAAGGATAGTCCAGAGAGTAGTCTAGAATGGAGAGCCAGAGGATTGTGGGCAATGCATTCCCAGACTGCACACAGGGTCCACCAAGTAAGAATCAGGATGGCTGGCAATGGTACCTTGAAGGTCAGGGAAGGTGGTGAAAGCTGTAAGCCACAGGTAGGATCCAGACACAGAGGATAGTGGGCTACGCAGTTAAGAGAATTCACTTGTGCAGTGACCAGGAAGTCTTGACCAAGGGACATAGGTACTGCGTAGGTGGAGATCGCTAGAAGTCCCAGGCAATGAAGGAGGGTGTATGCATATATATCCAGGAACAGCAGGGCAGAGCAATGGCAGGAAAGCACACCGCCTAGTAACCTAGGTCAGGGAACTATAATGCAGAACCACTGCATGTTTGGTCTCTTTGCTATTGTAGCGCTCACTCCCGGAGGAGCCGCTGAAAATGAACCATGGGTCAGTCTCCCCGCACTAGGGAATAAATATACTCCAACACCGCTGTGAGTTTTTATCATTTAAATAGTTTACTAAAATAATAAGCAGATGTTGAGACACGGTATTCACAGATATTATTACAGTACTTTCGTATTGCGGTAAAACGCGTAGCGGAAAAGAAACGAAACACGAGGCTTCGTATTTCGGAAGAATAAAATATTCGCAACCGAACAGAAAAATATATGCAATGGCCCAATAGTTCGGAAAAAACAGAGACACGTAGCGAACCCCAAAATACAATCTCTTCGTATTACGATAAACGCGCAGCGGAAAAAAGAGAAAAATATGTATTCAGGACGTAACTTTAACTCCCGTTCCGATTCGTAACAAAATGAGTCCTGCACAGGTTTAAGTCCCGGAATGTAAAAGGTGTGTATGTGTGTGTGGTACCCGGGTACTGTTCAACTGGCCAGTGAATTTACTTAAGGAATGTCTTCGACTAGTCAAGTTGGGGCCCTGTGGACTTTAAAGAGAAAACAGCAGTGTGTTCCTTAATTACATACGGCCTTGGAGGCCTCTCACCCATCCACCGGTTGCTGTAGGCTCCGCTGACCCAGGACGTCTCTCCGCTCGATTTTGACTGTGGATACTAGCGGCCGGATCCGTTGTCTGACTCTCCGTTGCTTGTCCATGACTTGTCCCGCTCACCGCCTGCTCTCCGTATCCGATCAGCTCGCGGCAACTCCTCACTCCAGGTCTTTGGCTTCTTTAATCTGCAGCAATCTCAGGAACTCGGAGGTCTCCTTCTCTTTAGGCCGAATGACCCGATAAGGAACTGACAGGTCTCTCTCTTGCTCTGGCCTAGGCCCTCCTGCGATGTCTTGCACTGCGTCTGCTCTCTCTCGTTCCCTCGCGCGCTCTGACAGCTATTTCCACGAGGCTCAGGATGTACAGTGTCTGTGTCCCACCCACTTCCTGTGTCTGTTTGCAAAGCATGCCAGGAAACGTAGTCCCAATGTCCAGTGTCTCCATCTTGTGGCCAAAAATAGGTACTGCCAGCAGCAAGATTTTAACACAGCGCTACACTATTTATGGAGGCTTGATAGCAGATAGGCCTCAGCTGGAACTCCAAGGCTGGTCAGGAAAACCCAGGCTGGATCTCCAGAAGCCTGGACATGGCACTGAGCTGAAGTAAAACCCGGATGGGAACCCTAACTAAAAGCGTTCTAGGGCAAGAGCTGTTGGAGCCAGGCTGTGCAAAAGAGGCATATCAGCAGACTCCCATGGGTGGGGCATGACACCCTGTACAGAAACAAATCCTGCCTGAGCCCCGCGGTAAGAAAGCAGATTGTACAACAAATGCTTATGCCGGCAATTGAATACGGAGATGTAGTGTATGCAGCTGCCCCGCAAACGCACCTTCATAAACTTACTACATTGTATAACTCATTCTGTCGCTTTGTGCTACAATGTAACTACATGACCACCACTGTGACATGTTAAAAAGAACTAAACTGGCCATCGCTGGACTCTAGACGCACCCTTCACCTTGCCAACCTGGTGTTTAAGAGCTTTTATGGGAAGCTGCCACCCTACCTGAATAGACTGCTTCCCCCAGCAGTTCCCTCCTCCTATAACCTCCGATCCAGGACCAGCACCTTACTTGCAATACCACGATTCAAAAAGAAAGTGGTTCGATCCTCATTTTCCTACAGAGCACCGCAATTATGGAATAACCTCCCAGACACCATCAAATCTTCCCCCAGTTTAAAGTCACTTAAGAGATTTCTATTAACATACCTGGATACAGAATGTACCTGTAAGCATGTAACATAGTGACTAGGTTTCCTACATGTTTATTTTCTGTTAGTCTGTATATTTGTTTTGTGTTAATATCTTGAATGTTGATACTTTGTATTTCTGTAACAACTCAATGTTCTTGAACGTAGGACATACTTGAAAACGAGAGAAATCTCAATGTATCCTTCCTGGTATAAATCCTTTATAAATAAATAAACTGTAAAATCACACTGTAACGTCATATTCAACCCAGTTCCTTGTAAAATATACTTTATGCAAAAACAAAGACATCTGTTCGCTAGAACGTGAAATGAAGCAAAACTAAGTAGAACAAATAAAGGACAGAAATGGTAAGAACGACAATTTAATCTGAATGAGGCAAATTATCAAAGATTTTAAGAACAAACGCTTTACCATTTTGTACTGTTTAGGGAGTAAATATCTGTGTTTGTATCAATTTATTTCACCAGAAAATGTCATGTGGCTACCCTACATGTATTTAAAAGTCGTTCTATTAGATCTCATGCAGGTACAAAGAAACAAAAAAATAATGAAATAAAAATCAAATAGGAATGGCTGTAAAAGCAGGATAAAAAGGACGTAGTCTTTATTTTGGCAGACAATACTAAACTGCTTGAGAATAATATTTTCTCAGCATGCGGCATCAGAACATGTTATTAAATAAATGCTTATCATTGTGAACTTCTGCAGTGTACAAGTTGAAAATAAATACTCAACACAATAGTTCCAATATGAGGAAAATTACCTGAAAGGCATTAAAATGCAAAGGAATGGTAACTTTTTAATTATATTGTAAAGTTAGGTATTTCTCTTGCCTAAAACATGTTTCTGGAGGATCATGAATCGCAAATTTAAAAATATAATAAAAGTTTATTCAATTTCCTTAGATCGGTGTAGATTGGGAGGCTGAGAAGAAACTAGAAAGCCATGGAGAAACCTCCAAACTAATAACAAGCCTTCAATTTGTTATGAAAAACGATGGTATTGTATGGTTGGTTCTTGGACAAAGGTGATTTGGAGAAACATGGACAAGGAAGGAGAGGGAGGTGCTGTGGTCTTTGGGTGAACTTGGTTCTCCAGCTGACAATCTACGGCTCTGTTAGAATGGTATGGTGGTGGAGGTTGTTGTGTTTCCCTCAGAGTTCAATGTGGGGTTGTGTTTTGGATTGATGGTACCTAGGGCTGTCTGGAATGAGTGTGTGTGAAGGGGGGCAATTCATAGATGAATTGTTGGCAGGTGGTTGTGTAGGCAAGTGGATTATTGTAGTACAGGGACTAGCAGGAGTGCAGGAGATGTGGGATAAGTGAACAATCTGAAAAATAAAGAAGAATTGGTGCAAGATGGTTCAGTGAGAGTTTTGGGTTGAAGGTGTCTTCTGAAAAGTCATGAAATAAAGAACAGAGAACTCAAAAGTGTGGATTACCTCTTATTAACTGGGTACAACTGAAAACCTCTACGTCTCAGTGGTCTCCATCAAGGACCCACCAGTTACAACAGCAATGAAATCCAAACCAAAGAATATGAAAGAGTCACATGAGAAAATCTAGGATTTGTTGTTTCAATATAAAATCAATTCCATGATACAGAAAGCCAAGACCAGGTTTTAGCTTCTTTATTTGATGAGTTTTGGGTTACTAATAACACTAAAATGGTCAATCTCAGACTACAATGGTGAAGGGAGAGAAAAGCCAACACCAGGACAAACTCCACCAAAAGACTCCCTGGTACCTCGTCTCCTGTTTTACCCTCCAGGGTCCATTAATACTCATCTTTAAAACAGCACCAGCCTATCTTGGCAATGGCACAGTTGTGACCTGAAACCGTTGATTCTTCTTGCCCAAAGAACATGTCCACTTACGGATTCTATTCAAATGGCCATCTTTGAAGTAAAAATGTCATGACGCATTTTGAAATTAGTTAAATAAAAAAAGGAGATGTACTTCTTAGCATTCAGATTGAAGGTTTATGAATATCTTTAAAATCTGCCACCTATGAAATACAGGACTCTAAAAAAATTACAGGTGGAAAAAGGAGTAATTATTAAAACACCATCAACAACAGATGGTGAGGCAATAAATTATGAGATTATGTCACCACTTCATTTGGTTTTTCCTCCACATATCGATGGAAAAACAGAATACAAGTGCTAAACTACATGGGCAGTGGTAATAATCCATGTAAATAGTCTTTACTTTCCAGGTATTTCTCATATGCTATAACACAGTGCATTATGCATGTTTACATTAAGGAGGAAGATGAACAGATGACAGAAGCAGGAGGAAACAGAAACACGTATCATGAACACAACATCAGAGTTTACAGGGAATTGAGTTGTATTAACATGGGAATTGCAAATTATTGACAAATTAATTGGAAGAAAAATATGCATCTGCTATTTTTAGGGTGAGGTATTTAGAAAGGATGGAATTTCCCTAGTCTATTATTATAATGACATACAAAATCATGATTTTAGGTGTAATAATCCAACTGACCTATCTCCTGGTAGCAGAAGATCCTAGGAATGCACAATTGAGTATCTATTTTGGAAAAAATGTGCTAGTATGGGGTTTTCACTGTTGGCAAGAAATGTTATTTCCAATCCATGATTTTTTCTTTTGATCATTCTGATGGAAAATTGTCATAGGAAAAAATCATTAAAGGGACACTCTACTCACGCTGACCACTTTATCTATTTTTAGGTGGTCAGATTGAGAAGAACCTGTACCTCCCTTCCTGCCCTACCTTTCCCTCCAAATAAGATCTTACTGCTTTGTGAAGTGGAGTAATATCTTCCACACATACACAACTGTGACAGGATTATGAATATCTCACTTGCTGAGAAATAACTTGGGGACCAATGACATCAGCACATACCATACATTGCCATCTGGTCCTCTATGCATCTCCAATTCAGCCGCGGCCAGATTCAAAGTGGCCAAACGCCACTGCAGCCAAATTCGGAGTGGCCAAATTCATCAATCGCCGAATTGGAGTGGCCAACATGGAGCAACCAGTTGATTGGTCCTTAATGTGCAAGGGGTCACATGTGCCATTTATACACAAAAGGTTCCAGGTACTCTGTCTGCTTTTGATATGAAGGTCACCAAAAACAGAAACAAATTGTCTGTTAGAACACACAAGTGAATTTAACATAAACTAACACAAGTAATAATTGTTATTAAGCCATGGGATCGTGTATGTGGTCATCCAAACTTTGGCAGTGAGTGTGAAGGTCTAGTGGAGCCACCCTGGCTAGCTTGTTTCCAGGATGATCAGCTCACACGATAGGGATATGGGATGCATTTTGGATCTGTATTGGCTCCTTGCAACATGGACGACTACCATCACTCTCAATACAACAAATTGTGAATATATTCCATTGTATAGAGTATGTACATAACTAGTAGAGAGTATGTCAGGTTCAGTAACCATCAACTTTCTGTTATACTAAGTCTTCAATTCACTCTACAAGGCATTTTCTAACTAAAATACATTCAATATTAGGAAGTCATTTTCCCTTTCTGATTGTAGCAAGCTAGAGAACAAATGCGGACAAGACAAAACTCAATTCAGTACCATCAGTCGAGGTGTCATGGCAACAGGCAAGCTCACTGTAGAGGTATATACAAAAAATATATTATTTTCTATTCAAAGATTGTTGAATGCATTTAATTTTCTCCAAGTGTACTCCATGTCGATATGAGGGCCTGAAGCATACCTTTGTTTTGCACCATGGGATGATAAGCAATGTTGGACTTGTGGGACAATGTGCATCATTGTGTTGGGGTATATGCTAGAGATATGGGATTACTTTATCCACACGTTTGTTTGTTTTTATTCTGATGTGAGTGTATTGATACCTCTTAGTAACACTGGGAACACTGGGAGCATAACATTTTCATATACAGAAATTTAATGAAACACAGCACAATGGCTTTAATAATGTATGGTAAAAATTTGTGTTGATGCAACTATGGGGAACTTTATCTATACGAAGAAGGAAAACTCAACATCGGCAGGCGAGCTGATGCAAACAATAGTGAACTGAACAACTCTGTACCACTTTTATTCTTCTGTAAATTGAGTAAACTGTGGCTATTCTCCATTTATCAATGTTCCACCATTGTTTGCGACACACAAGAATGTACTTCAGCGATTTCCAAGTGGCAATCTTCATTGAAAGCCTTTTGAAACTACAAATAAACCAACAGTAAAAACAACCCTGGACAACTTTGACTGAAACCACAGAAGCAACTACATTGAAATCTAGGCTAAACATTCAGACAATACATGGGAACACAGGTGGAACTGCAGAAACTACAACTGTGAAGTACTCTGGACAAATTCGTCAGGAACCACTCCGGACAAAGTGGTGAAAACTATATAGAACTACAGTGGAAGGTCCCTAAAGAGCCAACTCACAATAGTTTCAACCTTACTTGATTCACCCTACTGTAGTTCGCTGAAGTTCACTGAACTAAGTCAAACGTTAAGTAAAAGTGTGATTAACACTGTAAAATTTGTGTTATCGATTCACGGAATTTATATAAATTCGTAGTCCAGGCTGGAGAAAAAAGTAGACCTGTAACTGTTGTAGATTTACAATACTTCTGCAACTTGTCCAGAACCATCTGGATTGAAGTTCTAAGTTGAGTGGTAATGGTAGCTATTTTCTTTCAATAAACATTGTTTTCAGCTATATAATATAACATAATATTTATGATATTTTAAGATTATATTGTTGTCATTAAGAGCAAGTGACAAGACAACTAGGAAAGGAACACAGTAGAAGTTGTTAGTCAACACAGAAACAAAAGTCAGCACTCTATAGGCTGGAACTTTAATTATAACGAGCCTTGGGTAATTTGGAAGCTTTTCCACTTGCTATAATTGTAAAGTCTCTCAAACTACTCAAGTAGGCCGAGCGCTAGCTTCATCCAGTAGAAAGAATAAAAATCCTAACTAACGATATCAAAGTTGCCTCATCAGTAATTACAGCCACATCTTCACTTTCCAGAGCTCAGATAGAAAAATGTAGATTTATCCAGTGCCTGTAACCTGACCCCAATCCATCCAAATCCCAACTACAACCACTGAACAGATGAAGCAAAGAATCTGCCCACAGCCTACAACTGGACTCCACCTCATGAAAAGAGTGGCCTGTCTGAATCTGATCAACTTTGTTGAAACAATTATATTATATACTGCCTTGTCAGAAAGGAAAGTCACACATGCTAATATTTCATTGGGGCACCTTTTGCTTTGATTACAGGACGTACTTGCCGTGACACCATTTCGATAAGTTCACACGATATCAAAACACTTATTTCCATCCAGTTGCATTAATTTGAGGCCATGATTTTGTATTGATGAGGGGAGAGTTGGAGCGCTATGTAAAGTCTTCTCCAGCACATCCCAAGGATTCTCATTGGGGTTAAGGTTTGGACTGTGTGGTGGCCAATCCATGAAGTCTTATGCTCAATTTGAGCCTGATTGGCATTATCATCTTAGAATATGCCCATGAGAAAAGGGAATGCATTGATGAAAAATCTGCTTATTCAGTATATTCAGGGAGTCACATGACTTTATTAATTGTCTGCTGAAACATATTAATCACTGCAGTAATTATCCAATGGAAGGCTATTTGTTAGCTAAACCCAAGTGACGACTTTTTTTGGCCGGGCAGTACATATCGTGCATCGTCTTCTTAGAGCTTCTGTTTAAACTTAATTTGCAATCCGTCTAAACATAGGACAGGGGAAGAAAAGAGAAGATAAAGAAAAAAGAGCCAAGAAGTGGGACCGAGCAACTGTATTACACAGATGAAGAAAATACGGAGGATAAACACAATTCTAAAAGACAAATAATTACAACCAATGACCCAACCCATGGTCTAGACTCGGGAGTCAAAACGGTAGAGACAGTCGTCTTGAGGTACCCGGCCATCACTAGTACAATTGTATCCAACTTCACTCTTGAATGACGGGGAGTTCTTCAATTGGAAAAAGCCTCCACACAGAAATGCAGTAAAAGAGATAGGGCCCTATTACAATCTTCACGTTAAAACGCTCGCGCCACGTATGAATTTGTGCGCCCAGCGTTAAACGTTAAAGCGCGTAAATCACCGCCCGAATTACAATCCTTGCACATTTTTTCATCCGTCGAGCAATAACACGCGTAAAACGGACGTGCACAAATGCGCGCGCAGCAACATTGTATCCTTCCTGGTAAAATACTTTGCAAAATAAATAAATAAATAAACTATACTTTACTGCATTTTTTTTTTTTTTTGGGCTGGTGTATTTGGTTTCGGCCAGGTTGATAGAACTTGCCATTAACACCAGCTTTTAGGAGTTGCTAAAATTATGCGCGCAACGTCTATCCGTTAATTCCTGCGAATAGATCACAATGTTGAGTATAGGACGCGCGACGTACAGTAAGCTCACGCAGCGTTCGTGCAGGTTCATCCGCGGTAGACGTATACGTGCGTTTGTTGCACTGACATTGTAATACAATGTTCAGCGCAAAGGGTTTTGCCCCTCGCGCTAATGCGTTTTTGCGCCGGCGCAAACGTATGCGCGAAGATTGTAATAGGGCCCATAATGATTTATTGGCAAGACAAATATGGAATAAAGAAAACAGAAAAACTAGTTATGAAAGGCTAGTAACATTTGGCTCTACTCAAAAATAAAAGACTCTCTAGGACCTCCACCATCCATGTGTCCATCACAACCTCAATGTCTTGCGTGAGAAAGGTACTGTACAATAATCAAACCGAAAATGAGCCGTATATTATTTCTGCTGAAAGAGTGAGGCCCGTTCACACTGTGCAATTTGAAAATCATGCGACTTTCCGCGCGATTTTCATATTCGCGACATGGTGCGATAATGTCGTGGGACATCGCTGTTTTGTGCGATTTTTGCAAAGCACCACCAATACAAATCGCAGATAGCAAATCGCAAAAAAAGGGTCATGTACCAGCGACATGCTTCTGCGACACGCGACATGCGACGTCGCGCGGCAAGATGTGAACAGCTCCATTGAAATGCATTGGAGAAGCTACACAGCGCGACGTCGCAAGGATTTTGCTGCGATGTCGCGGCAAAATCCGCGCGATAAATCGCACAGTGTGAACGGGGCCTTAGAGCCGTAAGGAGCTAGTAACAAGACAACAACCAGAGAACTCAAATTAGAATTTTTACCCACATAACCCCAATGCAAGAGGTCACATTGTAACACACATCTTTTGCCTTTTCATTTAACGCAATGACATTTGCCTGGAAAACATTGATTTTATATAAAAAAAAAATCACTTTTCCATTTCCTATTAGGGTTTCTATGCCGGTACAAAAGAACTATTGGTGGGGGGAAATAAACAGAAATATGAAAAGCCTCCTTTTGAAAGTTTTGAACAAAATCTGTCCTTCAGTTCTTTGTTCTTGCTTACAATGCAGCGTATATGTATCTCAAGCTTCAACTTCATTTATCTTTACTGAGCTTTCGCTTTCAAATTTTTAAAAGATTAGGCTCATCAAGGTCAAAACTAATGTTTAGAACGTGTATGGCATTTGAAAAATAAATGTAATGTCTGATGGTACGGTGCTCTGCAGACAATTCAAGGTATTTGTTTTCCAACTTCACTGTGTAAAAAAAAAAAGACTTACCGAGTATATGTTTTACTGAATATGTTTGCCTGAGCTCAATGTTTTGTCATAGATGGTTGTTTGATATTTTTTAGCCCCTTCATGTTTATGTTTAAAGGTAGCAGTAATGAAACTTCTCATGTATGATGTTATATAATAATAGTGAGCAATTATCACAATGTACCACCATTCTTTCCAACGCATAATAGTCATTTGCTGATCCTTACTGAAATACATATCTTTATGACAATGATGACTAATGCAGGAAAAACATGTCTATGGAATTATACGAGCTTAAATTTAAGATAAGATGGCGGCACATTATTGTGGAATTATTTGAGACTATCAGGATTATTCAGAGAAAGGTGAAACTCTGGAGAACATTTGGAGAGGTGAAAATTCTAGGTCAAAATACAGATGAAAGTCGAAAAATTAGAATATCGTGCAAAAGTTCATTTATTTCAGTAATGCAACTTAAAAGGTGAAACTAATACTGTATATGAGATCGACTCATTACATGCGAAGCAAGATAGCTCAAGCCGTGATTTGTCATAATTGTGATGATTATGGTTACAGCTCATGAAAACCCCAAATCCACAATCTTAGAAAATTAGAATATTCTGAATAGGTGTAATATTCTAGGTTCAAAGTGTCCCACTCTAATCAGCTAATTAAGCCATAACATCTGCAAAGGGTTCCTGAGCCTTTAAATGGTCTCTCAGTCTGGTTCAGTAGGAATCACAATCATGGGAAAGACTGCTGACCTGACAGTTATGCAGAAAACTATCATTGACACCCTCCATAAGGAGGGAAAGCCTCAAAAGGTAAGTGCAAAAGAAGTTGGATGTTCCCAAAGTGCTGTATCAAAGCACATTAATAGAAAGTTATGTGGAAGGGAAAAGTGTGGAAGAAAAAGGTGCACAAGCAGCAGGGATGACCGCAGCCTGGAGAGGATTGTCGGGAAAAGGCCATTCAAAAGTGTTGGGGACTTTCACAAGGAGTGGACTGAGGCTGGAGTCAGTGCATCAAGAGCCACCACACACAGACGGATCCTGGACATGGGCTTCAAATATCGTATTCCTCTTGTCAAGCCACTCCCGAACAACAAACAACGTCAGAAGCTGTAATGCCCCACGCCGCGGTCGGACCGCGGCCGCCATATTGGGACGCCTGGCAGACTCACCTGAGGTCCCTCGTGGCGCGTCGCTCCCTGACTCCGATCTTCAGCTCGAGGGAGGAGAGCCAGGATGTGTCCCACGCCGTCTCCGGGATCCAACTGAACAGGAGGCAAGTGCGCATGCGCGATCGTCCATCCCAGAGCATGAAGACCTAGGTACTCTTTGTGTTCCTTCGTGTTCCTCTAAAAGGATTCTGACTTCCGTTCCTGCTGCCGATACAGCTTCGCCTCGATTCCTGCTGCCACGGTACCAGCTCCACTTCTGTTCCGGCCATCACGCTACCAGCTCCACTCCGGTTCCTGTTGCCACAGTACAGCTCCACTCCGGTTCCCGCTGCCACGGTACCAGCTCCACTTCTGTTCCGGCCATCACGGTACCAGCTCCACTCCGGTTCCTGTTGCCACGGTACAGCTCCACTCCGGTTCCCGCTGCCACGGTACAGCTCCACTCCGGTTCCTGTTGCCACGGTACAGCTCCACTCCGGTTCCCGCTGCCACGGTACAGCTCCGCTCCGGTTCCTATTGCCACGGTACAACTCCGCTCCGGTTCCTGTTGCCACGGTACAACTCCGCTCCAGTTCCCGCTGCCACGGTACAGCTCCACTCCGGTTCCTGTTGCCACAGTACAGCTCCGCTTCTGTTGCCACGATACCACTCCGCTCCTGTTCCTGTTGCCACGGGACAGCTCTGCTCCGGTTCCTGTTGCCACAATACAACTCTGCTTCTGTTGCCACGATACAGCTCCGCTTCGGTTCCTACCATCACGGTACAGCTCCATTCCGCTTCCATATTCAAGATTGCCATCGTAGTGCCAGTTCCACCTCCCGGCATACCTCTACCCCTGGACTATTTCCAAGATTGCAACCGTATTTAATTATCCTTACAACTCTCCGTTCTGGACTTTTATTTCTGTCAAAAAGAAACATTACATTACTTTATTCTGGACTTATATTTTGTTGTCTTCAGTAAAGCTTAATCAATCATATTCCTTCTGGTCTCCTCCTTCGGCTTGCCATTGGGTTCCATACACCCAACACCATACAGGGGTCAAAGCCTCTGTCCTTACAGAAGCATCTTACCTGGGCTAAAGAAAAACAGAGCTGGTCTGTTGCTCAGTGGTCCAAAGTCCTCTTTTCTGATGAGAGCAACTTTTGCATCTCATTTGGAAACCAAGGACCCAGAGTATGGAGGAAGAATGGAGAGGCACACACTGCAAGATCCTTGAAGTCCAGTGTGAAGTTTCTACAGTCTGTGTTGATTTGGGGAGCCATGTCATCTGCTGGTGTTGGTCCACTGTGCTTCATTAAGTCCAGGGTCAACGCAGCCGTCTACCAGGAGATTTTGGAGCACTTCATGCTTCCTTCCACAGAGGAGCTTTATGGGGATGCTGACTTCATTTTCCAGCAGGACTTGGCACCTGCCCACACTGCCAAAATCACCAAAACCTGGTTCAATGACCATGGGATTACTGTGCTTGATTGGCCAGCAAACTCGCCTGACCTGACCCCATAGAGAATCTCTGGGGCATTGCCAAGAGAAAGATGAGAGACATGAGACTTGTGACGGAACCGTTCCCTTCTGTCTGTCCTGGCTCTCCAGACACCCCTTCGTTGCGGTCAGCCCGGCTACTGGGAGCGCTGTCCTCAGCGCCTCGAGCAGCTTGACCTGCCTGCTTCTGTTCCTCTGCCCTGGAGCCGTTAGGAATCTCCAGAAGGCCGCTCTCTGCCGTCTGAGGGTGATAGTGTAGTGTAGCGTCGCTGAATGAAACACCAGACGCGGCTGTATGTTCCAACACAGGATCTTTTAAAAACCACATTTAACTAAAGAAATATAAGTATTTAAAGCTAAAAATGAACAATTGACAATACATTTAAAATCACACAATATAACTGAGCATAAGGTCTTCCCCAAAGCAGCGTTCTATGTCTTTTGGGGTTTTCACCATGGAAATAAAAGTCTTGGGGTTTGACGCGGGGAGCGCTACGTCAGTTCCATGACATGTCCCCCCTTCCAGAACGGCAGGGCAAGCTTAGATCCCAAACGGATCGCTTGCCACTGACGTGACCTCTCACCTTGCCCCTCTTCTGTGCCATCTTCAAAGTTCCATGTTTGCGGGCACATAAGCAAAGTCAGCGGGGTCTGACGGTCGCTGGAAGGCTGTGGGTCCATAGTCTGTCGGGAGGAGGCGAGCCATCAGGTTTCTCCATTTGTCCTTGCGGCAGTGCCTGGCGTGTTGGGGGTACGAGTCTTTGGGGGTACCCCCTCCGGAATAAGGGTCCTGTGGTCGGGGAGGGGTACCGCCTGTACCACTTCCGGAGGTATCGCGCACCCGGGAAAAACGGGTGCTAAATGCACGTGCCCCGAGTGCCCCGGTCAGCCGTTGGAAAAAACAGTGGCTGCATGGGGCCTCCGGGCCAAAGGGGTGTGGAGATGGGCAGAGTTGAAACAGGCTCTGCCCCATTGCCAGCGCGTCGGCTGGGGGGTTCAAGGCCGAGGAAGGGTCCCCGGGCAGGAGAATGGCATCCTCCATCTCCGGTGGGGTCAGTGGCTGCGGAATAAGCAGCCCGGGTGTATCCTCTTTCGGGTTCCCCGAGGCAGGCAGGGAAGGTTGGACAGAGGCCGGCGGCACTCTGTCCGGTTGCCAGCTTTTCTGCTGGGGAAGCGGGCGCAGGAACGACGTCCAGGCGGTTGGATGGGGTCAATGGCTGCGGGGTAAGCAGCTCGGGGAAATCCTCCTTCTGCTCCTCAGGGCAGACGATGGAGGGTGCGCAGAGGCCAGCGGCACTCTGCCCCGTTGCCAGCTCTTCTGCTGGGGAGGTGGGTACTGGGGAAGTGCCTCCTTGTGGGAGAATGGCGCCCTCCATTCTCAGGGGAGCCATTGGTCCGGAGGGTAGAACCTTCTTGAAAAACTTGCCTGGATCCTCTGGGCACAAGTTGGGTGGTGGGCAGAGGCCAGCGGCACTCTGCCCCGTTGCCAGCTCTTCTGCTGGGGGGACGGGTGTAATATACGGGAAACAGTTTTCCTCCAGTCGGGGTAGGGTCGTCGGCTGCGAGGCCGGCAGCCCCTGGGAGTCCTCACCGAAATCTTCTGTGCGGACCGAAAAAGGTGGGCAGAGGCCAGCGGCGCTCTGCCCTGTTGCCAGCACTTCCGCTGGAGGGGTAGATGCTGGGGTCGTGTCTCCGGGCGGGAGAATGGTGTCCTCCATTCTCGGTGGGGTCATTCCTTGCTGGGCCGGCAGCCTGTGGAGATCCTTGCTCGGGTTGTCTGGGGGCAACTTGGGGAGTGGGCAGAGGCCAGCGGCGCTCTGCCCTGTCGCCAGCGCTTCAGCTGGGGGGATGCACAATGACAAGGTGTCTTCTGGCAGGAGGATGGCATCCTCCAACTCCGGGGGGGTCATGGGCTGTGGGAAAACCAGCCCGGGGGGATCCTCTCCTGGGTCCGATGGAACCATTATGGAAGGTGGGCAGAGGGCATTGGCACTCTGCCCCATCTCCAGAACTTCAGCTGGGGGGTTGGACACTGTCACAGTGTCGTCTTGCGGGAGGATGGTGTCCTCCATCTCTGGGTCTGGGCAGAGGCCAGCGGCACTCTGCCCTGTTGCCAGCGCTTCCTCTTCTGCTACGGTCAGGAGAGGGAACCAAGGGAGCGCCTCGGGCTCCAATTCTTCTATGTCACTTTGACTGTCTGCTTCTTCCGCCAGACAGTCCCAGGTAATGGGGCTCAGGGCTAGCTGTGGAGCGTTGTCGAACAGCTGTTTGTAGGCCTTTTCGAGCTCCCATTCCTGCTCAACCAGGAACTCCAGGTCCTCTACATCACGGTCATCGGAAAGGTCTCCCAGTTCCTCATACCGGAGGTCCAGGAGTTGTTCCTGCCGCCACTCTGTGTCGTCCCCAAAACCGGGGTCTTTGTCCATCCTTGTATACAGTAGCCCTGTGCCGCCGTAGTCGAAGCCTTTTGTTGGGCCGCTGTCTGCTGTGCTGGGCATTAGTTGGGACGTAAACCACTGGAGGACTCTGTAGCTGGTGTCCAGTATAATTTCGCTCTGGACCAGTTCGCCTAGCTCCGTCAGCCATTCCTCTCGGGGCTGTTCTCCCAAAAAGGGCACCCGTAAGTACCACTGGTGCTCGTACCTCTCCGTATAAGTGGGAAGGGCTTCTTCAGGGCAGTCCTCCTCCTGTTGGATGGCCTCGTCCCACATCTCCTGGCGGACAAAATCTTTCCACCAGTGCTCGTCCTGCCAGGTACCAGGTTTATCCGCCTGGGCCTGGGCCATCGCCCTCCTTACTCTTTGCTGGAACCGGTCTCTTATGGACGGGGGTCCCGTGTCCTCCCTTCGCTGGTCCATTTCTCTCAGTTCTTTGACCAAGGCCTTTTTGTTCTTTGAGCCGGCGGTTCCTCCACGGCCCTCTAATATGTATCTCAGCGTGTCCCTCTTGTAGTTGGCATAGCTGGCCATTCTGCGTTTCTTCTGGGGTTGGAGAGCTTATCCTCACCGCTTGCCACCAGTGTGACGGAACCGTTCCCTTCCGTCTGTCCTGGCTCTCCAGACACCCCTTCGTTGCGGTCAGCCCGGCTACTGGGAGCGCTGTCCTCAGCGCCTCGAGCAGCTTGACCTGCCTGCTTCTGTTCCTCTGCCCTGGAGCCGTTAGGAATCTCCAGAAGGCCGCTCTCTGCCGTCTGAGGGTGATAGTGTAGTGTAGCGTCGCTGAATGAAACACCAGACGCGGCTGTATGTTCCAACACAGGATCTTTTAAAAACCACATTTAACTAAAGAAATATAAGTATTTAAAGCTAAAAATGAACAATTGACAATACATTTAAAATCACACAATATAACTGAGCATAAGGTCTTCCCCAAAGCAGCGTTCTATGTCTTTTGGGGTTTTCGCCATGGAAATAAAAGTCTTGGGGTTTGACGCGGGGAGCGCTACGTCAGTTCCATGACAAGACTGAACAATGCAGAAGAGCTGAAGGCCGCTATTGAAGCATCCTGGTCTTCCATAACACCTCAGCAGTGCCACAGGCTGATAGCTTCCATGCCACGCCGCATTGAGGCAGTAATTGCTGCAAAAGGGGCCCAAACCAAGTACTGAGTACATATGCAGCTTATACTTTTCAGAGGTCCCGTATTGTTCTATGTACAATCCTTGTTTTATTGATTGCATGTAATATTCTCATTTTCTGAGATTGTGGATTCAGGGTTTTCATGAGCTGTAACCATAATCATCACAATTATGACAAATCACGGCTTGAACTATCTCATACATTTGTTTCAGCTTTTAAGTTGCATTACTGAAATAAATTAACTTTTGCACGACATTCTAATTTTTCGAGTTTAACCTGTAGCTGATTTGGAAAGTGAGATAAATGGGAGAATTTTTCTGGTTTGGCTATTTTGACCTAGAATTTTCACTTATCCAAACGTTCTCCAGAGTTTCACCTTGCTCTGAATAACCCTGTTTGTGTCCCTACAGGGTAACCCGTTGTGTTTTTATTTGCTCACAGAAACAAGTCTATTCAAAGAAAGGTGAAACTCAGGAGAATTGACTGGAGAAGTGCAAATTCTAGGTCAAAATAGCCAAACCAGAAAAATTCTCCCACTTATCTCACTTTCCAATTTGGCTATTTCGTTTAGATTGTTCTCTTCTCCTGCCAGTTCTCCTGAGTTTCACCTTTCTCTGAATAACCCTGTATATTTACTACAGGGTCAGCAAACTGAAATTGCCGAAATGTGCGGAACGACATAGCAGCTCTCTGAATAACCTCCTTAAAGGTGTTTCCAGGGCTCGTGCACATTGGGTGACAAATCCTTTGTATTAGGGATGTGCACCGATTTTTTTTTTTGGTTCGATTCGATTCGATTTTTCGAATTTTTAAACTTTTCGATTCGGCTCGTTTCGACTGCTTTCTGTTTCGATTCGGTTCGGCTCGATTCGTTTTTCGGGTACATTTATTTTTCGGAATATCGACCATTTTTCGTATTTTCGGGTCACTTTACTCGGTTTCTGTATCGACTTTTCGTTATTTCGGAAATTTTCGTTTTTCGGAATTGTACATGGTTTTCGGTATATATCGACTATTTTTCGTATTTTCGTGTCACTTTGCTCGTTTTTTGGTTATCGGCTTTTCGCTATATTGGAAATTTTCGTTTTTTTCGGAACATCTGTTCTCCTCGTTTCAAAGCTGTCTAACTCTATTGCCCCAGCAGTCCAGCACATGGATTTTCCCCAGCACATGGATTTTCCCCAGCACATGGATTTGCCCCAGCTCATGGATTTGCCCCAGCTCATAGGCTATTGCCCCAGCTCATGGATTTGCCCCAGCTCATGGATTTGCCCCAGCTCATGGATTTGCCCCAGCTCATAGGATATTGCCCCAGCACATGGATTTGCCCCAGCTCATGGATTTGCCCCAGCTCATGGATTTGCCCCAGCACATGGATTTGCCCCAGCTCATTGATTTGCCCCAGCACATTGATTTGCCCCAGCACATTTACAGACAAAATTTACAGAATCAGCGATATAACCGATAATAGTTAAATAAACGATGTTCAGAATTACCGAAATGGAACCGAAATCCCGAATGGAACCGAACTCATGAATAGAGGGAAAATAAATTTAGATTTGACACATTTCAAGTCCATTCGAAAATTCCGAAAAAGTTTCGATTGGGCTCGGAAAACTTTTCGGATTTGCAGTTTTCGAAAAAATTTTGTTTTTTCGGAAAGTCTGTTCTCGCTTCAAAGCAATAGATTTCGATTTGACACATTTCAAGTCCATTCGAAAATTCCGAAAAAATTTCGATTCGGCTCGAAAAAAAATTCGGATTTGCCGTTTTCGGCTCAAAAAAATTTCGGCCGCATCGAAAGACCCGAATCGGGAAATTTCGTGAAAATTCCGAAATTCCGAAACCCGAAACGCACATCCCTACTTTGTATTTGCCAATGGAATGACATTCTCATACATAAAGAAGAGATAATGTTTTTTCTTTATGACAGGAATCATATAAGAATAAGAAACCTTGGCGAGTTCCCATACTTATTTTTTGAGGACTTGACTATTGTTCTTACTGTAGTCTGAAGGACAAGAAATTAATCACACCCTGCACTCAATCTACCCTGCTCTCTTCTTGGTACCTGAGCAGGGTCCTCTCTTCTTGTCATTCTCTGTTCGTCAAACATATGTTACTTCTATGTCTATATTGTCCTACCCACTGCACAGCACTGCGGAATATGATGACGTTTTATTAAAAAAATGCTATTATTATTACCATGGCTTGTTTTCAAGACTCTGCTTATCCGTAACATCGTTAGGTTTACCCGTATTCGCTCCTCTCATCCTGATCAGTCGTATAGTTCCGAATGCTTTCTAATTCTACAGTATCCAAGGAAAACCCACACCACTTGTTTGTAATCCCTATGGCAACCATATCAATCTATCGGTCAAACCTTACATCCAGAGGAGGGGGGGGGGTCGGTGTGCTCTGCGGTAAAACGGACTATATATAGTTATTTATTTCTCTGTTGCTGCTTTAAATAGCAGAAGATGAATTTAAATTGTGCAACAATTACTTGAAGTCACTTAACCATTGGCCAAGGGCAAATATTAAGCATAGATAACCTCAGAATGGCAAGTTTTGAATATGGCAAAGTGCAGTATAATTATATAGAATAGTTGTGCGTTGAAGTTCTAAAAGCAGAGCTATCACAATGGAAAATAACAGAATACCTTTTGGAAATTTGCTACAAAATTGCCTTTTTGTAGTTGGTTATCTCGGAGAAATATTGGTTCTCCTGTGTTCATTCCAACCCCTTTCTATTTTGTTCATTGAGAGCAGGTTTCTAACAGCCTCACCAACGCAAAAAATGGATACAGAACCTGGGAACTCCAAATCGAGATGTGAATTTATTGAAGGGTTCTCAGAGTTAACCAACGGCAAAAGGGAATTTAACAAGATAAGCACAAAACGGTCAAAATGAGCTCAGCACACAGAGGTGAAACGGTTCAGCAGGGAAAGGGTTAATATGTTTTTCAGGGGGGGTTGACAAGCCCCAGTATGCATCCCTTGAAAGAAAAACAGTTTGGTCTGTGAAGGTGCTGATATGTGTTACTATTGTGTTAAAACTCAACCAAAATAGAAACATAGAAACATAGAAACATAGAAAAATGTCGGCAGATAAGAACCTTTCGGCCCATCTAGTCTGCCCAATTACATGGATACTTTACCTGGATTTATCTTTTGTTTAGGATAGCCTTATGCCTATCCCATGCTTGCTTAAATTCAATTACTGTTTTGGTCTCTACCACTTCTACTGGAAGACTGTTCCATGTATCCACCACCCTCTCAGTAAAATAATGCTTCCTGATGTTACTTTTAAACCTTTGCCCCTCTAATCTAAGACTATGTCCTCTTGTTTTGCTATTTTGTTTCCTTTTAAATATACTCCCTTCTTCTACCTTGTGGATTCCTTTTACGTATTTAAATGCTTCTATCATATCTCCTCTGTCTCGTCTTTTTTCCAAGCTGTACATGTTAAGATCATTAAGCCTTTCCTGGTAACTTTTCTCCTTCAAGCCGTACACCATTTTAGTAGCCCTTCTCTGAACTCTCTCTAAGATGTCTATATCCTTCTGGAGATACGGTCTCCAGTACTGCACACAGTACTCCAAGTGAGGTCTCACCAGTGCTCTGTACAGTGGCATGAGCACTTCCCTTTTCCTACTGCTAATACCTCTCCCTACACAACCAAGCATTCTGCCAGCATTTCCTGCTGCTCTATTACATTGACTACTTACCCTTAGATCCTCTGAAATAATAACCCCTAAATCCCTTTCCTCAGATGTTGAGGTTAGGACTGTATCAAATATTCTATATTCAGCCCTTGGGTTTTTACGTCCCAGGTGCATTATCTTGCACTTATCCACATTAAAACTCAATTGCCACAGCTCCGACCATTTTTTTAGTTTACCTAAATCATTTGTCATTTGGCTGATCCCTCCAGGAACGTCAACCCTGTTGCAAATCTTTGTGTCATCAGCAAAAAGACATACTTTTCCATTAATACCTTCTGCAATATCACTAATAAAAATATTAAAGAGAATGGGTCCAAGTACTGACCCCTGAGGTACCCCACTGGTAACAAGACCTTGCACCGAATAAACTCCATTTACCACAACCCTCTGTTGTCTGTCACTCAGCCACTGCCTAATCCAGTCAACAAAATGTGCCTAAAATGTACAGGAGAAAAAGGGGAAGGTCCTAGAGGCACAAATATTTGGTGAAAGTCCCCAATAGAGACCAACAACACCTTAGATGTAGTTCTGCGAATGTAATGTGATCAGCAAGTATTAATGCAAGCAGTGTGTAATGGAGTATTGAAAGTAAAATGCTACAGATACAGTTTAGTACAGGGATACGTTATTATAAACAGTGCAAAAAAATGCATTAAAAACAGTATTGAGTACATAAATAAAGTGCATATAGTGAACTAAGAGTGGTTTTATTAAGTGGAAGGAAGGAAACCACACAAAGGTCTGAGAGATATATATGTAACGGTTAAAGCCCAAAGTGCGGTTAATCCTAGTATTACCCGGGTAATCCTGACATTACCCAGGCGTCATTAGCAAAAGTCCGAAGTGAAATTAAATTTCAGACTTTATCCGGGTAATCTGCAAAGAATCCAGAGGCCTCTGGGTACTCCAGTTTTCTGCTGTGTTTTACCCAGGGAAAATGCATATTACTCTAGTGTTGCTGGCTAAAGTGCGATGTGTAATGAAACATCGGACTTTATCCGGGTAAACTGCAAAATATCCAAATGCCTCTGGGTTTTCTGCTTTCCTTGGGTTTTCAGCAGGTTACGGTTGACTGAATTCCGAGGATTACCCGGGTAAAGCTGCAAACTGTTATCTGACTGATAACAAAATTGTGTTTTTTTTCACCAAATTGCATCCAGTCACAAACTACACTAAATAACCGTCATGTTACTCTGTGCATTAATTGTCTGAAAATTTATTTATGAAGATAAAGATATTATATAAAGAGTAACCTGATGGTTATTATGTTTTATAAATTATATATAAGCACATATGACACATAATAAAGATCATGTAACTCTTTAACATTCATATAAGAAACATATCAAAAGGATAAGAGAAATTACTTGCAGTGGGAAATGCCCGGTACAAGACTTCTCCAAAATTAGGGATCTGTGTACCGTCATCAATTTAAGGCGATAAACCCATATAATTAGTGGTATGAAAAAAGAACAACCTTCCGTGAGACCAAAATGAGCGCATGACCACATGCATACAATTATAATTACAAAATTTCATAACATTCTTTATTGAATCTTAACAATTAAAATGTGTTTAAAAACACTATTGTGAACACCTTGTACATGTACTTAGTTCATTCCTCAGAATTGCCCCGAGTTGGGTATATTGGTACTGGCTGTAATAGTAATTGCAGGGTATTTTTATGGGTTTGGTATAGCAAGTCGCACTTATTACAGCTCACTAACCATATTCCCAAGGGAAATTTTTTTTTTCTAAAAAAATAATAATTATTATTTATTTGCCCCATGATGGTTTGTCACTCGTGGTAATAAAGCGAGTCAAATAACCAAAGACAAGGAGCTAGCTGGCAGTGGTTAGTAGTATGTGTGACCACCATATGTTGCAGGTCTACTGAGGATCACCTGGACTCCTTATAATGGGACCGTATATTCAAGATGCACAGTATCTGGAAACACGAACCACCATTCCAGTCTTAATACCAATAGAACCTGAGCCTCAAAGTGTCAATGCCCACTTCCAGTATTAATTAGTCACCAAAAACAAAGCTCAGTGGCAGCTGCTAGTAACACCATTTGTATCAATATATTGCACTACTGCAAGTATCACCTGGTCTCCTTGTAGTGGGACCACATATACAAAATACACTGCGTCAAAAAACCACAGACCACCATTCCGGTCGTAATACAATTTAAACCATAGGGCTCAAAAAATGTCACTGAAAAATTCCAGTACAGATCAAGTACAACCCTAAGGGGTAATCATTTATCTGAGGAAATAGCACAGATCAAGATGGTCAATTAAAAAGCGTTCAACGTGCGGTTCACTGTAGGGTTGCTACAGCTTCATCAGGAGTGAATTGTGTTCGACACCTACAGTGAGCTCATTTTGGCCTCACGGAAGGTTGTTCTTTTTTCATACCATATAAGAAACATATCCTGTTACTCTGTATATTCATTGTATCCTTAACACATTTTAATGTTTGTCTTTTGCCATTTTCATTGATAATATCCATAGATAATAGCAAAATTCACTTTTACCCAAGCGGGGTTGGATGCTCTGCAGATTAACCAGGTGAAGCTGTGGATAGTCCTCAGATTATCCGGGTGAAGCTGTGGATAGTCCTCAGATTACCCGGGTGAAGCTGTGGATAGTCCTCAGATTACCCAAGTGAAGCTATTGATAGTCCTCAGATTACCCAGGTGAAGCTGTTGATAGTCCTCAGATTACCCAGGTGAAGCTGTTGATAGTCCTCAGATTACCCAGGTGAAGTTGTGGATAGTCCTCAGATTACCCAGGTGAAGCTGTGGATAGTCCTCAGATTATCCGGGTGAAGCTGTGGATAGTCCTCAGATTACCCAAGTGAAGATGTGGATAGTCCTCAGATTATCCGGGTGAAGCTGTGGATAGTCCTCAGATTAACCAAGTGAAGCTATTGATAGTTCTCAGATTACCCAGGTGAAGCTGTGGATAGTCCTCAGATTACCCAGGTGAAACTGTGGATAGTCCTCAGATTATCCGGTGAAGCTGTGGATAGTCCTCAGATTACCCAAGTGAAGCTATTGATAGTCCTCAGATTACCCAGGTGAAGCTGTTGATAGTCCTCAGATACCCAGGTGAAGCTGTTGATAGTCCTCAGATTACCCAGGTGAAGTTGTGGATAGTCCTCAGATTACCCAGGTGAAGCTGTGGATAGTCCTCAGATTATCCGGGTGAAGCTGTGGATAGTCCTCAGATTACCCAAGTGAAGATGTGGATAGTCCTCAGATTATCCGGGTGAAGCTGTGGATAGTCCTCAGATTAACCAAGTGAAGCTATTGATAGTTCTCAGATTACCCAGGTGAAGCTGTGGATAGTCCTCAGATTACCCAGGTGAAACTGTGGATAGTCCTCAGATTACCCAGGTGAAGCTCTGGATAGTCCTCAGATTACCCAGGTGAAGCTCTGGATAGTCCTCAGATTATCCGGGTGAAGCTGTGGATAGTCCTCAGATTACCCAAGTGAAGATGTGGATAGTCCTCAGATTATCCGGGTGAAGCTGTGGATAGTCCTCAGATTACCCAAGTGAAGCTATTGATAGTTCTCAGATTACCCAGGTGAAGCTGTGGATAGTCCTCAGATTACCCAGGTGAAACTGTGGATAGTCCTCAGATTACCCAGGTGAAGCTCTGGATAGTCCTCATATTACCCAGGTGAAGCTGTGGATAGTCCTCAGATTACCCAGGTGAAGCTGTGGATAGTCCTCAGATTATCCGGGTGAAGCTGTGGATAGTCCTCAGATTACCCAAGTGAAGCTGTTGACAGTCCTCAGATTACCCAAGTGAAGCTATTGATAGTCCTCAGATTACCCATGTGAAGCTGTGGATAGTCCTCAGATTACCCAGGTGAAGCTCTGGATAGTCCTCATATTACCCAGGTGAAGCTGTGGATAGTCCTCAGATTACCCAGGTGAAGCTGTGGATAGTCCTCAGATTATCCGGGTGAAGCTGTGGATAGTCCTCAGATTACCCAAGTGAAGCTGTTGACAGTCCTCAGATTACCCAAGTGAAGCTATTGATAGTCCTCAGATTACCCATGTGAAGCTGTGGATAGTCCTCAGATTACCCAGGTGAAGCTCTGGATAGTCCTCAGATTACCCAGGTGAAGCTGTGGATAGTCCTCAGATTACCCAGGTGAAGCTGTGGATAGTCCTCAGATTACCCAGGTGAAGCTCTGGATAGTCCTCAGATTACCCAGGTGAAGCTGTGGATAGTCCTCAGATTACCCAGGTGAAGCTGTGGATAGTCCTCAGATTATCCAGGTGAAGCTGTGGAAAGTCCTCAGATTACCCAAGTGAAGCTGTGGATAGTCCTCAGATTATCCAGGTGAAACTGTGGATAGTCCTCAGATTACCCGGATGAAGCTGTGGATAGTCCTCAGATTACCCAAGTGAAGCTGTTGATAGTCCTCAGATTACCCAAGTGAAGCTGTTGATAGTCCTCAGATTACCCAAGTGAAGCTGTTGATAGTCCTCAGATTACCCAGGTGAAGCTGTGGATAGTCCTCAGATTACCCAAGTGAAGCTGTGGATAGTCCTTCGATTACCCAGGTAAAGTTTCAGACTTTTATCTGAACAAAAACAAAATTTGATTTTAACCAAACATAGTTACATAGTTACATAGTTATAGTTACACCCCAAACGGGGTTGGATAGTCTGCAGATCATCCGGGTAAAGTGCGAATTTTCAGCTCTTCCAGACTGTTACCCAAGGGCGGTTGGTTAGTCCTAAAATTACCCAAATTTTTCATCTTGTTGCAGCTTTACCCGGCGGTTTTGGATAATGTCAGGATTGCCCGGGTAATTTTAAGATTATCCGCACTTTGGACTTTAACCGTAACATATATATAGTATCTCACAGAAGGGAGTACCCCCTCGCATTTTTGTAAATATTTTATCTTTTCATGTGACAACACTGAAGAAATGACACTTTGGGGTGTAGTCACTTTTGTTGCCAGCGGTTTAGACATTAATGGCTGTGTGTTGAGTTATTTTGAGGGGACAGCAAATATACATTTCACAGCAACCACAGGGTGCATTAACAATCTGAATATTCAGTAAGTGATGTAAGGTATTCCTAGGCTTGTTTGTATGTTGGTGGGGTCCTGGTAGGTGGCCCCTTTGCCCCATCCAAACAAATTTCTTCATATACATTTTACTGCACTAAAAGGTCTTGAACACACAATGGAGAGGCTTTAATTTATCCCCTGGGCAGCTCCGAATCAGATTTGAGTCAGTATCACATTTTCACTTACATTACTATAAATAATATTTTCTAAATATAATTCTCGTTCTCGTCTAAATGGATGACCTTATGCCATCTACACAGCTCTGTGAATGAGGAACATTTTAGGTAGGTTCTTGTTGTGTTGAAAACGCTGGATGAAGAAAAAATCATATAGATACCTGTAGTTTATTCCCAGCATGTGCTGAAGCTTAGAAATAACGTCAGCCTTTCGGGAGAGGTGAGAGGCGCAATGCCACCAACACGCAATTGTCTTTGGTACTCCATGCTGAGGATTGCTTGATTTTGTCCTGGTGGTCCAGGTGGTTAGGAGCACATTTCTTAATGCACCCCATACTAACTCAATAAATATGAGAGTAGTGTGCCCAAGCTGAAAGCATTCCTCAGTTACCAGAGCTGCTGACAGACAGGACCACCTGGGATCAAGACTCCTTCCAGATCAGTTCGATACCAATGAGATATTTTTGCCCATGGCCCTATATGCACCAAGAATAGCTTTCTATCAAATGTTCCCATATGTGGCAATTAGAATCCAGACAGGTGAGATGTAGTTTCTTCGACAGTAGTTCCAGACATAAATATGTGTTACAACTCATGCTGCTCCAAACGCAGCAAGGCCCAAACAAGTGCTGCTTCGCCCTGTCAACCATGGCAGTACCTTTCCTGCAACAGCCTGACCACTCCTACGAGCACTGCAACAGCCTCAGCTGCTCCCAACTCACTGTCTGTGCTTCCCTACTTAAGGCCGGAGCTCCTATCAGGCAATCGATTCTGCATTGCCAAGCGCTCCTGATTGCTTCTAGCAAGAAGCCTGTTACAGGAGATCCTTTTTCCAATCCTTGCTAATACACTGTATATCCAGCCCCCCCCCACCTTGCCCTTAGTCATCTTTGCCTCTGCGTCAGTCCTGTGTTCCATAAGTCTCCTGGGTTGTTGCCCTCTGTGTCTCAGTCTTGTTACCCTGTCCTGCTGTAGTTCTCCTCATCTCTCTGTCTTTCCTCTGTGCCTTGTTTTGTTAGCCCTTTTCCGGTCCTGCTTTTCTCCATTACTCTGCTTTTACATTCACATTATCCTGCTGTCACATTCGCTGTATCGGTCACCCTCGACAACCGTGGTGTGGATCCTTTTGGAAAAACCTCTAAACCCTCCGATCCTTTAGTGGTCGGGACCACTAATCCTATAGCTCCCAGCCAGGGAGAACAGACACACCAGGCACATCGAGTACAACCTTGATATATTAGCAGCAGGTTTCAGAACAGAACATGTACTCAGGCAGCAAGGGTTAATCTTAACAGCAGCTAAGGAGTAACCTGGATCAGGTTTATAAAAGTCGTTTATACACAAGGATTCAGAAATGGCGTGGTCAGGTAAACAATCCGAGTTGGCAACTGTCATGTGCCCGCGCCCTCGCGTGCCCGGACCCCGGTTCCAACAAGTACCGCATCGTCGTACACAGATTCTGATCAACGTGTCCTCCTTAATCCGCCGGGTTACCTGGTTACGTCCAAGGCAAGCCGCGCATGCGCGCACAACACAGCCGCCTTTAGCTTGCGTTCCAGGGAATGGCGTCGCACACCAATGACGCAGACCCGGAAGTGTAACGGATTACAGGGGAAGACGCCGGCACCTGCCTCCAATCAACCTCCCATAAAAGAAGTCAGCAGAGGGTGAGTAATCGCTCGTTTATTGATCCCAGAACGTCTAGAGCTACCTTACCTACCGACTTCCCGTTGCTGATACCCTTGCTGTGAACTTATGACCATCCGTGAACGCCGCCTGCCTCTTGACCCTTTTGCTTGTATTTGACGATCCTTGAACTCCGCCTGCCTCTTTGACTATCCGCCTGTCTCCAACGACTCTTGAACGCCGCCTGCCTCTTTGAACCTCTGCTTGCTCTTGACGACCCCAGTATACCTGCCTTACCAACCTCTAAAGATCTATTACCAAGTCTGCGCACCTACCATCAAAGTAAGACACCATTCTTCTACATATATATATATCGCATACTGTCGCTGGAAGAGAACTGGAATAGAAGAACCTCCACAACCCTGACACCACCGCTACTGTATATAAGTCGCTGTGTCAGTACATCTCCAGCCCTTATCACAGTGGTTGTCTTGAACAGGACTACTAATCTCCAAGGTCGGTTCCCACATTCCTGTTTTTTGCATTACGTATTTGAGAGAATAAACGAGCCTAATGGAACCGACCGGGATAGCTGAAGTCTGGCTGGTATCAAGCACAAATGGCTACGCTTACACAAGCTGTGCAGGACATACAAGAAATCAGTCACTTTACAAACCGCTTATGACCGTCTGGAATTCCGACTTGCTACTTCTACCCATTACCTCAATCAACCAGCCCACACCGCACAGACCCCCCCCCCCTAGCGTCTAATGCCGAAATACTATCCTCATATACCTCTACCAGAGAAATTTGATGGTGATAAAGCCAATTTCGGCAGTTTATAACCTCTTGCCAAATCGTTTTCTCCTTACAACCTACAGTTTATAACACTGACTATGCACGAATCCTTTATCTGATATTGAACGAACTCGTAGAAGATCGCTAGGACTGTGTATGTATTGCGGGCGATCCGGGCATCAATTAAGAGAATGTCGCGAAAGGCCTGACCTCCCCAGGGGTAAGATGCATTCCTTATTCAGTAATACTCACTTAAAAGGCTCTAGTAATTATATGTCTTCTCATTTACTTGTCCCCATATCTCTCCAGTGGAAAGAAGAACGGATAGACCTTAAGGCCATGATCGATTCAGGGGCCAGCGGATGTTTTCTAGACAAAACCCTCGCTTCCATCTCCAACATACCGCTCGTTACCAAAAATCGCCCTGTGACCATCCAATTATTAGATGGGAACCCTCCTCAGTCGGGTCCCATTCTATATGAAACCATCCCCCTTTCTATTTCCATAGGTCCAGTATACGAACAGAAGCTTTCCTTTGATATCATAGAATCTCCTGCCTTCTCCGTGATCCTCGGACTTCCATGGTTACGACAAGTTAACCCTACTATCAACTGGAAACAAGGTACCATAACGATACAGTCGTCCGACCTTACAGAAAAGGAAATCACTGAGATAACTAACACATATCATAAGAAAATTGGAGCCACTGTTCTACCAAATACATATACTGGATTTAATGATGTATTCCTCAAAAAAGGGGCTGACAACCTACCACCTCACAGACAATATGATTGTCCTATTGATCTGTATCCTGGCTCACCTGTACCATTTGGGAGAATATACCCTCTCTCCAACCCGAGTTATCAGTATTAAAGGAATATATCAATGACAACTTGAAAAAAGGTTTTATCCGACCTTCGACCTCCCCGGCAGGAGCTCCTATATTCTTTGTGGGAAAAAAGGATGGAGGCCTCCGGCCCTGTATCGATTATAGAGCTCTTAATAGCGTCACTATCAAGAACAAATACCCTCTTCCATTAATTACGGAACTTATGGATAGACTAAGTGAAGCTACTTACTTCACTAAACTGGATTTACGGGGAGCCTACAATCTAGTAAGAATAAAACAAGGCGATGAGTGGAAGACAGCGTTTCGTTCCCGGTACGGGCATTACGAATACCTAGTCATGCCTTACGGATTGTGTAACGCCCCGGCAACTTTTCAACGATTCCTGAATGATATCTTCAGAGACATTCTTGATCAATATGTTGTCATCTACCTAGATGACATCCTAATATATTCGGCTTCCCTTTCACAGCATCATGATCACGTAAAAAAGGTATTACATAGATTGCGAGAACATCACCTATACGCAAAACTAGAAAAATGCATATTCGACAGTCAAAAGGTTGATTTTTTAGGATTCGTGCTTACCCCCGGAGAGATCCAAATGGATAATTCCAAGACTAAAGCTATTGAAGAATGGCCTGTTCCGGCTAATAAAAAAGGAGTACAGTGCTTTATGGGATTTTGCAATTTTTATCGCAAGTTTATTAAAAACTTTTCTGCCATAACTAAACCTATAAATGAACTAACTCGCTCGCAAGTTCGCTTTGTCTGGACACCGGCTGCACAACAAGCATTCGAAGAATTAAAAAGATGTTTTTCTACAGCTCCCATACTGACATTACCGGATCCCACTACTCCGTATTACGTTGAAGTTGATGCCTCTGAACATGCCACCGGTGCGATATTATCCCAGAGGATAGGTGACAAACAAATCCTACATCCAGTCGCCTATTACTCTAAAACATTAAGTCCTGCTGAAAGAAACTATGACGTTGGAGAAAGAGAATTACTTGCCATCAAATTAGCCCTGGATGAATGGCGTCATTTACTAGAAGGCTCTCGCTATCCAGTGACTATCTTCACAGACCATAAAAACTTAGAATATATAAGAAGAGCCAAAAGACTAAAACCTCGACAAGCAAGATGGGCGCTTTTCTTCGACCGTTTTGATCTACATATCACCTATAGACCAGGAAGCAAAAATGGTAAGGCCGATGCCCTATCCCGGAAAGAATGCGCTCCACCAAGAATCATGGAAGAAGATATATTAGCCAAATCTTGCTTTTCCACGACTGACCACACCCTATGGAATCTAATTAAATCACATAGCTCCACAATACCCGATGACATGTCAGATATTGCTTTACAAAGAAAGGAAGGTTTCCTACTACGAAAAGATAAATACGTAGTACCACAAGAAGCTCGAGTACCGGTCATAGAATTCTTTCATGATACGACCATTGGGGGCCATGGAGGAATCCATAAAACCATCGACCTGATACGGAGAATCTTCTGGTGGCCAGGTATGAACACTAACATACGAGAATACATAGTGCATTGTCCTATCTGCATACAAGCAAAAACCCTACGCACCTCTCCTCAAGGGTTGTTACAACCCTTGCCTGTACCGTCCAGTCCTTGGAAAGACATTGCTATGGATTTCATCACTGACCTCCCCATGTCTTCTAATCATAACACACTCATGATAATTATTGACAGATTCTCGAAAATGGCCCATTTCATACCAATCAAACACCTTCCTACCGCTTCTGAAACAGCTACGTTATTCATAAAACATATTTTTTCATTACATGGTCTTCCAGAGAGTATCACTACCGACAGAGGTACCCAATTTACTTCCCACTTTTGGAAAGCATTCTGTAAGGGGCTCCATATCCAAAGTAACCTATCTACAGCGTTTCATCCCCAAACCAACGGGCAAACAGAACGTGTTAATGGCATCCTTGAACAGTATCTCAGATGTTATATCACTCATCTACAGGATAATTGGCTTCAGTATATCCCGATCGCTGAATTCGTGTATAATAATCAGAAACAATCTGCCACCAAATATTCACCTTTCTTTATTAATTATGGAAGACATCCTGTTATGCTACCTGGCGCTCCTATCAATAGTGATACGCCTACGACCGACCAAAGAATCAAGGATATTCTCCACAATTATAAGATCATCCGTGATAATCTTCATCATGCCCAACTCAGATATAAAGTATACGCAGACCAAAAACGATCCCCTTCTCCTACTTATGCCTTAGGAGACAATGTGTGGTTAGATACAACACACATTAGATTACATTGTCCTTCCCGGAAACTAGGTCCAAAATTCATAGGTCCGTTTCCTATAACCAAGATTATTTCACCCACAGCTGTCCAGCTTTCTCTTCCAGATTCTTATAAGATACATCCAGTATTTCATGTTTCTTTATTACGACTGGCGTCCGAAGACCCTTTCCCTGGTAGGATACCTCCTCGTCCGGGTCCTGTCTCTTCCGATGATGAGAGGTACGAAGTGCAAGACCTGTTAGATTCACGTATACGAAGAAACAAGCTGGAGTATCTAATACGGTGGAAGGGTTACGGCTCGGACGAAGACTCTTGGGTTCTAGCTTCTGAGGTTAGTGCTCCTGCTTTGATACGTCGTTTTCACAGAAACCATCCTGATCGCCCTCGGAGAGGTCGTTTTGGTGGGGGGCCTGTCATGTGCCCGCGCCCTCGCGTGCCCGGACCCCGGTTCCAACAAGTACCGCATCGTCGTACACAGATTCTGATCAACGTGTCCTCCTTAATCCGCCGGGTTACCTGGTTACGTCCAAGGCAAGCCGCGCATGCGCGCACAACACAGCCGCCTTTAGCTTGCGTTCCAGGGAATGGCGTCGCACACCAATGACGCAGACCCGGAAGTGTAACGGATTACAGGGGAAGACGCCGGCACCTGCCTCCAATCAACCTCCCATAAAAGAAGTCAGCAGAGGGTGAGTAATCGCTCGTTTATTGATCCCAGAACGTCTAGAGCTACCTTACCTACCGACTTCCCGTTGCTGATACCCTTGCTGTGAACTTATGACCATCCGTGAACGCCGCCTGCCTCTTGACCCTTTTGCTTGTATTTGACGATCCTTGAACTCCGCCTGCCTCTTTGACTATCCGCCTGTCTCCAACGACTCTTGAACGCCGCCTGCCTCTTTGAACCTCTGCTTGCTCTTGACGACCCCAGTATACCTGCCTTACCAACCTCTAAAGATCTATTACCAAGTCTGCGCACCTACCATCAAAGTAAGACACCATTCTTCTACATATATATATATCGCATACTGTCGCTGGAAGAGAACTGGAATAGAAGAACCTCCACAACCCTGACACCACCGCTACTGTATATAAGTCGCTGTGTCAGTACATCTCCAGCCCTTATCACAGTGGTTGTCTTGAACAGGACTACTAATCTCCAAGGTCGGTTCCACATCCTGTTTTTTGCATTACGTATTTGAGAGCAACAGACAGGATCCTCATACAATCAGGGTAAGTGTTATGCAGGGTCAGTATACACTTGGAGTCTGTTCTGGGTAAAGCATACATACAAGCTTGATCAGAGACAGAGTAGTCAAGAAGGCAGTCTGAGTCAGCAACAATCAGGTTTGTCATACAGTCCAGGTCAGCAACGTAGCAATGAACAATGAATAGTGACTCGAATGAACGGTACACCAGCGATGTGGGAAACATACTCCACGGCAATGCGACGAGTCAATTTGCGCACCCTGTCTATAAAGGCCAGCAGCTCCGTGTCATCATGCCGCGCCCCACCCCCTCATTAGGCGCACAAATGCCAGGATCAGCATGGACACCGGACGCCCGGCCAGCCAGCGATGCCACTGGGTGCCCGACCCCCTCCTGAGACCCCCCAGGCACCGGGGGTGTGACATAACCCCCCCTTAGAGGCAGCCACTGGACAACCACCAGACACAGAGGTTTGAGAAGCATGGAACTGATGTACCAAACGAGGTGCATGGACTTCACTGGCTGGCAACCAAGCCCTATCCTCAGGACCATAAACCTCCCAATCCACCAGGTACTGTAAAACACCCCTGACCATATGAGAATTCAGGAGGGCACGGACCTCATACTCCTCACCTTGGGACTGAACAGGTGCAGGAGGCACATTAACCCTGGTGTACTTGTTACACGTGAGGGGCTTGAGGAGGCTAACATGGAACACATTGTGGATATGCAGATATGGGGGTAGTGCCAAGGCATAGGATACAGGGTTCACCCTGTGCAAGACCTTATAAGGACCAATGTACCTGGGGGCCATCTTCATAGAAGGGACCAGGAGTTTCATGTTACATGTGGAAAGCCAGACTCTGTCCCCCACAGTATGCACTGGGGCAGATCTTCTACGTCAGTCTGCTTTCTCTTTTTGTTTTTGGATACTGGCCTCCATAACCTCTTTGACTTTCTCCCATGTCCCTTTCAATGAGGCCAGATGCTCATCCAGAGCAGGTAACGTGGTATCCTGAAAGCTGGAAGGGAGCATGGGTGGATCGATCCCATACACCGTATGGAAAGGTGAATGACCCGTGGTTTCACTGACTGCATTATTCAAAATAATTTCTGCCCATGGAAAGAGGTCAGACCACTCATTCTGTTTTTCAGATTCAAAGCATCGTAGATACTGTTTGACAATTTGATTAGCACTCTCAGCTGCCCCATTCATCTGTGGATGATAGGCAGAGGAGAAGCTTAATTGTATACCCAGATTCTCACAGAACCCTCTCCAGTACCTGGACACAAACTGAGTGCCTCTATCAGACACAATGCCTAGAAGAACCCCATGAAGCTTGACAACGTTCTAGATAAAGACTGGCACCAATTCCAAGGCAGAGGATACCTTGGCGAGAGGCACGAAATGAACCATCTTAGAAAATCTATCAACAATGGTAAGTATCACCGTATGACCATAGGATACAGGGAGATCTGTGATAAAATCCATGGATAGCTGCACCCATGGTCTCTCAGGAACCAGCAGAGGCTGGAGTAACCCAAAGGGCAAAGTTTTGTTTTTTTTGCCTCTACAGCATATCTCACATATGGCAATGTAATCAGAAACATCTTTACACATACCTGGCCACCAGAACTGCTTCTCTAGTGTAGCCATGGTTTTTGTTATCCCCATATGCACAAAAGGTTTTGTATCATGGTAAACCGACATAACCTGCATTCTTTCCTCTTCGGGAACGAAGAGTTTACAAGACGGCTTCTCAGCGAGACCGGTACCTTGAACTGACTGTAATCTCTCAAGTAATGGAGAAGATACAGTAACCAGAGTGGTAGCGAGAATCCTCCTTTGAGGAACAATCGGATTTGGGCAAAGACATGATGCTCGTATGTTTCATACTGCCTAGACAAGGCATCTGCCTTGGTATTCTTGGAACCAGGGCGATAGGTAAGTACGTACTGTAGTTAAAGATGGACAGGAATAGAGACCATCTAGCCTGTCTGGCATTTAAGCGATTAGCATCCCCAATGTAAACCAGATTCTTATGATCAGTTATAATGATTATGGGGTCTTTGGAACCTTCTAGCAGATATCGCCATTCTGCCAAGGCTGCGACCAATGCAAGCAATTCCCTGTTACCTATGTCATCATTTTTTTCTGCAGAAGTCATGTTCCTGGAGAAAAAAACACAAGGATGCAACGGTTTATCAGGACTTTCTCTCTAGGATAGGACTGCGCCTATGCCAATCTCAGAGGCGTCTACTTCAAGCTGGAACGGCAAACTCGGCTCTGGTTGCAACAAGACTGGTGTGGTAGTGAATGCTTCTTTAAGCTTTCCAAAACCCTGCATGGCCTGAGCACGCCATTTTTGGTTCTGAACACCCTTTTTGGTCATGACTGTAATGGGAGAAACCACAGAGGAATTTTTTTCATGGATCTCCTGTAATAATTGGTGAACCCCAAAAACCTCTGGGTTGCCTTCAACCCTTGTGGCAGAGGCCAATCCCTGATGGCTGAGAGTTTCTGAGGGTCCATCTGAAAGCACTCGGGGTGATTATGTAACCCAGGAAATGAACAGATGTTATATCGAACAAACATTTCTCTAGTTTGCAGTACAACCCGTTCTCTAGCAATCTTTTTATCACCATGCGTACATGAACATGATGTGTTTCCAGGTCAGGAGAGTAAATCAGAATGTCATCAAGATAGACAATAACAAACACTTGCAAGGGGTCCCTTAGGACATTGTTTATAAAATCTTGGAAAACTGCGGGTGCATTACACAGACCGAATGGCATGACTAGGTATTCATAGTGCCCACTTCTTGTGTTAAATGCAGTTTTCCATTCATGATTCTTCTTGACTCAAACTAAATTATATGCCCCACGCAGGTCTAATTTCGTGTAGATCTTAGCACCTTTACGGCGATCAAACAGTTCAGATATCAGAGAAATAGGGTGAGCATTACGCACGGTTATTCTGTTAAGACCTCTGTAGTCGATACAGGGTTGCAGATCACCCTCTTTCTTAGACACAAAGAAAAATCCTACCCCAGCTGGGGAGGAAGAATGGCATATAAACCCACGGGCAAGGTTATCACGGATAACCTATATAATGGATATATTCCTCCATTACGTCATTCTCTTTCTGGGAGAGGGGGTATACATGACCCCTCGGGGGCATGGTACCAGACAGAAGGTCTATAGCACAGTCATAAGGGCGATGAGGAGGCAGAATCACAGATTCCTTTTTATCAAAGACCTCCTTGAGGTCACTGTACCACTTCGGTACCTCCGTAGACAGAGGAGATGCAGTAGCCACGTTCAGACTACCTTCAACAGTGCTCATTCCTTAACACATTGACCAACATTGTGAGCTCCAAGAGCCCAATTCCAATTCAGTCCAGTTTATGACTGGGTTGTGTTTGGCTAACCAGGGATAGCCTAGAACAATAGGTACCATAGGAGACTCAGTTATTTGGAATTGTATTTTTTCTCCATGTAAGATACCTGTATAAAAATAAAGAGGGATGGTATCATGGATAACATGTAGTCTCAATAATTGTCTGTCATCAATACTCTCAATGAGGAGAGGAGTTTCTCTCTTGCCTGAAGGCACTTGATGTATGGCAGTAAAACCTGAATTCAGGAAGTTCCCTGCTGAACCAGAATCAATCAGTGCTTCAGTGTCAAGCTTGATTTTCTACTAAGCCACTGACACTGGAACCACAACACGTGACCTCTTTTTCACATGAGAGACAATGCAGTCATGCCTAGAACCTGTCTCTCAGGGGATTCTAGACATGATCGTTTCCTGACAGTGAAGACCTTTTAGGCCGTTTGGGACACTGCAACCAAAAATGGCCTTTATCAGCACAGTAAAAACATAACCCCTCTAGGAGACAGTGTTGTCTCTCTTCACCTGAGATACTAGACCGACCTAATTGCACAGGTTTGGGAACTGCTTGTTCCACCCTGGGAGGTGAAGAAGTACGAACCATATAAGGAGTAGGGATGAGCCGAACACCCCCCGAGTTCGGTTCGGGCCCGAACCCGAATTTTTCCAAATGTTCTGGTCCGAACCCGAACCCGAACCCCATGCAAGTCAATGGGGCTGAAAATTCGGTTTTTAGAGTGCCCTCGAAGAGGGCATATATGCTACATATTTGCCATAAAAGGTGTATGGGGGTCCGGGTAGTGCCCTGGGGGACAGGAAACAAGGACAAAAAGTTTTAAAAAATTCATTTTTAACCCTTTCGCTGCTGAGGCTTTTCCCGCCCCTGTGCTGAGGTCATATTTACCGGTTTTGCTCATCATGTTTAAACGTGTTTTGAAGGCTTATTTTAGTATATGACCCAGACATATTATATATCGTTCTTTCCGTCAGACTCGGTAGATTCATAATATGTCATTATTATATGTATCCATTATGTCATGTCTGTATATTATAACAAAAAATGCAATAAAATATGTATTTTCAATAATTTACAACGTGTAAAGTGTTTTTTTTCACATTTTAACATGCGAGCAATTGCGGTTATATTTTGTATGGGGTGCGCTTGTTAAAAAAATTAGAGATGGGGTCTCGTTACATTTTTTTTTGGGGAAAATTACACTATTTTTAACAAACGCACCGCATACAAAAATCGTTAGTGCAGCATCATTGTTCACATTATAATTGAAATGGGAACAATATTGCTGCATTAACAAACCAAAAAAAAATTTAAAAAAGTGTTTATTTTTTTTTAGAATTTTTTTTTTAATTTTATTTTATTTTTATTTTTCATATTTTTTTTTGACAAAATTTTTCACAGTAGTGTTTGGTATCGTTGGAACGGCCATGCTCTGGCCGATCCAACCATACCAAACTTTAACCCCTAGCTGCCACGGATCGGGAGATAGGGAGTTCATTGGAACTCCCTATCTCCACCTTTGGTGGCAGTTAGGGGTTAAGTCCAGGACTGGCGTCATCGTGCTACGCACGATGACGCCAGTCCTCAGGGGGAGTTCCCGGAGGCTTGGCCGACATCCAAGATGTCGGCCAGCTCCGGGAAAGGATCGCGAACCGGCACTTTTCAGCGCCGATTCGCGATCCAGCTCCCCAGGGGTTAATGCCAGGCACCATTTGGAAGGACAGGCTGTGCCCTTCCAAATGATGCCTGGGTTACCCCCGCAGAGCCGCCAATCGGGAGGGAGAGAGGTCCGAAGGACCTCCCCCCTCCCTTTCAGGCGCCTCCTCCGCACATGCGGGGGGGGCGCCTGAATTAGGTGTCATCGCGCTGCCGCGATGACACCTAATTCCGGCGGCTGCGGTCCCGGATGAGCGGCTGACATCGAGGATGTCAGCCCGCACCGGGGGGGCCAGCGATCGGCCGGAACCCGGCCGAACGCTGACCCCAATGGGAGGACGCGCTCAGCGCGTCCTCCGCATACCAGTGGTAATGCTGAGGACGCGCTGAGCGCGTCCTCAGCATTGAAGTGGTTAAAGGGACAGTGAGTTTTCCATGAAATAAGGGTTAAAAATAAAAACGAAAAATTCCTTCAAATATCGTGCCTAGGAGGTCCCCATAACCTGCCCGTGAAGTGGCGGATTTGTAGGATGTATAGAAACACTTAAAAACAAAAAAATGATGTTTCAAATGACGGTAAATGCTTTTCCTTTAATCTATCCATAAACAACTGCAGTCTGTATGAAAAGAGGAGACATTTTCGGAAACGCAGAAAAAGTTTACTGATTTTTTTGGCTAAATTATTGTGAAACTTATGCAGGCTTTGGATGAAAGTAACAATAGGTGCTTCAAAATTGGACCTTTAACGTCCCCAACAGTGCCGTCACACCGTAACCCCTCTGAGGATATGAATCTGATATAGGCGTCAGTGGCAGTGCACCCAAATATTGTGCTTTTGGTGCCAGGCCTGCAAGTACTATCATACAGTAACCCCTCTGTGGTATTGTGGAAGAATGCAGGGGTGGACCATGTGGTCCTATATTAAAAAGATATGATTCTGGTCAAGGCGTCAGTGCACTCAGATATTGTGCCTTTGGTGCAAGACTGCCAGGCCAGCAAGTATCATCATACAGTAACCCCTCTGTAGTATTGTGGAAGAATGCAGGGGTGGACCATGTGGTCCTATATTAAAAAGATATGATTCTGGTCAAGGCGTCAGTGCACCCAGATATTGTGCCTTTGGTGCAAGACTGCCAGGCCAGCAAGTATCATCAAACAGTAACCCCTCTGTAGTATTGTGGAAGAATGCAGGGGTGGACCATGTGGTCCTATATTGAAAAGTTTTTTTTTATTTGTTAATGGGCGTCAGTGCACCCAGAAATTGTGCCTTTGGTGCCAGACTGCCAGGCCAGCAAGTATCACCATACAGTAACCCCTCTGTAGTATTGTGGAAGAATGCAGGGGTGAACCTTGCGGTCCTATATTAAAAAGATATGCATCTGGTAAAGGCGTCAGTGCACACAGATATTCTGCCTTTGGTGCAAGACTGCCAGGCCAGCAAGTATCATCATACAGTAACCCCTCTGTAGTAATGGAGAAGAATGCAGGGGTGGACCATGTGGTCCTATATTGAAAAGTTTTTTATCTGGTAATGGGCGTCAGTGCACCCAGATATTGTGCCTTTGGTGCCAGGCCAGCAAGTATCATCATACAGTAACCCCTCTGTAGTATTGTGGAAGAATGCAGGGGTGGACCATGTGGTCCTATAATAAAAAGATATGATTCTGGTCAAGGCGTCAGTGCACCCAGATATTGTGCATTTCATGGCAGCAAGTGCATTCACACCGTAGCCCTTTTGTGGTATTGTGGAAGAGTGCAGGGTTGGACCCTGCGGTTCAAAAAATTAAAATGATATAAATCTGGCACAGACGTCAGTGCAGCCAAATATTGCACCTTTCATGGCAGCAAGTGCATTCACACCGTAACCCTCTTGTGGTATTGTGGAAGAGTGCAGGGTTGGACCCTGCGGTTCAAAAAATTTAAATGATATAAATCTGGCACAGGTGTCAGTGCAGCCAAATATTGCGCCTTTCATGGCAGCAAGTGCATTCATACCGTAACCCTTTTGTGGTATTGTGGAAGAGTTCAGTGCTGGAGGTTTTATGCAATGCAGAAGAAATCCCCGATCTATTCCGTTACGTCAGCATCAGGGGGTTGATAGCTGCTGATCCAGGACTGATTCATTTTTATAAATGTCAGCCGGTCTACAGAGTCGGTGGACAGACGCACTCTTTTGTCTGTGACAAAACCTCCAGCGGCACTGAACGTCCTTTCAGAAAGCACGCTGGATGAAGGGCAACCTAGTAGCTGGATAGCAAATTGGCTCAGTTCTGGCCAGTTATCCAATCTCAACACCCAGTAAGCCAGTGGATCATCTGCTGGAAAGGTATCCAGGTCTGCCCTTGCCCCTAGGTAGTCCTGCACCATATGGTGAAGACGCTGACAATGGGTGCCTACATTTGACCTCCCTAGGCGTTGTGGACTAAAAAAATAAAAAAATGCATCAGTCAAGCGGCCCTGGCCTTCACCACTATTCCTCTGATCACCTTCAGCCTCAGAAGCACGTGTGTCAGCAGTAGCACTTGGTAATCTAACAGTGCCTGGAAAGGTGTTACACAAGTGTCGCTTTAGAGCATCCTCAAGTTTTTTCATCCTGTGCTCCCTCTGTGCGGGCAGGATGAGCTCTGCAACTTTACCCTTGTATCGTGGATCAAGAAGGGTTGCCAACCAGTAATGATCCCTCTCCTTGATAGCACGAATCCTGGGGTCCTTTAGCAGGCTTTGCATTATTAGGGAGCCCATGCAGCGTAGGTTGGAGGTGGAATTAGCTTCCGAGTCTTCCTGGTCAATGAGGATGACGTATCGTGCACTTCCTCCTCCCAGCCACGCACTAGCCCTTCTGTTTCTGGGCACACAAAACCCTCTCTTGAGGAATCCCCACCTTCAATGCCCCCACTACTTAAATATTCCTCCTCTTCCTCCTCCTGTCTGATCTGAGTAGGACCCACTGGAATGCTGTCTGCGGAAAGACTGGGGCCTTGAGAGCTAGAGAAGGCCTCTTCTTCCTCCCGCTGCTCTGCCTCTAGAGCCACATCTATAATTCCCCGCAGAGTGTGCTCCAGCAGGAACACTAAAGGAATTGTGTCACTGATGCATGCACTGTCTCTGCTCACCATCCTCGTTGCCTCCTCAAATGGTGACAGTACAGTGCATGCATCCTTGATCATCAGCCACTGCGGGGGGGGGAAAAAAACAAGTTGACCTGAACCTGTCCTTGTGCCATACTCACACAGGTACTCGTTGATGGCCCTCTGTTGCTTGTGCAGACGCTGCAGCATTGCTAATGTTGAGTTCCACCTGGTGGGCATGTCACAGATCAGACGGTTTGTGGGAAGGTGGAATTCTCTTTGAATTTCTTCCAGGTGAAAAATTGCTGGGAATGACCGTCTGAAGTGGCTGCAGACTTTTCTGGCCTGGCTGAGAAGCTCTGGCAGCCCTGGGTACTTGGTTAGCAAACGCTGTACCACTAGATTTAGGATGTGTGCTAGGCATGGTACATGCAACAATTTACCCTTGCGTAGGGCGGAGAGAAGGCTGCTGCCATTATCACAGATGATCATTCCCAGCTCAAGCTGGCGTGGTGTTAACCATCTCTGCACCTGGCCCTGCAGAGCTGACAGAATTTCTGGCCCGGTGTGGCTCTTGTCCCCTAAACAAACCAGCTCAAGCACAGTATGGCTTCTTTTTGCTTGAGCCATTGCGTAGACCCTGTCAGGCATTGGTTTAACTGCCACTTCGCCAGAGACAGAGAAGGAGGAGGAGGAGGAGGAGGAAGAGGGAGAGGTGGTAGTGGTGGAGCAGATAGACCTCATACAAGCAGCTTTCTGGAGGCGTGGTGGATGAGCAAGCTCCAGCACAGAGCCCCGTCTTGGATCCCTCCCAGCTGCAATCAGAGTTACCCAGTGTGCCGTGAAGGAAATGTAACGACCCTGTCCATGCTTGCTGGACCACGTGTCTAAAGTCACATGCACCTTGTTGCTGACTGCCTTTCCCAATGACTGGATAACATTGTCTTCCACGTGCTGGTATAGTGCTGGAATGGCCTTGCGTGAAAAGTAATGGTGTTTTGGAACCTGCCACTGTGGTACAGCACATTCAGCAAATTCACGGAAGGGAGCAGAGTCCACCAGCTGGAAAGGCAGCAGCGGCAATGCAAGTAATTTTGCTAAGCTGGCATTTAGACGCTGTGCTTGGGGATGGTTGGGACTATATTTTTTCTTACGCTGCAGCAGCTGCGGCAACGTAATCTGACTGCGTAAATCTTCAGCTGCTGGGAGGATGTCACATTGTGAGGAAGGACCTGGTACGTCCATTACTGTAGCATCATCCCTCTCAGTGGAGGTTGTAGGCAATGACATGGCAGGACATACAGTGGGGGTAGAGACAGATGAGGAGGAGGAGGACCTACACAAAGTTTTGCGCCAACGGGATGTGTGGCGGGTGGTCATATGTCACCTCAAGCACGTGGTACCCAAGTGTCCGGTGTTTATCCCACGCTTGAGCCTCCTCTGACATAGATTACAAATAGCAACGGTGGGGTCTGCTGCACATTTCTTAAAGAACTCCCAGATAGCAGAGTTCCTGCATGTGTTCTTTGAGACAACAGCGCTCTACACCGTAGCAGCTCTGACATCTGATGCCTTGGACTGGCTAGTGCTACGGTTGGTCACAGAGGATGTTGTGCCTCGTGTTTGCTGTGCCTCCTCCCCCTCCTCCTCACTTGATTCCTCAGTTCGATCTGGCACCCAGGTGGAGTCAGTGACCTCATCATCAATGTCATCTTCACCCCCTATCTCCTCGTCACTGGAGCCAACTTGGCAGTATGCTGCAGCTGCTGCGGCAACATGAGTGCCAGTTATTTGTGTGTCATCACTGGCACCCCCTTCCTCTAGGTTGATTATACTCCGTTGCTCAACCTCAGAGATTGAATCAGAGCACTGTAGTTGCTGTGCATCCTCAAGCAGCATGTCACTGTCATTGTAGTCAAACAATTCAGCTGACTCCTCCGTGTGTGATAGCGAGGCTACGGCAGGAGTAGCTGTGGACATGGAGGCTGCATTAGATGCTTTGGCAGCTGAGGTGGACTGTAAAGCACTAGGAGCCTGGCTGGCAGAGGACTCGGAGGATGAGGATGGCCTGGCTAGCCAATCCACCAAATCCTCTGTATGTTGCTGCAGGTTAAGAAGACGGCCAGCACCAGTTATAAAGGACAAGCGTGCCCCTGCAGAGGATGCACCACGTCCACCACGACCAGAGGCACAGCCTCCCGACACAGGGGCTGCTTGCCCTCTTATCTGTGTCTGGGAGCGTCTGCCTGTCCTTTTTGTTCTTTCAGACATGGTGAGTGATATATAGATTAAATATATACAGAACTCTGATTCAATTCTGGTATAAAGATTAAAGATTTACAGAACTCTGGTGTAAATCAGTGAGACCCTTTGATGGGTGGCAATGAAACCTCTTATAAATCAGTGAGACCCTTTGATGGGTGGCAGTGAAACCTCCTATAAAACAGTGAGACCCTTTGATGGGTGGTAGTGAAACCTCTTATAAATCAGTGAGACCCTTTGATGGGTGGCAGTGAAACCTCCTATAAATCAGTGAGACCCTTTGATGGGTGGCAGTGAAACCTCTTATAAATCAGTGAGACCCTTTGATGGGTGGCAGTGAAACCTCTTATAAATCAGTGAGACCCTTTGATGGGTGGCAGTGAAACCTCTTATAAATCAGTGAGACCCTTTGATGGGTGGCAGTGAAACCTCTTATAAATCAGTGAGACCCCTTGATGGGTGGCAGCCAGTGAGAACACACGGATTATAACAATTCCCAAAGATTTTGTAGAAATTAGTGACCCCAAAAATAGTGCGTGGTACTGGCTGTGTGACAAGACACAGATCACCTCAATTCACAAATGTTTTAAAGAAATTAGTGAGAAAGGAAAAAAAAGACGAACGTTACTGAACGGCAAAGAAACCCGGAGAATGAGATGCTACGTGGGGGAGACAGACTTGTAGGGGGGAGAGATGGCGGCATGTTACATCTTGAGAGGAGATATAAACACACACTCCTTTGCGATGGCGAGAGGTAATGAAGCCCGTAATCTAGCATCAAGGTATGTAGTCCTGACCCCGGACGCTTCTTATTGGAAGGGACGATTCGGGTATGCTCTCCAAGGTAATTTTGGTAACACTCGAACTGTCGGATTGTTCTACTGCAATTTCTCACTTGTCTGGTTCCGAGACTTGGGTATGGGGGGGAGAGGGGGGAGGGTTGCTTTGATTTGTTTTAGGGTGGGTGGGAACGTTGGGAAAATAGATATTTGATATTGTTAGTGTACTTCCCCATCTCTAATTTGTCTTATATCGCTTACCATGTATATAGTTTTGTTGTTGTTGGTTTGCTGTTTCTGAAGTTTTTGTACTTGACGACCTTATTTGACGCACGGGTACACCCCCCGGAGGTATTTGCGTCCATTTACCTCGGGTGATGTCGCTGGGAGACTGCACTCCTAACCGACTGGTCACCTGCGGACGTCGTCGCCTCATCTTTTTGTTTTTTCTTCTTTAGATCTCGACTGTTTCTGTCTTTCTCTGTCTCTCTTTCCTAAACTCGACCCTCCTTGTGGCCTCTTTCTCTTCTTCTCCTCTCAACCCCCCCCCTTTTTTTTTTTTTTTTTAGCCTGCCGTATGGACGCCGTGGGTGGTGGGGGGGATGGTCGGGGGGGCGGGTCTGGGGCTTTCAGGGAGCAGCCTCTGCGTCTTCTCACATATAATGTCAAGGGGTTGAATATCCCTGAAAAACGACGCAGACTGATGAGTGAATTGGGAGCTCTTCGATCTTCAGTTGTATTCTTACAAGAGACCCATTTTCGGAACGATACCCCACCCGCACTGACGTCTAGGTCATTTCCCAATGGATTTTTCAGTAATTATATCGCCGCCAAGTCAAGGGGGACGGCGATTCTCTTTTCTCGGGATGTACCGTTTCAGTTAGAAGATCAACTAATTGATCCTGAGGGTCGCTACCTTTTCATCAAGGGTACGATTTCAGATACCTCATATACCTTCGCTTCAGTCTATCTGCCTAACGTGAATCAGCATCGATGCTTGGCTCGTATCATTAAGCACCTTACCTCATTTACCTCGGGAATTTTAACCACTTCAATGCTAAGGACGCGCTCAGCGCGTCCTCAGCATTACCGCTGGTGTGCTGAGGACGCGCTGAGCGCGTCCTCAGTTTGGGGTCAGCGTTCGGCCGGGTTCCGGCCGATCGCTGGCCCCTCCGGTGCGGGCTGACATCCTGGATGTCAGCCCGGCATCCGGACCAGCAGCCGCCATTATTAGGTGTCATCGCGGGGGCGCGATGACACCTAATTCAGGCGCCCCCCCCGCATGTGCGGAGGAGGCGCCTGAAAGGGAGGGGGGGAGGTCCTTCGGACCTCTCTCCCTCCCGATCGGTGGCACACAGGGGCTTAACCCAGGCATCATTTGGAAGGGCACAGCCTGCCCTTCCAAATGATGCCTGGCATTAACCCCTGGGGAGCTGGATCGCAAATCGGCGCTGAAAAGCGCCGATTCGCGATCCTTCCCGGGAGCTGGCCGACATCTTGGATGTCGGCCAAGCTTCCGGGAACTCCCCCAGAGGACTGGCGTCATCGTGCGCAGCACGATGACGCCAGTCCTACAGTTAACCCCTAACTGCCACCAACTGTGGAGATAGGGAGTTCCAATGAACTCCCTATCTCCCGATCCGTGGCAGCTAGGGGTTAAATTTTGATATCGTTGGATCGGCCAGAGCATGGCCGTTCCAACGATACCAAACATGAAAGTTAAAAAATTTGTAAAAAAAAAAAAAAAATTAAAAATAAAATTAAAAAAAAATTTAAAAAAAAATTTAAAAAAAAAAAATAAACACTTTTTTTTTATTTTTTTGGGTTTGTTAATGCAGCAATATTGTTCCCATTTCAATTATAATGTGAACAATGATGCTGCACTAACGATTTTTGTATGCGGTGCGTTTGTTAAAAATAGTGTCATTTTCCCCAAAAAAAAATGTAACGAGACCCCATCTCTAATTTTGTTAACAAGCGCACCCCATACAAAATATAACCGCAATTGCTCGCATGTTAAAATGTGGAAAAAAACACTTTACACGTTGTAAATTATTGAAAATACATATTTTATTGCATTTTTTGTTATAATATACAGACATGACATAACGTATACATATAATAATGACATATTATGAATCTACCGAGTCTGACGGAAAGAACGATATATAATATGTCGGTGTCATATACTAAAATAAGCCTTCAAAACACGTTTAAACATGATGCGCAAAACAGGTAAAAAATGACCTCAGCACAGGGGCGGGAAAAGCCTCAGCAGCGAAAGGGTTAATATTGGCAGGAGACCTTAATGTGCCGCTGGAACCTAGAATGGATACATCGAGGAAATTCTCATCGGTTCCGCCCTGCTCCTTGAGACATATCCGGAGGTCGCTAGACTCTTTACGTTTGGTGGATGTATGGCGGGCGTTTAATGCCGGAGCGCGTGAGTATACTTTCTACTCAAATGTTCATGCATCTTCCTCGCGTATTGATTACATTTTCTTGCCACAACATTTACTACATTTGGTTATAACTGCAGAAACAGGTACACGCACATGGTCAGATCATGCTCCGGTATGGGTGGACTTACACTCTCCTCTCTTTCGACCGCGGGAACGTACTTGGCGATTGAATACTACTTTGTTAGATGACCCCCTGCTTAAGGTTGAATTCTCTGACAGCCTTAAACAGTATTTCCAGGACAATCTAGATATAGAAGACATCCCCGTAGCTACGGTTTGGGAAGCTCACAAAGCGGTGATTAGAGGCCATTTCATCGGTGCGGCCACGGCGATCAAACGGGCTAAGACCACGGAAGTTGCAGACATTCTACATAACATCCGGCGGTTGGAATCGCAAACTGACACCTTGACCGACGCCTCTTTCCAAGAAACAACCTTGCTACGGCGTCGGCTCAATGAAATTTTGGACGAAAAACTTCGTCTGGACGCTGTCAAGGCCAAATGCCGTTTTGCTTTGTCGGAAAACAAACCTAGCAGACTCCTAGCTATCCTGCTACGCCAACGACGTAGATTGGCATATATTGCGAAGATTAAATTGAAAAATGGACTATGCTCCTCTCGACCTGCGGACATCATGGGGGAATTTGCTTCTTATTACCAATCCCTTTATCATATAGATTCAGTTGAGGGACCGGGTTCACCTGCGATGTCCTTGTCGACATACCTACAGTCTCGGGTCACGTCCAAGATCTCCGCCACGGCACGGGAGTCTCTGGCGACCCCTATTACGATCGAAGAACTTTGTAACGCGCTTAAATCCATGAAAAACGGGCGATGTCCGGGACCTGATGGATTCCCGTTGGAATACTATAAGTGCTTCGGAGAGGCACTGTTGCCGATGCTTTTGCGACTTTTTCAATCGGTTGATGGTATTACACACTTACACCCGCGGACTCTAACCGCCACTATCACGGTGATTCCTAAGCCCGGAAAGGACCACTCGGACTGCAAAAACTACAGACCTATTTCGCTACTGAATGTAGACACAAAAATTCTGGCAAAGATCCTGGCTACACGGCTCATGCCATATGTCTCGGGCCTGGTTAGACCGGATCAGGTAGGGTTCATGCCTGGCAGGGAGGCCAAGGACGCGACTTCAAGGGTGTTAAATGCTATTACCTTGGCGAAACGCTCGGGACAAGCACTGCTGTTATTTTCGGCCGATGTGGAGAAGGCTTTCGACCGAGTCCGCTGGAAATATCTTTTTGAGGTTTTACGCCTTATGGGTCTCCCTGATGCCTATCTGCACTGGATTGCTGCATTGTATCATAACCCGACCGGTAGAGTTCGTATTAATGGCGCACTGTCCACCGAGATCACTATTTACAACGGAACGAGACAAGGCTGTCCTTTGTCACCAATGTTATTCGCCCTTTCCCTAGAACCATTGCTAGAATCCATACGCTCGGACGCTGAAATTTCTGGCATCCGGGGCCGCTCACGTGAACACGTGGTATCTGCATACGCGGATGATTTACTTTTTATGCTCACAAATGTGGAAAACTCCTTACCGGCCGTTCTGAGGACGCTTGCTGACTTTGGGGAACACTCCGGCTTTCGCATAAATGCCGATAAATCGGAATTCCTGGATATTAATCTTCACCCGACAGTGACCAGCAGACTCAAACAACGTTTTCCGTTTGCTTGGTGCCCGACTAAGATGAAATATCTGGGTATATGGTTGACTCCTTCGCACTCCAGACTTTTTGAATTTAATTATAAGCCACTTCTGGACTCCTTCCGGACGGATCTTGCGGGATGGAATAGTAAATATATCTCCTGGCTAGGTAGTAGACATGTGCATTCGTTTTAGTACTAAAACGATTTAGTCCGAATTTTGGGATAATTTAGTTTTAGTATGACTCAAGAGAAACGAAACTGCTCAGTACAAAAAACGAAAGAAACTAAAATAAAATGCACTACATTTTAGTTTCAGTCCTTTTTGTGATATTACATTGATGAGTGAAGGAGACCAGCAATGAAGAGTGCAACATCCGAAGTTCTGCACCCTCCACATGCCAATGCAGTAGGATGTTCTATACAGATAGGGGCATTAATTAATGCAGGAGGATGTTCTATACATTATACAGAGAGGGGTATTAATGCAGGAGGATGTTATATACATTATACAGAGAAAGGTATAAATTGAAGAGGATGTTCTATACAGAGAGGGACATTAATTAATTCAGGAGGATGTTCTATATATTATACAGAGAGGGGTATTAATTAATGCAGGTGGATGTTGTATACATTATACAGACAGGGGTATTAATGTAGGAGGATGTTCTAAACATTATACAGAGAGGATCCTTTTTTTCAGCCCTTTAAAGCCTGTGGCTGTGATCGCTGAGATCGGCTGCTTGTTACATTATCTCTCAGTACAATGTATCAGGCTCAGTTGTTACAGTAACTGACTGTAACAGCACTCAGAGTTTCAGTAAAACAAGGAAATAATATTGTTCTAACCTCTTATATATAAAAATATTATTTACTAGTTTTACTGAAACTCTGAGCGCTGTGATGAGCAGCGAACAGTCAGTAATTGTAACAGCTTTGCCTGACACGGGGCAGTATTACAATGTTGGTGCTAACTTAACCAGAGCTGTTGTAAACTGAAAACCTCCATAGGCTCTAATGGCTCTGGGAAGTTTACAACAGCTCTGGTTAAGTTAGCACCAACTATGTAATATGGCCCACATTGTGCTGAGAGTGAGCGATACTGTAACAAGCAGCGATCTCAGCCCTCTGAGGAGCCACTACAATAGTAATTGTATCCATTGGTTTTCGGATGAATGAAATTAGTTTTCATACTAAAGAACTGAAAACGAATTTCTTTAGTAACTAAATAAATTGCATTTTAGGACTAATCCATTAGTTCAAAACGAAATTTTGTGCTGTGCACATGTCTACTAGGTAGAATCAATGTCATAAAAATGAATCTTCTGCCTCGTCTTTTGTATGTCTTCCAAACGGTCCCAATTCCCATAGCAGCTGAATTCTTCGTGATACTTCGCTCTCTGATCTTAAAATTCATATGGTCTAAAGGGAAGCCAAGAGTACGATACGAGACCCTTTGTCGCGCCAAAAGTCGCGGAGGTCTGGCCCTTCCTGACGCCAAATTGTATTTCTATGCCACTCAGTTGACTCGTGTTCTCGATTGGTCTCTGACATCGGCGGAAAAACTGTGGCTGGATTTGGAAGAGGAAATCATGGAAGCTCCGTTATGGACCCTACCCTGGATCCGACCTAGGGACTCAAGGGATCGACAGGCCCAGTGGAGTATCCCTCGAGCAACCCTGCATCTGTGGAGAAAGATTCGCATGTCTAGATCTCTATCGTCGGCTGTTTCTCCTCTTTTGCCACTACACCACAACCCGGGCTTTCTCCCTGGGGTGTGCCCTGACTTGAAGCGCAGACTTGACTTACCAGATAGGATCACCGCGCAGTCCTTCCTGAAGGATGGTACGGTACCCCCACTTACAACTGCGGATGACTCTCCGCCACCGACTTTTTTAGAGCAATTTAACTGTGCCCAGATTAAGTCCTTTCTTCAGTCCCTCAATGCTGGATTCAGCCTTACAAGACCCCTACTTCCTTTCGAGAACTTCTACAGAATGGGCATCCCACTCGCTAGAAGCAGATCCACCCTTTATCGTTTACTACAGGATTCCATTGCTGACCCGCCTCAGTTCCAATCAACATGGCAGGACATTCTAGGAGACTCATTTTCTGACGAAATGTGGTCTATGACCTATGCATTGTCACATCGAGGATCTCCGTGGCTGAGATGTGCAGAAAATGCCTATAAGATACTCACTATGTGGTATTGGACTCCTGAACGGATACACCGGGTTCAACCTACCTCAGATCCCCTCTGCTGGCGCTGCGGATCGGATATCGGAAGTTTCCTTCATATCTGGTGGGCTTGCACTCTACTTAACCCATTCTGGAGGATGGTCCATGAGGGGGTCTGCACTATTTCGGCATTGGAGGTGACCTTCTCCGCCGCAACTTACCTTTTGTTACACTTCCCGACGTCCATTAAGGCAATGCGAAAATCAGCAGCTCTACGCCTTGTACTGGCAGCTAGATTGTTGATTCCAATACACTGGAGGACTGGAATGGTGCCTTCCAAGAGAATGTGAGTGGAGGAGGTGGAAAGGGTAAGAGCAGTTGATCGCCTGGTAGCAGTGGAAAGTGGCCAATTAGAGGCCTTCTGTGGCACCTGTTTCTACTGGGACGAATATCGGTCTGGAAGTGCTAACAACACTACTGCTGACCCCTTGACGGTTGAGGAAGGTGAGATCTGAGGAGTACGCTGGACCTCGTTCTTTTGGGTGGTTCCTGGCCTGCGTCCCCGACCTGCCCCCAGGCGTGCCATGGACAGTGCGGATCTGTATATGTGTGTGTGTTCCCTTCACCCATCCCCCCCTTTTTTTTTTCCTTCCTTTCCATCGGCTTCTGACACTATCCCTCTCTTTCTTGTTAATCTCTTTCTTTCATCTTCCCTCATGCTCTCTTCATTCTCAATTTTCCCCTTGGAGGCCAGGATATTCTTGAAACTGGCCGGATATCACAGTTTGGGTGACTGACTAGAACTGACAGGTCCTAGGCGACTGGCCGATTATTTGACACTGAATGACCCGGCCTTGGACTGATTGCCCAGAACTTATGAATGCCTCCGATTTGTACCACATTTCTTGATATCTGTATCCCCCTTTTATGTATCATATTTTCACGCAATGCTTTATTTCTCTTTCTGTATTTGTTACTCTTTAATAAAACCAAAATTTTGAATATGAAAAAAAAATAAAAAATAAAATTAGTGAGCCCCAATATACTGCGTGGTACTGGCTGTGTGACAAGACACAGAAGATCACCTCAATTCACAAATGTCTTAAAGAAATTAGTGAGCCCTAAAATACTGCGTGGTACTGGCTGTGTGACAAGACACAGGTCACCTCAATTCACAAATGTTTTAAAGAAATTAGTGAGCCCCAAAATACTGCGTGGTACGGGCTGTGTGACAAGACACAGAAGATCACCTCAATTCACAAATGTCTTAAAGAAATTAGTGAGCCCTAAAATACTGCGTGGTACTGGCTGTGTGACAAGACACAGATCACCTCAATTCACAAATGTTTTAAAGAAATTAGTGAGCCCCAAAATACTGCGTGGTACGGGCTGTGTGACAAGACACAGAAGATCACCTCAATTCACAAATGTTTTAAAGAAATTAGTGAGCCCCAAAATACTGCGTGGTACGGGCTGTGTGACAAGACACAGAAGATCACCTCAATTCACAAATGTTTTAAAGAAATTAGTGATCCCAAAAAAACTTGCTGGCACAGTGACAAGACACACATATCAATTCCCTGATATTTTGTAGAAATGAGACCCCCCAGACCCCCCCAGTAGCGCGGGAGACCGGCAGTAACAACACACAACAATCTCCTCTGAAATTTCCTCTGAAATGCGTGCAGAATCGGCGCGTGGAAACGTTATATAGTGTGCTGTGGGACTTAGCTCTGTGAGCCCATGATTGGGCAAAATTTGCCCAATCAGGACTCTGAGCGGTGATTGGCATACTGTTGAACCTGTCTTGCACCAGACCTGTGGTCAGGTGCAAGGCTGTAGCCAATTACAAGCTTCAGGCCAGTGGGAAAATGCATTGTGGGCCATTGTGATGCATTGTGGACTCAAACATGCGCCGAACACCCGGAAATGTTCGGAGTTCGCGATCTACCCGAACAGGCTACGTTCAGGCCGAACTCCGAACTGTCCGAACCCGAACCGCTCATCCCTAATAAGGAGTATCCCCCTTTCTCGAATCTGGTCATCAAGCGCAATACAGAACTCAATGAGGTCATCTAGCTCCTCTGGTAATGACATAGGAGCTAACTCAGACATCAGATTATCGTTGACACCCTCTAGAAATGCTGTGGCAAAGGTAACATTGGGCCATTGTAATTCTGCTGTCACGGTTTTAAATTTGATAGAACCCTGGCAGCGCCAGTTGCCCGCCTTGCGGGATCAAAAGTACGCCTAGGGTCTTTCATGAATTCAGTATAGTTATAAATCACAGGTTTCCTTAGTTCCCACAGAAGGGTTGCCCAAAGCAAAGCTTTGTCTGTCAGATGATTAATAGCATATCCCACCTTGGCTCTATCTGCGGGACACATACCAGGATTTAATTCGAACATGATTTCCATTTGCATGATAAATCCCCTGCACATATCAGATGTACCAACAAAACTTATGGGAGATTTCAGACTCACATGAGGTTTTTCAATAGTAGGAGGAGGAGGAGAGACATTAACCGCTGGAGAAGACGGTGGTGAAGCTTTGCTGGACTGATTCATCAGTAAACCCGAAGCCTGATCAAATCTGTCGGATCCATGTATGGCATTGACGTAATGTCACATTCACTATATCGCTCACCCTCGACAACCGTGGTGTGGATCCTTTTGAACAAACCCCTAAACCCTCCGATCCTTGAGTGGTCAGGACCGCTCATCCTATAGCTCCCAGCCAGGGAGAACAGACACACCAGAAACACAGAGTTCAACCTTGGTTTATTAGCAGCAGGTCTCAGAACAGAACATGCACTCAGGCAGCAAGGGTTAATCTTAACAGCAGCTAAGGAGTAACCTGGATCAGGTTTAAGCAAGTCGTTCATACACAAGGATTCAGAAATGGCGTGGTCAGGTAAACAATCCGGGTTGGCAACAGACAGGGTACTCATACAATCAGGGTCAACGTTATGCAGGGTCAGTATACACTCTGAGTTTGCTCTGGGTAAAGCATATGTAGCGCTCATTCCCGGAGGAGCCGCTGAAATTGAACCTCGGGTCAGTCTCCCCTCACTAGGGAATAAATATACTCCAGCACCGTCGTGGATTTTATAAATTATATAGTTTACTAGAATAAATGGCATATAATGAATAACACGGTATACGTAGATATATTTACAGTACTTCGTAATGCGGGAAACGCGCAGCGGAAAAGAAATTACAAGGCTTCGTAATTCGAGAAACGCGCAGCGGTAAAGAAATACAAGGCTTCGTAATTCGGGAAACGCGCAGCGAAAAAGAAGGAAAAATATATCTGTAACCCCCTTTGTGGTTGGGGAGTGAGTCCCGTACAGGTTATGTCCCAAGGATGTAGGTGTGTGTGTGCGATGGTACCCGGGTACAATATTCAACTGGCCAGTGAGTTATTTATGAGGTATCTTCGACTAGTCAAGTTGGGGCCCTGTGGGTTTTGAAACAAACAACAGCGTGCTTTCTATTTTCACAATGGCCTGGAAGGCCTCTCACCCATCCGCCCGATACTTGGTGCTCTGCTCGACCCAGGACGTCTCTCCGCTCGATTTGACTGGGATTTTATGGGTTACTGGATCCGCTGTCTTGCTTTTCTGTAGCTGCCGCAAGATGTCCAGCTTACCGCCTGCACACCCTGTCCGATCGATCTGCGGTGCTCCTAACTCGGGGTCTTCCAGCTCACTCGATATCGGCGTGGGTATTCTGGTGAATCACGGGGTCCTCCTCTTGTAAGGCTGAATAACCCGGTCTTTATCTCTGTCAGGCCCCAGCTGCGCTCCGGCCTGGTCACTGTCACGTTCTGCAGCACTGTGTCTTGCTTCTCTCACTCCCTGGCACGCTCTGCCAGCTCTCTCCACGAGGCTCAGGATGTCAGCGTCTGTGTCCCACCCACTTCCTGTGTCCGCTCCCAAAGCAGGCCGGGAGATGTAGTCCCAATGTTCAGTGTCTCACATCGTGCGTGTCTCCCTCTTGTGGCCAAAAATAAGTACTACACGGCAGGGGATTTAAAACCAGCGCTACACTCTCCCCCTCGTAGAACTCTTGGGTCTCTCCAAGGAGGTACAACAGTTGCATTACATTTCAACACATATTAGGCAACATATACAGGCTCAGCAGCAAGCATACAATGGGTTAAATACACTTCCTCAAGTTGATTCATGCTTTGGACTACCTCAGCTAACATAGCAGACACTTCGGGCAACCTTCGCACTGTTCTATGTCCTGGTGAGTCGTAGGTGAGTCTCTGAGGCGGTCGAACAGAGCGTTCTGGTTCTGGCTCAATCAGTTCCTCTTCAGGTGGAAGTACTACAGGCGCGGGTTCAATTCTTCTTTCTACCACTGGAGCAGACATCTCTTCGGAGTATGATCCTTCCAGTGAAGGCATAGAACTGTAGTCATAAGATCCAGCTTCGGGAACTACAGGGATGTCAATAGTATCGGGGACTTCTAACTGAAATTCAGGAGCCTCAGGCCTCAAATTACTTTCCCACCGATCAGGAACCGAGATAACCTCTTCAGGCTCCGGTGGACGCATCCAGTCCAGACAAAAACTTTCTTCCTCACTGTCCCTTTCGCTCTCTTCGACAGCCCGGGTCTGCTGAGACCGAGTAACGGGAGGCAAACGTGGAGCAGGCGGATTCGGCAGAGAAAGTTCGTCCCCAACTGGTATCCTCACAGCCTCTCTCAAAGGTAACAAATGATTCCGGTGCCAGTTCTTAAGAGGCCCAGCCTTTCCATCCGGCCGGATTTGATACACCGGCAGACCCGGCAGTTGCTTGCAGACAATGTAGACTTGAGAGCTCCATCTATCCGCCAACTTGTGGCTCGCAGCAGCACCCAAATTCTTCAACAAAACCCTATCACCGGGTTATAGATCCTGTATCCGAACTTTCAAGTCATAGTTCCGTTTGTTCCTTTGCTCTCTGTTTCCTGAGGTCAAACGGGAGATTCTTTCGAAGTCTATCCACATAATTTCTATGGGAAGCTACCGACGTCTGGTCCAGAGATAGCCCAAATGCCAAATCAACTGGCAGTCGAGCTTCTCTTCCGAACATAAGACGGTACGGTGAATATCCAGTGGCGTCACTCTCCGTACTGTTATATGCATGTACTAGCGTAGCTATGTGACGACTCCAGCTCTGCTTCTCTGTGTTTGACAACGTCCCCAGCATATTTAGAAGCGTGTGATTGAACCTTTCAGGCTGAGCATCACCTTGAGGGTGATATGGTGTAGTTCGGATCTTTTGGATTCCCAACAGTTCCAGCAATTGCCCAACAAGTCGGCTTTCAAAGTCTCTACCCTGATCAGAGTGTATTCTCCTTGGTAGGCCGTAATGAACAAAGAATTTTTCCATCAGAACCTTTACCACTGTCGGAGCGCATTGGTCTTTCGTAGAAAAGGCTTGGGCGTAACATGTGAAGTGATCAGTCACTATTAGAATATTTCCCTGCCCACTAGCATCCGGCTCTAAGCACAGGAAGTCAATGCACACCAAATCCATGGGTCCCTGACTTTGCAGATGGCTCATTGGAGCAGTTCGGGTCGGTAGGGTCTTCCTTTGAATACACCTCAGACATGAATGGCAGTAACTTTCCACTTCAGCTCTCATGCAAGGCCAATAGAACCTGTCTCACACCAGCTTAAAAGTCCTTTCTGCGCCCAAATGTCCATGCTCATCATGTAGCGATCGCAGTACACTCTCCCTATGTTTAGTGGGAAGGAACAACTGTTGGGTCTCTTCAGCATTGGTTGAGGGGCCCCTTCGGTAGACCACCTCATCCATCATCTTCAACTGTTCCCACTCTTTGTAGACCAATCTGGCTCCATCTGGGGAATTGGTCAGCAGAATTTCCTGCTGGTTCGCAGTTAGGGCCTTTATGGTTAACGCAATCAAGGGGTCTCTAGCCTGATCAGCTTTCAGGTCCTGTTTTGACAAGGTAGGCAGACTTTCATCCCTCAACTGCGTAGGGTTGCAGTAGAACTCCGAAACAGCCGCAGCCATGACTCCTATGGCCTCCGCTTCAACCCCTCCCTTGACCCGACGCTCTGCTCCTTGACACAAAGCTTGTACCCCGTCTGGAGTTAACTGAGTCCATTCTGTAGTGTAGGGTCTTCTCGACAAAGCATCAGCATCTCGATTATTCACCCCAGGGCGATACTTCAGGCTGAACCGAAACCCTGCCAAAGCTGCCAACCACCAATGTCCCGTTGCGTCCAGTTTCGAAGTAGTAAGGATGTAAGTAAGAGGATTGTTATCCGTCTTTATCACAAACTCGGCTCCATACAGATAGTCCTTTAGCTTGTCTACCACTGCCCACTTTAAGGCTAGGAACTCCAACTTGTGGGTAGGATAGTTCTTTTTGGAAGGTGTAAGGCTCCGGCTCACATACGCTACAGGCCTCAGCAATCCACCATACTCTTGATACAGGACTCCTCCTAGACCTTCTCTGCTGGCATCCACATGTAGCTCGTACAGCTTGTGAGGATCCGCATAGGCCAAGACAGGAGCTCGAGTTAAACTCTCTTTCAGCTTCGTAAAAGCACCTTCACACTGACTGGTCCACTCTCCCTGGATGGACTCTCGAGCTTTCCTCTGCCCTGGAGCTGACGGATTTCGGTCGGAGACCTTGTGGCCTTCTTCTGTGCTTTCCTTCTGTAGGAGCTTGTTCAATGGTTGAGCTATTTTTGCAAATCCTCTTACAAATCTTCGATAATAGGAACAGAACCCCAAGAACGATCTAAGTTCAGCGACGTTGCGGGGTCTAGGCCAAGAAGCTACGGCCTCCAACTTCCGAGGATCTGTCGAAACGCGTTCTGCTGAGACCACATGTCCCAGATACGTAACAGACGGTAAACAGAATTGACATTTCTCCAGAGACAATTTCAATCCCTCTTCATGGAGCATCTTCAAGACCTTCTCCAAACGTTGCTCATGTTCTTCCAGAGTCTTCCCAAACACAATTATGTCATCCAGGTACACTAATACTTCGATCAGATTCATGTCCCCGACTGTCTTCTCCATTAACCGCTGGAACGTGGCTGGAGCTCCCGTAAGGCCTTGAGGCATTCTGTTGAATTCGAAGAACCCCAGTGGACAGATGAACACAGTCTTTTCTTTGTCTTCAGGATGCATTGGTATCTGGTGATATCCACTTCGCAGGTCTAGCACACTAAACCATTTTGCTCCAGACAAACACTGTAAGGCATCTTCTATCCGAGGAGTAGCATATTGGTCTGGGATGGTTCTCCGATTCAGCGTGCGATAGTCTATGCATAGGCAGACAGAACCATTCTTCTTCCGGACTATTACTATCGGAGATGCATATGGACTCTTGGACTCTCGGATCACCTTGGTTCTTTGCAGTTCATTCAACTGTTCTCGTAGATCATCCAAGTCTCCCAGCGGAATTCATCTTGATCTTTCACGAAACGGCTTGTCCTCTTGTAAACGAATGCAGTGCTCAGTACTTTTAGCTAGGCCCACGTCAAACTCATCTTTCGAGAACAAGTCTCTCCACTTTAGAACTTGGGACTGAAGACGTTTCTTCCATTCAGGTGAAATGGGAGCGTCCTTGGGGTAGAATCTTTCATCTGGAATCTCTTTATCCACTCCCCCTCCTAAATCAGTAGAGAGGGGCGTAGCGGACGCTACTTGCCCGATAGGCATTCGTGCTTTAAGGACTACTGGAGAATCAGACACATTGCACACGCTGACTGAGACTCTTCCTCGTGTTCTTTTCAAAGCTTTAGTGGAGATTATTTCAGGGATTACTTCTACTCCGGCTTCACTCCCGTGATTAAAATCGGTTTCCAGTACCACATAGGGACCTGGTTGCGATCCGTTCAACTTGACTGAAGCCCGGAAACTCGTTACTTCTCCTGCTTGCAGAACCTTATCTGTTCCTTCCAATCTCCACAGGCGCCCCACTTCAGCAGGGGCCTTCTGTTCTTCGACCATTCTCTGATAGATTGAACGTAACATTGGGTGTACTCCTTTAGTAGAACCTTCTTCCAGCACGATAGGTGTCAGGAGACGTCGCACCAAATCAGTATTCGTCCCCACTATCATGGAACTCCTGTTTGCCCCTGGAGGCCGAGGACACACAATGGCCAATGCATCACAACCTCCGGACTGTCCGATGACTTCGGATCCGATCTCCAACTTCACCTGTAGATACCCGTCATAGGGGAGTTTCTCAGTTCCGATACCCCAGATTTCCAGATCCTTCAATTTCTGTAGAGGTATGTGCTTCAAGTGTTTCTCATAGAAATCTCTGTAAATCAATGTCACTTGAGCCCCTGAGTCCAACAAAGCTTTAGTGTAGACCCCCTCCACTTGGATTGGCACAATAGGGGAAGGACCTATCAGCTGGTCAGGAAACTTGGTTGTAGTAACAGGAAGTTTAGACTCAGTTTGTTGTACCCTGGCCTTCTTCTTGGCCCTTTTAGGTTTTGGGTGTGCATTGCTTCCCCATGACGTAGGTCCGGATGCCAAGGGAGTGACTCTTTCAGTCCTGGCAGGCTCAGCAGTTGGCCAGACTTTGGTCCTTCTCGCCCTCTTAGTCCTGGCTTGATTTTTGGAGCGGGTTTCAACCTTCGGGCACCTGGTTTGCTCCCTTACCAGGACCCTCTGGAGTTTCCCGCCTGCAGGGCGGACAACAGTTTCTCCACAGCTTCTAGGAGTTCTTCGACCGGTTTCTTTTCAGCCCTCCCTAGTGGGCATTGAGCCCTGAAATGGCCGATTTCCCCGCAGCCAAAACATTTCTTTCTCGGGAGTGTGAGCATATTTCCTTCTTGCGGTTCACTTGGAGACCCCCTGTTCGAGGCTACAGCAACCCCTTCAGTTCTGGTGTCCTTAGCCGACAGCAACGTCATTAACTCCATCATTTGCAACATCTGAGTTTTTAAAGCCAGCACTTCAGTCTGTATGTCTGCCACACAGAGAGTTCCTACTTCTGCGGTGAAAGCTGTGTGCGAAGCATTTGCAACCTTTTTAGCCTTAATCAAGGCCTCTTCTTCTCGGATAGCTTTGATCAGTTTGGAATAGGTCAGTCTCGTGCTCTGGTATCTAGTCTGAAATTTCAACATTATGGGATCCAGTGGGAGTGCTCCTTTGAAAATTTGGTCCATCAAAGCTTTGCTTGCATGACTCGGTTCCATGCCTCCTTTGAGAATGACCTGATGGATGATTTTATCCAGCCGCCAGACATATGTGGACAATTCTTCTCCTTCCTTTTGATAGGTGTGAGAGAACTTGTGGATAAGCTCGACACAATCCTCCACTCCCCTGAAATTTTCCTGTAAAGCTTCTAGATACTCCGCAGCAGTGCAGCTGGGCTTGTCCCTTTTTAGGATTTCGAATGACATCTGAAGCAGGACCTCTTAGGCTCTTGATCAACCTTTGTCTCTTCACGGTGTCAGCAACTTCCCATTCTTCCACTGCTTGCACTGCCTGATCTATCCAAGTCTCAAAGTCCTCTTCTCCAGTTGGCACAGGGACCTTACCAGAATAAAACCGTAACTTGCGATATCCGTAATTTGGAGACGCAACAGAGTTTTTGGCTAGTGTTTCCACCAGTTTCCCCATAGTGGTGAAAAATGTAGCAGGAGGGAACCCTGTAGTTGGGGTAACATCGGGAACATTTGCGTGATCACCACGTGGCGTACTTGGCTGGACCAGTCGAACTTCCACATCGTCGGTCAGCTTCATACTCGTGCCCTGAAAACACACTGGAACACCCTTTCTCCACTCAAAAAGAACATACGTGTGAGGGGTATCTGGGTTCGCTTTAATGTCCAGGATTAACCCCCGATTATCTGGTGTCAGCACGGCCACGGCCTGGCGAATCTGATCTTCGGCCCAAGTGTCTGCAGGTGTCACGAGTAGTGCCACAGGTCGAGGTTGCAAGCCCAAGGTGCAAGTGATACACAGGAAATACTTGAGATGTTGCAAATCAAATGGGGATTTATTAAAGGAAAACAATAAACATGGAGAAGCAATACTGGAAAGTCTCTGGTTGGGGAATGCAGAAGGGAAGTCTTGGGACAGGTGCAATAAAGGGGTCTCGAGGCACAATACCGGTAGGGGTGATCCAGAATGCAGAGTCCAGGGGGAAAGCCAGGGGTTCGGTACACAGATATCAGGATAGCTATGGAGCTTCTGGGCAGGCTTGATGTCAGACTTGGAGTGTTGGCACTTTGCAAGCAAAATGCAGAAGCATCCTGGGACAGGCGTGCTTCTGCTAAATAGTCACTGCAGGTCCTCATTAGGTGCACCTGCTGATCCTGCAAGTGTGAGTCTCGAAGCAAATTCCAGCAAGACAGGGCTTGAAGGGTGTTGCCTGGGGAAATCAGGATGGTGCAGCACCAGATCTGCCTTTCTTCCGCCGGCGGCGGCGTGGCACGTGTCAGTTGCCCCCCTCAAAGAACACCCTCCGGGTGTCTAAGGTTGCTTCATAAGCGGGGAGGTCTTCTACCTTTATAACTGTCCCCTCAGAGGTGAGGGAATGGAACGGCTCTAAAGGTCGCTGAACTTCAGTACGGTCCAGTGCCATGACAGTATAGGTTGTTTGTCCATATGCAGGCTCTTTGGTAGCAGGATCAACAGCTTCCTCCTCACTGGATTCCAGGGGAATAAAGTCCAGCTCTGGTTGGTAGTGAGGAGCTGATTGCTGGCTGAGAGTGATAGGCGCTGCAGCGGTTAATGCCAAAATTGATTCTGCAGGTACATCTGCAGCTTTCCTTTGCCGCAGGGCCTCCTCAATTCTCTCAAGATCCTCTGTACGCACCAAAGTCCCGTTAGAGGCAAGGACACAACCGGATAGCAAGGAGTCGGTCTTACGGTGGTCTTCAATCACCATGCTCTTACCCAATGGCAGTTGGCCGGGATTGGGTACCTCGGGGCTTCCTGGTTCAACCTCCATAGATAAGGAGGGAACCGGGTCAGGGGTATCGGAGGCTACGGCACAGTGACCCGGAGAGCCCTGAGGGAGCTGGGTTACCTTCCTATTAGTGATGGTTCTGCCGGTAGTGGGGTCCGGTACAGGAGTCACGGAACCAGGTTTAGACTTCACGTTCCTGGTATGGGGAATTGGACAGTCCACTTTGGATACTCCAGGAACCCTCCTAGGAGTGACAGATGTACACCGGTAAGTGGCTGGTTTAGCAGCCGGCATAGAACTTGTGGTGCCCAGGTATGACCATCCTCGACTAGGTGGCCCTTGGCTACGCCGTGCTGTCTGAAGAGATGGTTCGCCATCTGAATCCGAATCAGCAGCAGGGAGTAGCTCAGCCATGGATTGTGGGTCGGTGATGCTCTCAGCCGGCACTTGGACATAGGCCTGGATCTCCTGCACTTGGGACTGTAAGGCCTCGTGGTTAACTTTGATGCTTTCTATTATTCTGGTGAAGGCACCAACTTGAGCAGTAAGGGTGTTAATAACAGTAAGAATCGGTGGGGATTTCACGGATGGATTGGTAACTTCCTGGACTGGCACTCCATTTTGCCCAATGGATGCCCCAGGGTCTCCTTGCTCAACCTCCTTTGAGACAGTGGAGGGAGCCGGGTCAGCGGCCTTGGCAGTGGTAGCACCGCAACCCAGAGAACCCTGAGGGAGCTTGGTCGCCTTCCTGGAATTAGCAGGCATTTTGTCTTGTGCAGGAGAATTAATTTTCAGAACATGCTGGCTGGGAATAGCGGGCTTTGCTCTGGAATCTGGCATAATTGTTGGCACTCCAGCTTGGGCAGCGGGTATCTCAAGGTTTTCGCGCTCCGGCTGGGCAGCGCACTTGGGCCTTTCTGGCTCAACCCCCTTTGGGTCAGTGGGGGGAACCAGGTCAGAAGCACGAGTAGCAGCAGTACTGTGGCTCATTGAACTTTGGACAGACTTTGTTTGGCTGGTACTGCTGAGAGTTGCTTCCGGTGCTAGAGCAACAGTGGAGGCGAGGATATGCCAGTTAGAAGAGGAGGTTACACCAGGACTCTGTAACATCAGAAGGTCCATTGGTTCAGGCAAGTCAGCTTCCATGTAGTCAGTGGGAGCGGTTTCCATATAAGTTACCGGATCCTCCTCTGTGGCAGGCTTTACCTCCATGGGTTCCAGCAAACCATTTTTTTCTGATTTGACTACTTCAGGCTTGATATAGGGAAAAACAGCAAGTGGTTTAGAAATGGGGGGCTTGGATGGCAAAGGTTTTTTAGTAGCTGGCTTTCTGACGACTGGCTTGGATACAGGTGTCTGTTTAGCCAGGGGAGCAGATCTTGGAGCGGTTTTTGCTGTGGGAGATTTCTTTGCAAAAATCATTTTTGGTGGTCTTATTGGGCAGACCGGCAAAAAATGGCCATCTTGTCCACAGTACAGGCAGAGATCAGCTTTGTACCGCCTGGTGCGCTCCTCTGCAGATAAGGGGCCATGAACCATTTTGGTTCCAGGAGAACACACCTTAGGAGATGGGCCCCACATCTTCTGCAGCAGATTATTCAGAATGTCCATCAAGTGGTTAAACAGTTCCTGGAAGGTTTCCTTGATTAACTGTTTCATTACTGGTATCACTGCGGGCTCGCTGGTAGGCTTCTGCATTATGTCACGAGTAGTGCCACAGGTCGAGGTTGCAAGCCCAAGGTGCAAGTGATACACAGGAAATACTTGAGATGTTGCAAATCAAATGGGGATTTATTAAAGGAAAACAATAAACATGGAGAAGCAATACTGGAAAGTCTCTGGTTGGGGAATGCAGAAGGGAAGTCTTGGGACAGGTGCAATAAAGGGGTCTCGAGGCACAATACCGGTAGGGGTGATCCAGAATGCAGAGTCCAGGGGGAAAGCCAGGGGTTCGGTACACAGATATCAGGATAGCTATGGAGCTTCTGGGCAGGCTTGATGTCAGACTTGGAGTGTTGGCACTTTGCAAGCAAAATGCAGAAGCATCCTGGGACAGGCGTGCTTCTGCTAAATAGTCACTGCAGGTCCTCATTAGGTGCACCTGCTGATCCTGCAAGTGTGAGTCTCGAAGCAAATTCCAGCAAGACAGGGCTTGAAGGGTGTTGCCTGGGGAAATCAGGATGGTGCAGCACCAGATCTGCCTTTCTTCCGCCGCCGGCGTGGCACGTGACAGCAGGAATATCCATAACTATACATAATTCTATCTGACTACTGTGCTCTTCACACCATTTGGCAGCAGTGTCTGGATCCATATTTAACCCTTTAAATGCGTTTTTTCCAGAGACTGGATCCCGGAAACGAGCCCCCACGTGTAGCGCTCACTCCCGGAGGAGCCGCTGAAATTGAACCTCGGGTCAGTCTCCCCGCACTAGGGAATAAATATACTCCAGCACCGTTGTGGATTTTATAATTATATAGTTTACTAGAATAAATGGCATATAATGAATAACACGTTATACGTAGATATATTTACAGTACTTCGTAATGCGGGAAACGCGCAGCGGAAAAGAAAATACAAGGCTTCGTAATTCGAGAAACGCGCAGCGGAAAAGAAATACAAGGCTTCGTAATTCGAGAAACGCGCAGCGGAAAAGAAGGAAAAATATATCTGTAACCCCCTTTGTGGTTGGGGAGTGAGTCCCGTACAGGTTATGTCCCAAGGATGTAGGTGTGTGTGTGCGATGGTACCCGGGTACAATATTCAACTGGCCAGTGAGTTATTTATGAGGTATCTTCGACTAGTCAAGTTGGGGCCCTGTGGGTTTTGAAACAAACAGCAGCATGCTTTCTATTTTCACAATGGCCTGGAAGGCCTCTCACCCATCCGCCCGATACTTGGTGCTCTGCTCGACCCAGGACGTCTCCGCTCGATTTGACTGGGATTTTATGGGTTACCGGATCCGCTGTCTTGCTTTTCTGTAGCTGCCGCAAGATGTCCAGCTCACCGCCTGCACTCCCTGTCCGATCGATCTGCGGTGCTCCTAACTCGGGGTCTTCCAGCTCACTCGATATCAGCGTGGGTATTCTGGTGAATCACTGGGTCTTCCTCTTGTAAGGCTGAATAACCCGGTCTTTATCTCTGTCAGTCCCCAGCTGCGCTCCGGCCTGGTCACTGTCACGTTCTCCAGCACTGTGTCTTGCTTCTCTCACTCCCTGGCGCGCTCTGCCAGCTCTCTCCACGAGGCTCAGGATGTCAGCGTCTCTGTCCCACCCACTTCTTGTGTCCGCTCCCAAAGCATGCCGGGAGATGTAGTCCCAATGTTCAGTGTCTCACATCGCGCTTGTCTCCCTCTTGTGGCCAAAAATAAGTACTACACGGCAGGGGATTTAAAACCAGCGCTACACATACATACAAGCTTGGCCACAGAGAGAGTAGTCAAGAAGGCAGTCAGCAACAATCAGGTTTCTCATACAGTCCAGGTCAGCAACGTAGCAATGAACAATGAATAGTGACTCGAATGAACGGTACGCCAGCGACGCAGGAAACAAACTCCACATCAACGTGATGAGTCAATTTGCGCTCTCTGTCTACAAAGGATGGTGGCTCCACATCATCATGCCGCGTCCCGCCCCCTCATTAGGCGCACGACCACCAGGATCAGCACGGACACCGGACACCCGGCCAGCCACCGATGCCGCCGAGTGCCTGACCCCCTCCTGAGACCCCCCAGGAGCCGAGGGTGTGACACCTGCAATGTGCACTCGACTGTGTTGCCTTATTAGGATTTGAAACAAATGAAACCCTTGTTGCATCTCATCTATGTTTTCCCATGTGTCCCTGCATCCTGGGCTAATACCCTTGGCCCTTGGTTCACCGTTGCATGACAATATGTTATGTTGCTCTCAATAGGCTGCCTTCAGTCTTTTGTTATACAAACAAGTAGTCAGACTCTCAGACTGGCCATACTCTGGCATTTCCAATGATACCTTAAATGTCCCTGTAGCCTGTGGGGCTCCAGAGATACAGGGATCTAAATGATTGTAAATTAAAAAAAAAAATTACTTTTTATCTTCAGAGCAAGGCGCCCCCTTGTGGCAGGCACCTGTAGGCACATGCCTACTCTGCCTAATTATAAATATGGCTGTGCCTGCAATGGCCAAAGGCTCTCAGATGATGGGAAGATCAAAGGGCATGTTCAATAGCCAGTAGAGGGCCTTATTTTGTCTCAGCCAGTAAAGACCATACTTATATGCTGGTCATGTTTTTCAGGGGGTCCTCGGGGGTACGCAGTACCGGCACCTCACCACTCAGTACCGGCACCTCACCACCAGCCAGAACTAACAGGATAGAGCATGATGCTCCTCCCTCCTCCTGCAGTGGCAGGCAGAGAATCGAAAGTGCTCGGCAGCTCATGTTGCTTCTGAACGCTTCCGATTGTCAGGAGTGTATGTAGGGACTGATAAGCCCTGTCACGGAATGGCCCAGCACCCTCAGCCAGGGGCGGTGCACCGTGACAGGGTGGCCATGGACACTTAGGTGCGGTGGCACGCACCCGGTTTTATAAGTACGTTTATTTAGATGTGATTGTGTGGTGTAATAAAGTGTCCCCGTTGGTTTATTGCGAAATGTATTTTCCCTTTGTCTGCCTTGCCCGCCGCCATTTTCTGATCGCCTCGTGGTTCAGATCAGAATATTCGGATCTTAAAATGGCCGAATCGGCAACTCCCCGTTTCGTAATGGCCAATACGAATCGGGGCCCGGGTGCCTCCTGCCAGCGAGGGCCAATGGGACTTGTGTGGGCGGGCAGGGATTCCCATTGTATTCCTAATTGTGTAAAGTGATAAATGTATGTGATGTGAAAAATAAACTCAGATTTTCCAGTGCATCCAGCCTCGCCTGATGTCCTTTACTCTCCGCCGCATATACTGTCTGAGCATCCCGCGCGGTCTCAGGGTGCGGTGTCCGGACTTAAGATCAGAACGGACTTAAGATCAGAACGGACTTAAGATCAGAACGGACTTAAGATCAGAACGGACTTAGATCAGAACGGACTTAAGATCAGAACAGACTTAAGATCAGAACGGACTTAAGATCAGAACGGACTTAAGATCCGAACCGAAGGCGCGGCCGCGTACCGCGCTTCGGTATACCAAGTGAGCGGTGATCAGATCCGAAGATTCAGCCGCTCCCGTAAGATCCGAAGATTCATCCGTTTAAAGATCCGAATATTCCTCCGCGGCAGATCCGATCCCCAGATTCGCACGGCCGCCCGCAGACGCACTCCACACCCACAAGGTCAGTGAACCAGCTGCTCGGGACGCTGAGTGCCGTATGGCTCAGTGGTCGGGCTGGTTCTAGGCAGGGGTCCCCTCCACCGCCCGCTAACCTCTTCCCGGGGTCACGCCAAGCCGCACGAGACGCCGAGTGCGCGCCACTCGGTAGTCGGGCCAGCGGTAAGCGACGGGGGTCACGCAGATAGAGCACACCCGCAGGCGGAACAACATCTCCATTCCGTCATACTGGTGGCAGCGGTGGGATCGCTCTCTGCAGGCCCCTAGGAGACCTACGCCATGGTGGTGTACACCCACTACGACAGGGACACCCTGCGTGGGATGTTGGAGAACCGGGGAGGAACGCCGGGTAACAAGAAGAGGAAGACTCTGATCAAAGAACTGACCAGGATGGATCAGGACAGGGTGGCGACGCCCGTCCCCAGCCCTGTCCACGCAGAGGTGGAGGAAGATGCTGGCCTCAGAGAGTTGCGGCGTCGGATTGCCCTGCTCGGAGATGCCTCATCGTCGGTGGACAGATACGAAGTGATTCGGGAGTTTTACCGGGAAGTTGAGCAGGAGAAGGAACGCCAGCACGAGCTGCGGTTGGCAGAGCTCCGCGGAGCAGAGACTGAATATGTTGACCCCGAACCCTACCCTGTGGAACCCTGGGTCGAGGCTCACAGCTCGACTGGAGCTTCACCCTGGGAATCTGCAAACCCCAGTGACTACGCTTGCGGGACTCTCAGCTCGCCTGGAGCCTGTACTGAGGACGTCACTTATCCCCGCGACCCTCGGATGGAGACTCACAGCTCGCCTGGAGCTGCATCTGAGGACGCCACATTCCCCATTGAGGAGCAGTGCTCCTGCGCGGGCACCTTCGTCGACATGAAGGTCGTGTTGGCAGGAAGGCTGCAGGAGGGCCTGGAGCAGGACCAGAGGTCCACAGAGGAGCTGTGGTACGAGGCCCTGGACCATGAGCGGGACTGCCATGGGGTGTACATTCCTTCCGACGCTGTCGTCCATCGGGTGCAGTACGATGTGCGAGCAGCGTTCCTGCAAGGTCGGGCCCCAGAGGAGTGGGAGGCCGAGCTCCGGAGTCTGGTGCAACAGGAGATCGCACTGGACGCCGCGTACCGCGCACTCCGGTGGCTAACCGCCTCTCCGACAGTGCGCCCTATTGAAGGCAGTTCCACTGCAGGGCCTCGCTACGGAGGCACGGGGCTGCTCTACGCGAGCATGGCCGCCGACCCCGAGTTTGGAGAGGAGACCGAAGAGCGGATGGAAGACATTCTGGAGCGACGGGAACTGGAGATCCCGTCAGACAGCAGGGACTCGGTGTTTGAGGAGCTGGAGTCCCTAGCCGAGCGAGAGTGGGAGCTCGAGGTGGCTTATCGAAGACTGTTGGACGGCGTTCCGCAGTCGAGTCTGAGCTCCCCGTGGTGGGACGGGTCGGCGGAGGAGGTCGACAGTCCCCAGGTTTGGGACCTATGGGAGGCTGAGGCGGACCCATGGGTGCCCGTGGGGGTTCCGGCAGAGGAAGTTACCCCCTTCACCCCGCAAGAGGACAGGGTGGCTGAGGCCACGGGTCCAGTGGGGGAGGAGACGGATGGTCTCCCCGGGATGGGTTGTGCGCAACCATTGATTGCCCCGGGGGGTGAAGTGACCATCCTTCCCCAAGGAGATCTTCAACCAGCGGAAGAGCTGGCTACGGGGCAGAGTGTCGCTGGCCTCTGCCCACTGCTTACAGTCTGCCAGGAGGAGCAGACAGATGGTTCCCCCGGGATGGGTTGTGCGCAACCGTTGTTTGCCCCGGGGGGTGAAGTGACCATCCTTCCCCAAGGAGATCTTCAACCAGCGGAAGAGCTGGCCACGGGGCAGAGTGTCGCTGGCCTCTGCCCACCACCCACAGTCTGCCAGGTGGAGCAGACAGATGGTCCCCCCGGGCTGGGTTGTGCGCAGCCAGTGACGGTCCCGGGGGGGGGAAGAAACCATCCTCCCGCAAGGAGATTTCCACCCAGCGGAAGAGCTGACGCCAGGGCAGAGCGCCGCTGGCCTCTGCCCGTTTCTCCCAACTCGCCCCGAGGGGCAGAGTGAAGTTGACCCCGTGCGACTGCCGTTGCAATTATGTATTCCCCTCTTCGGCTGCCAGGAAGAGCAGCCGGGTTTGACCCCATTTGTCCCCTCGGTTGCCGTTTGTGTACCTGCCTCTTCAGCAGAAGAGCTGGCAACGGGGCAGAGCGCCGCTGGCCTCTGCCCACCCTTCGGCTGCCCGGGAGAGCAGCCGGGTGTGTCTACCCTTGTCCCTTTTGTTACAATTACCCCCTCAGCGGAAGAGCTGACTACGGGGCAGAGCGCCGCTGGCCTCTGCCCATCTCCTCAACTCTTTGGCCTGGAGGCCCCGCACAGCCACTGGGCTTTTCATCGACTACCCGGGGTGGGTGCGTTTAGCGCCCGTTTTCCCGGAGGGGACACAGGAGGTACTCCTCCCCGGACTTATGTCCTTTCGCCCAGCCGGGGTAACCCTAAGGACGCGGGGCCCCGACCAAGCTGGCACGGCCGCAAAGCCAAATGGAGAAGCCTGGGGGCCAGGCCTCCCCAGACCGACTATGGGCCTGGGAGCACCGACTTCCCCGGTATGACCCGGTGGGGTCAGACCAGGTGCGTCGAACTGTGGGAAGGGGGAGGAGTGTCACGGAATGGCCCAGCACCCTCAGCCAGGGGCGGTGCACCGTGACAGGGTGGCCATGGACACTTAGGTGCGGTGGCACGCACCCGGTTTTATAAGTACGTTTATTTAGATGTGATTGTGTGGTGTAATAAAGTGTCCCCGTTGGTTTATTGCGAAATGTATTTTCCCTTTGTCTGCCTTGCCCGCCGCCATTTTCTGATCGCCTCGTGGTTCAGATCAGAATATTCGGATCTTAAAATGGCCGAATCGGCAACTCCCCGATTCGTAATGGCCAATACGAATCGGGGCCCGGGTGCCTCCTGCCAGCGAGGGCCAATGGGACTTGTGTGGGCGGGCAGGGATTCCCATTGTATTCCTAATTGTGTAAAGTGATAAATGTATGTGATGTGAAAAATAAACTCAGATTTTCCAGTGCATCCAGCCTCGCCTGATGTCCTTTACTCTCCGCCGCATATACTGTCTGAGCATCCCGCGCGGTCTCAGGGTGCGGTGTCCGGACTTAAGATCAGAACGGACTTAAGATCAGAACGGATTTAAGATCAGAACGGACTTAAGATCAGAACGGACTTAGATCAGAACGGACTTAAGATCAGAACGGACTTAAGATCCGAACCGAAGGCGCGGCCGCGTACCGCGCTTCGGTATACCAAGTGAGCGGTGATCAGATCCGAAGATTCAGCCGCTCCCGTAAGATCCGAAGATTCATCCGTTTAAAGATCCGAATATTCCTCCGCGGCAGATCCGATCCCCAGATTCGCACGGCCGCCCGCAGACGCACTCCACACCCACAAGGTCAGTGAACCAGCTGCTCGGGACGCTGAGTGCCGTATGGCTCAGTGGTCGGGCTGGTTCTAGGCAGGGGTCCCCTCCACCGCCCGCTAACCTCTTCCCGGGGTCACGCCAGGCCGCACGAGACGCCGAGTGCGCGCCACTCGGTAGTCGGGCCAGCGGTAAGCGACGGGGGTCACGCAGATAGAGCACACCCGCAGGCGGAACAACATCTCCATTCCGTCATAAGCCCCCTCCCCCACGAAGTGACAATGGAGGGCTGCTTCCCCATCTCTCTGCACCCGCTGAAACTTTGAACGGCATGGGGAAGGGGGTGCAGCATGTTTACACACATCTGCCAGAGCTGTGGATTGTTAGGCAAGCGGTGTGATCAGAGGAGCTGGCACTGTAAGGTGGCAGTGAATTTTTTTGCTATGGAGCTCATATACACTGCGCATTACTGTGAGTTTCATTGCTGTGGAGCTCATACACACTGCGCACTACTGTAAGTTTCTTTGCTGTGGCGCTCATACACACTGCACATTACTGTGAGTGTCATTGCTGTGGAGCTCATACACACTGTACATTACTGTGAGTTTTATTGCTGTGGAGTTCATACATACTCAGCAAAACTGAGTTTCATTGCTGTGGTGCTCACAAATGCTAAGGGATTATCCACTCAGTGCCATCGTTGCACAAAAAAAAAACAGCTAACAGCCCTGCAATACAGATTTTTCTTGCAACAGAGGCACTTATTGGATAACCCCATAGGGTTACAACAATAGTAGTAGTTCATTTAAAGGAACACAGTATTAAAAAATATGGTTCCCTTTTATAGTGACTTCCTTTAAGTGAACTACAACTATTGTTTATGAGGACATGAAAATAGTCATAATAATCAGTTTTTCCCCGGGCGTGAGAGTACCCCCACCTATTTTTCCAGAAAAAAGCACTGCTTATATGTACCATATATGAGAAAGGCAAATGCTCACCGAAATGTTAGGAACCTTGCCTTGCCTACTGGGAGTTGGTTTGTTCTGATCTACTTTATGATTTGGCTGCCTTTTGTCTGTATTTTTGTTGTTGCTATAATCATATGGTACATATATGTATGCTCATTTCTGCTGATAATTGATTTTAGCTACTTTTGTTTATGAGCGATTACTGTTATTAAGATTTCCAGAGCGGACACTTTAATATTTGTGGTTAATATTCTTTGTTGCAACCATATGTACGATTCAATATTGGGCTACTGCTTCATAAATTTGTTATTGCCATATTTACTTTTGTGCTAAATATAAGATGGCGCATCCGTAGTGCTGTTACAAATGGGGGTACCCAATATCAGTTGGGCAACCCCAATCACTTTTCCAGGTCCACTTCCAATCTTAGAAATGCAGCAAGAGTCTGATACTCTTTGAGCTTTGTCTGTGTACAGGGGGGAGGCACGGGAGTGTGGCTGGGGAGAACAGGGGTCCAGCAAGATAGCGGCATCTGCAGATGTGACCCTGTTGGGGTACTGAGATCTGTCACATCCTGTATTGTATGTTCCTTTAGAAATCAATAGTTACTCGCCGTGATTTTCTAACACATGTCTTTCTCTTTGCCTGGGCATCTGTGAAGGCCTCTCTGTTTAAAGTTTTGCCCATTTGGATGTGAATTATTTTTTTATTATTTTTCATTATTATATTTCCTGTATTGAATAGCTGGCTCTGACAGTTTTAGAAACCCTTGAGGTAAAAAAGTTGGAAGAGTTATCATCTGTCAGTCTCGATGAAAAAAAGGCCTTAGGTTATTCTCCAGTTGCTTACAGATTTCCATAAAGGAGATATACAATAGCAATGGGGCATGGTAAATATCATTTTATAATAAGCATAATGGAGATATTCATGGATCACTAACACTGTTCTGGCAATCATAGATTTCCATGCATTTAATGTATTAGGGGACTGTTGCTTTAATTTGTCAGCCATTACTAAGCAATACATTGCAGCTACTTCTTGGTCAGAAATCAATTGATGTTCACAGAGCAACAGAAAGTCAGCTCCACAATTCTTTCACGCAGGCCTTGAAGTTATAAGTCTGTAAGTAGAGCATCAGTGTTTTTTAAGTTAAAGTACATGTTTTCAGCAACTCAAATACTGTTCCATGTTAGTTTATAGTGTTTGATTTGTCTTAGCATCAAGTTATTAAACTTCCATTTCTGTTCTAGCTAGTATTTTCACATCTAGGAAGCATCACTTGTCTGTGTAGATGTGCGTTCCTAGCCTAATATATTTTCATAATTCTGTATCTTCTGCAGTTTTACAAAAAAGATTGATGTAAATAAGAATCTAAAACGTAAGGATAAAATAAAAGTAAAGGAAAGACTTCATGCAATCCTGCATCTGGATTTTTATTAACAATTTGTAAGCTGTCTGCCAAGCCTTGTAGCTCAGACACATCGTGAGGGCAGAACAGACACCTACAGGTCTATTCAAAGAAAGGTGAAACTCAGAATGACTGGAGAAGTGAAAATTCTAGGTCAAAATAGCCAAACCAGATAAATTCTTCCATTTATCTCATTTTCCAAATCGGCTATTTGGTCTAGATTGCTCTCTTCTACTGCCAATTCTCCTGAGTGTCACCTATCTCTGAATAGTTTTAAGACTGACTGCATACATGGTAGTAAAACTGTTTCTTCATATAAACAGATGTTTCTGCCTGTTTTCTGCTGCTGTCTTTCTACCGTTCTCACTGTGTAAGATGAACTCTACACCCCTCCTCCTCAATGCGGAACAAAAACAAAAATCCCCCTCTGGGGTTAGCAAGGTAGATAATAATTACAGTTGAGGTCTCATGGGCTTCTGTGAGCCTGTGAAAAAACAATTATTTTCTGCAGAAAATATGTAAATAATTTAAATTGCTAAAATGCTTCTTTTACCAGGCTGGAATAAGTAAAGCGTACTTTAAAACCAACAGACATAACCATTAGGTTTTTATTTCACATGTAGATCCCTTCTTAGTCAAGAAAGCCTCCTAGATTGTGAGTTCCTACGGGAATAGGGCCCTCATCTCCTCCTGTACTGTTTGTCAAATGTTGTTCAATGTATTGTATTGTAACCCTGTCTATACTGTGCCTATTGTACAGCGCTGCGGAATATGCTGGCGCTTTATAAATAAAGAATAATAATAATAGAAAAGCATCTTTTTATCACTTTGTCAAACCCATACGATCGAGCGGGATATATCTTGTACATTCCATGCATTTATTATTAGGACATACTTGAAAACCAGGACATACTTGAAAACGAGAGAAATCTCAATGTATCCTTCCTGGTAAAATACTTTCTCAAAAAAAATATAAATGTGATGTGTGAGTAGGTGAGCAGAGTGGAGAGTTTTATAGGGCGAGGCAAGTCCTTCCAGAGGACCGGAGTTGGCGGCGTGGGTGCTGCTAATTAATCAAGTGCTGCAGGATCATGTTACATACACAGAGAAAACCTATTTGTCTGATCAGAAAGAAGTGTGATCACCCAAGCCCAACCATTGTACAGCGAGAAGGGAGCAGATGCCACCTATCTCTCTACGAGTAAATGGAAGCCTCATTAGCCCGATGCCTCAAGTTTGCTGTCTTTGTGTCACTTTTGATTCAGACCTAACATTCTCGCCCCACGTCCAGACAGTGTCCAAATCCTGTTACTATCAACTCAAGAAGATTGCCCGCGTACGCCATTTTCTGACGCAAAATACCGCAAAGGTGCTGGTTCACGCTCTTGTCATTTCGCATCCTCTCCAAAGCTCGTTTTGCACCTTTGCATGGTGTAGTGAATGCAGACGCCAAGGTTATTTTTCTCACCAGATGCTCCTCGCGCACCTTCCCTCTCTGCCGGTCCTTCCATTGGCTTCCTGTACGTTTCAGGATACAGTTTAAGATACTGATGCTCACGTTCAAATCACTCAATAACTCAACCCCCTCTTACAAGTCTTTGTTACTCTGCAAACCTGTCCAGTCTATACAACTCTGGTCGGTGGGCGACCTTCGCCTGTACTCTGTCTACACCCACACTGCCAACTCTCGCCTCCAAGACTTCTCAGGGGCAGCTCCGGTCCTTTTGGAATGACTTGCCTCGCCCTATCAATCTCTCCCCTAATCTTTATGCCTTCAAGAAATCCGTCAACACCCATCTCTTCAAATTAGCGTACCACATCACTAATGCAACCCCAATCAGTCTAGATTGAAAGCTCCTATGAGCAGGGCCTTCTACACCTCTTGTTTCCATCATATGTCCGTTTAGGCTAGGGTCAGACGAGCGTGATTTCTACGGACTGTACGTCCGTGCAGTACGGACATCGTCAGTACGGATGACGCAGTAGTGGTCACACAGTCCGTTTTTTCACTGAAGTTATTTTTTGACGGATGTAGGAGGGAAAAATTAATTACAATGAAAAAACATTCTGTCCGTCAAAAATGCTGGACGTATAAATGCAGTCCATCTGACCTCGCTCCATCACTCACACACAAAGCTATGCAGACGTTGTGGACGTGGCGCACTCTGCACGTCCGTTCTAGCAGTATTACGTTCTTGCCTAACCTGCGTCCGTTTGCCGCGGCCGTTGTGCGTCCGCAGTTCAGTGCGGACGTACTTCATGTGTCAGGCTCCAATGGACTTTCTTTCATGCTATTACGGACGTACTTTTAGGCGCAATCACGGACGTGAACACTACGCTCGTCTGACACCAGCCTTATCTGTATCTCGTTCCATTTTGTTATTTTAAAGTGCTGCGGAAACTGTTGGCGCTATATAAATGATGATGTTGATAATAATAATATTAATATTCAGTGGGATGTATTCAAAGGACATCGTCAACCATTAGCTAAGACTTTTAAGCTCCCTGTCATATTTCATTCAGCTGCCATCTATTATCTCAGGTATCATATGCCACACAATAGACCGATGCAGCCTTTTCTAAACATTTATTCCTCCACCCCATTGACTGTGAAATAATGTAGACACTAAATCACAGCCGTAAAGTAAAACTCAAAAATAAAATTACTTTTTTTGTACTAAATACAGCAAATACCTATGGATGTGAAATAGCTCAGAACTTGAAGTATTTTACAGAGTACAATTTTTGCTAAGTAAATGAACAACAGGCTTTTCCTCTTGACAAAACAAAAATGTTTTATGCACAGCATAAGTTATTGTATGACACCACAGCGGAGTAAAAAAAAGGGTACATAATTATTACCGATTAACAGCTCCATCAATGTGATTCTTGTTTTCTCTATTTCCATTTGTTGCCTGTAACACACTGCAAGAATAGCATCAAATCCATGTTTAAGTGAAAGGAACTTAAGATGTCACATTACTGATGTGAAGATATTTGCAAACCTCATTCCTGTGCTTCCAGCGCAAGGTCTGTCTTTGTGTTCAAGATATAATGTGAGGAATGGATAACTGTTATGCTCTATCCAGAAATACAGTTTAAAATGTTGTCACACACACAAAAGCTGTTAAGAATTCTCAAATTTCAGAAGCTTACTTAAACTAGATTTAACAATGAGTTTTTTAAGACCTTTTGCCCTGTGTGGTCTTATAAAGAAAACTAACGTGCCGCGTAGTAGAAGCACTTCTACTGTGCTAACAGCCAGTAACACGGAAATGATTCTCACCACACCATTAGCAATCAGAATCGCTGATTTCATATGTGTGGAATGGTGGGTGAAAAATAAATTGATATAATAAAAATAAAATATACAGGGTGTCCATAAAGTCTCTTTACAATTTCAACAATTTATTACAAAGGCAAATGAAAAGACAGATAAGAGAAAATTATTACAAAATGAGACGTATATATTTAAGGTTTTTTTGCTTCATTTAATACACCTCTATATGGGCACTGTTAGTTGCACGAAGACGGTACTCGATTTCTTGCCATGTTTGCTGTAGCATCCCCTCATCAATGGGGGCTCTGTATGCCACCGGAATAAAATTTAAACAAAACAATCCAATGAATTTGAAGCGCAGACTTCCAGCTTTAATTCATGGGGTTGAACATAAATATCAAGTACAAATTTTAGGAACTGCAACCATTTGTATACAAAATCCCCCATTTTTCAGGGGCTCAAATGTAAGTGGACAAAGAATATAATCTTAAATAAAATGCTCAATTTTTTTTTTTTGAGAATCCTTTACTGGCAATGACTGCCTGAAGTCTGAAACCCATGGAAATTACCAAAGACTTGCAGGGTTATTCAGAGAGCGTGAAAAGCAGGAGAATGACTGGAGAATGAAAAATACTAGGTCAAAATAGCCAAACCAGAAAAATTCTCCCTTTCATCTCACTTTCCAAATCGGCTATTTTGACCTAGAATTTTTCATTCTCCTGTTTTTCATGCTCTCTGAATAACCCTGTTGGTTTCCGCTTTTCTGATGCTTTGCCAGGCTCTACCTGCATCTGTCTTCAGTTGTTCTTTGTTTTGGGTCTTTCTGCTTTTAGGCAGGGGTCAGACGAGCGTGATTTCTACAGACTGTACGTCCGTGCAGTACGGACATCGTCAGTACGGATGACGCAGTAGTGGTCACACAGTCCGTTTTTTCACTGAAGTTATTTTTGACGGATGTAGGAGGGAAAAATAAATTACAATGAAAAAACATTCTGTCCGTCAAAAATGCTGGACGTATAAATGCAGTCCGTCTGACCATGCTCCATCACTCACACACAAAGCTATGCAGACGTTGCAGACGTGGCGCACTCCGCACGTCCGTTCTAGCAGTATTACGTTCTTGCCTAACCTGCGTCCGTTTGCAGCATCCGTCATGCGTCCGCAGTTCAGTGCCGACCTACTTCATGTGTCAGGCTCCAATGGACTTTCTTTCATGCTATCACGGACGTACTTTTAGGCGCAATCACGGACGTGAACACTATGCTCGTCTGACACCAGCCTTAGGTTTCCCTTCAGCAAGTGAAATGCATGCTCAACTGGGTTGAGATCAGGCGATTGACTCGGCCATTGCAGAATATTCCACTTCTTTTCCTTCAAATACTCCTGGGTAGCTTTTGCAGTGTGTTTTGGATCACTATCCATCTGTATTGTGAGGCGCCGTCCAATCAGTGCGTTCTTCTTTCCTCAGAATGTACCAAACTGTTGATCTGGCTATCTCTCTGATGTTTTTTTGTTTGTTTTTGAAGCCTTACAATGGCTTGTTTTCCTTGGTTGTCCTTGGGCAAGACACCTAACGATATGGATGCGCCTACCTTACAAAATACTTCATAGATTGTAAGTTCCCTTGGGAACAGGGTCCCCCTGAATCGGGTCGTATCATCCATGTTTGGTATTCTAATGTATCATTGCCTTGTACACTGATCTTGTAAAGCGCTGCGTAATTTGTGTCACGTTTCCACATCGCAGCCAGGCCCCCAGGTGGTGAGAGCGACGCTCAGCAGCTCTTGTGTGGTTTGAGCTAGTGAGTACTCCCTTAGTACTATATGCACGCTAAAAACTCAGAACAGAGCACTGCTAAGAGGAGTACCGCCCTTAACCCCTTAATGACCCCTGACGTACCCTGTACGTCCTGTCCTCGGGTCTCCCTTAGACCCGCAGACGTACAGGGTACGTCACCGGCGCCAAATCCCCCTCCCGCCCGATACTCACCTCCCTCGTCGGATCCCACGGCGATCTGGCAGGGAGGAAGCCTGCCCATGTGATTTACATGGGCAGGCGAGGCTGATGACGTCGCCACGCTGCGTGGTGACGTCATCAGAAGGTGCCCCCATGTGTTTCAATGGAGGGGAGGGTGGGCTCCTTCGGAGCCCTCTATCTCCCCAACCATTGAAGCTAGGGAGATGCCGTTTGCACCGCTGGAGAGGGGAGAGCCTCCCCTTTCCAGCGGTGTATGGCATTAACCATTTCGCCGCCGGATCACGTTGCGGCGCCAATTGGCGCCAAAACGTGATTCACACCTGGAGGGGGGCTGACATCTTGGATGTCAGCCAAGCCTCCAGGTCCCCCCCCCACCCACTGACAACCTCACCATATGTGTGAGGATGTCAGTGGGCCAGTTAACCCTCTAGCTGCCATGTAGAGATAAGGGGATCCTAAGGATCCCTTTATCTCCCGATCCATGGCAGCTAGATGGTCATATTTGCCATCATTTGAAAGGCCTGATCATGGCCTTTCAAATGATACCAAACATGACCAGGTTTGGTTTCAAAAAAAATGTAAAAAAAAATTAAATAAAAAAAAATAATAAAAAAATTAAATAAAAAATAAAAAATGTTTTTTTTTAAAAAGTTTTTTTTGTCTGGGGGGAGTTTAATTAAATAGGACCTAGGCTGTCATCTAAAAATAATTAGCACAAAATGGTCAGAATGAGCGCAGCGCACATAGGTGAACTGGCTCAGCAGTGAAAGGGTTAAAAGGTAAAAACATGTAAAAATTGGGTATTTCTATTCCCGGGATAAAATTTGGAAACTATTTAGCCGGGGTCTTTATTGGTGGTTATAGCTTTAGGGGATTAAATTACGAAAAAGTGTGTTTTTACCATTTTTTTTCATCATATTTCATATTTTTTTTATATTAAATTATTGGATATGATGGAAATAATGGTATTTCTAGAAAGTCCATTTAATGGCGGGAAAAGGGTGTATAATATGTGTGGGTTGAATAAACGAGTAAGAGGAAAATTTGATCTAAACACGAGCAGCGCAGAAACGTAAAAACAGCAGCGGTCACTAAAGGACGGATTTGTGTAAAACCGCCCGGTCACTAAGGGGTTAATAGTGCAGATACGGGTATATCTAACCAGGCAGATACTGTGTGATTAATAATTCATTCAGATTTCAATCATTTAAAGAGTGTAATTTTTTTTTTCCCATTTTATCATCCAAACCTTGGTGGTTTTTATATTCTATAGGGCATTCTTGTTAAAAAAATGTGAAATGGGAACCTGTTACTACATTTTTCTGAGAAAATATACATATTTTACATAAACTATATATTTATATAAAATATAAATTTTAACCAAAAAATGAAAAAAAATAATGAAATATTTCCCTTTTGTTTTGGAACATATTTTTTTACGAATAATATGACTAAGTATAAAACACTGACCTTGCTCCCAGCGTGGGAAATGAGAAGGTGAGTAATGGCATTGGTACTGCTCATTTTATACGTAACCAATGGACAATGCCATCGCTTTAGAACTTAAAGTAAATAAATAAAAAATTGTTTTCTTTGCTTTTAGATTTTACATGGTCAGGTTTGGTATTAATGCAAAGGCCAGACTCTGCCCTGTCCAATGACACCTCACTTGACCTTGTGAGGTATAAAGATTAGTGACGCAGGGGTCCAAAGTTTCCCGCTGTGCTCTTCGCTGCAGTGTGGCGGTTTAGGTTTTTGATGTAATAATTCATAACAACGGATTGTACCATCACCTCCACACTTGTTGGTGACATGAGAAATGTGATGGTTAGTTAGTGCAGCATCATTGTTTACTTTGTAATTGAAAAGTGAAAAATACTACTGTTGCAAAGAAAAAGTAAATATTTATTATTATTTTCCTTTTACAGAACACCTGGTCATGTCTTGTATCATTGGAAAGGCCAAGCTATGGCCTTTCCAGTGATACCTCACTTGACCCTGTAGCTGCTATGGAGTTGGAGATACATGGGTCCAAATGCAGACATAGTTATCCTTTCTCTGGGCCTATTCTGAGGCATGGGTCTGGAGCTGCTGCTCCATCTGCCCCTATGTTAATCCGGCCCTGCTGAGAACCACTCTTGTTGCTGACCGTGGCTTATATGACTATCTACTCTGGCGTCTAGACCTGGCTTTCCATGACCGTTCTTGTTTATGTCCTGTATATTTTATTTCCTTGTCTGTGTTTCTCCAGCAGCATAAAGGACCTCTTTTCTATTTTAGGGCCTGTATTGCTGCTGGATATCTCTGTGGTATTTCTTGCAAACCCTCATTGTTGTTATAGTGTTTTCCCCCTACCCTGTAATCTGTATTAGTATAGAAGGCTATTCAAAGACCTTTCTCCTAGTTGCAGGGCTCCCCCTTGTGTCTGTAATTCTGTCCTATCCTCTCCTGATCTGGTTCTGCATACTGTGTGCTGGGTTCTGCATCATGCAGCAAGGCACATACCTGCCTAAAGGGCTAAACAGCACTCAGTACCAGGGGCGCTCCTTGGCATCTGCCTGGGACGTTCGTGACATTGTGGCTAATAAATAAAGGATAATAATGTCTCTCACCACCTGACCTCCAGAGCCCTTACCCACTCCCTATTTAACCCCTTAGTGACCGGGCGGTTTTACACAAATCCGTCCTTTAGTGACCGCTGCTGTTTTTACGTTTCTGCGCTGTTAGGGTTTAGGTCAAATTTTCCTCTTACTCGTTTATTCAACCCACACATATTATACTCCCTTTTTCCCGCCATTAAATGGACTTTCTAGAAATACCATTATTTCCATCATATCCAATAATTTACTATAAAAAAAAATATGAAATATGATGAAAAAAATGGTAAAAACACACTTTTTCGTAATTTAATCCCCTAAAGCTATAACCACCAATAAAGACCCCGGCTAAATAGTTTCCAAATTTTATCCCGAGAATAGAAATACCCAATTTTTACATGTTTTTACCTTTTAACCCTTTCACTGCTGAGCCAGTTCACCTATGTGCGCTGCGCTCATTCTGACCATTTTGTGCTAACTATTTTGAGATGTCAGCCTAGGTCCTATTTAATTAAACCCCCCCCCCAGACAAATTTTTTTTTAAAAAAAACACATTTTTTTATTTTATTTAATTTTTTTATTATTATTTTTTTTTATTTTTTTTTTAAAAAAATAATTTTTAAACCAAACCTGGTCATGTTTGGTATCATTTGAAAGGCCATGATCAGGCCTTTCAAATGATGTCAAATATGACCATCTAGCTGCCATGGATCGGGAGATAAAGGGATCCTTAGGATCCCCTTATCTCTACATGGCAGCTAGATGGTTAACTGGCCCACTGACATCCTCACACATATGGTGAGGTTGTCAGTAGGTGGGGGGGGACCTGGAGGCTAGGCTGACATCCAAGATGTCAGCCCCCCTCCAGGTTCGAATCGCGTTTTGGCGCCAATTCGCGCTAAAACGCGATCCGGCGGTGAAACGGTTAATGCTATACACCGCTGAAAAGGGGAGACTCTCCCCTTTTCAGCGGTGCAAACAGCATTTTGCTAGCTTTAATGGTTGGGGAGATAGAGGGCTCCGAAGGAGCCCCCCCTCCCCTCCATTGAATTACATGGGGGCACCTTCTGATGATGTCACCACGCAGCGTGGCGACGTCATCAGCCTCGCCTGCCCATGTAAATCACATGGGCAGGCTTCCTCCCTGCCAGATCGCCGTGGGATCCGACGAGGGAGGTGAGTATCGGGCGGGAGGGGGATTTGGCACCACTGACGTACCCTGTACGTCCGCGGGTCTAAGGGAGACCCGAGGACAGGACGTACAGGGTACGTCAGGGGTCATTAAGGGGTTAAGGGCGGTACTCCTCTTAGCAGTGCTCTGTTCTGAGTTTTTAGCGTGCATATAGTACTGCTGCTCCATCTCCTGAGACTCTGAGACTTGTTCTGTTCCAGAGACCCTGAGCATTGCTGTGCTCCTCAGACCCTGAGCCTTGATGTGTTCCTGAGGCGCTGCAAGCTGTCTGCCATATCCATTTTGTTTTCCTGCATTGCACAGGAGATCCTTGCCTGGACTTTACACCTATCCAAGTCCTGTTCAATAAACCTTTACCCTTGCCATTCCTATCTCTGTGTGTCGGAGTGTCCTCGCCAGAAGGGTTTACCATATCTCAACATGGGGCCCCAACATGGCTCATGCCTCATGGTTATACTTCTTAAAGGAATTATTGGCTTAAGGCTAGGGTAAAACGAACGCATTTTTCACATTGACAAATTTTTTCACGGAAGACGCGAAAGCGGTCATAAGATGCGCATTTTCGGCCGTGATTTTTTACGGATCTTCAATAAAACGAGAAATATGAGTAACCAAATCAATTTGGAGGTTATGTAGGCCAGACATGAGCAGCGTCTGACGTCTCCTAATCACGCACACACGCCGCTATGCGGGCGCAGTGCACTCTGTACGTCAGGACTAGCTGTTCGACGTTCTCGAAAAAATGCGCTCGTTTCCCGCTTGCGTTCCACGGCCGAACTTTCGTGCAGCCGTACTTTGTATATTGGCTGTCATTGGACGTCATTTGCTGCTACTACGGCCGTAATAAAGTGCGGCTGCACGCGCGTTCGCACTTCATTCGTCTGACCCCAGCCTTAGCGATGTCATGACTCCCTGATCTCAACATGCAGATGTGTCAATCCCTTACCTGACGGTCTTAGCAAGAGACAGAAATCTAAAAATAAGTTAGAGTCCAGAACCAGAAGGGATAGTCATACAAGCCAAAGTCAAGAGCCAGAGGGGTTAAACATATGCAAGAGTCAGGAGGAAAGTCAGATGTCAGAATGGTCAAAGGGAATAGCCGAAAGTCACACACAGAATGAATAACATCAGAACGAGCTCTCGGGCAATGAAATCTCTATCCTTTGGCCCCCACATCGAAAAACTAAACTTTACCCCAAACTAGGTGCCCTGAACAGAAACAAATCCTGCCTGAGCCCCGCGGTAAGAAAGCAGATTGTACAACAAATGCTTATGCCAGCTATTGAATATGGAGATGTAGTGTATGCAGCCGCCCCGCAAACGCACCTCCAGAAACTTACTACATTGTAGCAAAAAGCGGCAGAAGGAGTTATACAATGTAACTACATGACCCACCATTGTGTCATGTTAAAAGAGCTAAACTGGCCGTCGCTGGAATCTAGACTCACCTTTCCAACCTGGTGTTTAAGAGCTTTTCTGGGAAGCTACCACCCCTACCTGAATAGGCTGCTTCCCTCAGCAGTTCCGTCATCCTATAACTTCAGATCCAGGACCAGCACCTTACTTACAATACCACAATACAAAAAGAAAGTGGCTCGATCCTCATTTTCCTACAGAGCACTCCCAGTGCCCACGAACATCCAGCCACCGGGTGCCAGTGGGGCAAAAAGCCCCCATCGTTACAAGGAATTCAATTTGAGTTTAATGATATACCGGTTTCTGCAAAAAATATCAAGTGCCGAAAGCTGTTGATAAATGGATTTTCAGGCAAGAAAAATAGAGGGTGGAAGACTGAAATCTTTTTTTAAACATCATATTTTTCTAAAAGTCATGTTTAAAAGCACAAATCTGTAGGATGATTTCTGAAAATTAGCTTTTTCTGGTATTTTACCTATCCACTATTCTTCAGGCCAGCGACATTTTTTTGCATATCTCCCCATCTGAATTTTTGCAAATGATTCAGCTAATATTTAAAAATATATATATTTTTCGAAAAATAGCCCAAAAAAATTGAAGACCCACGTTGTTTTTTGGGAGACTTGCAGGGTTATTCAGAGAGCGTGAAAAGCAGGAGAATGGCTGGAGAATGAAAAATTCTAGGTCAAAATAGCCAAACCAGAAAAATTCTCCCTTTCATCTCACTTTCCAAATCGGCTATTTTGACCTAGAATTTTTCATTCTCCAGTTATTCTCCTGCTTTTCACGCTCTCTGAATAACCCTGTGTGTGCATTATTTATAAGGTTCCATAAATGAGAACAGAAGGTTCTAAATGTATCTTTATGGCCAACCATTTGAAAACAAGTAACTAAATACATACGACCAATACAGATTTATACAGGGTTATTCAAAGAGATCCGAATTGCTGGCGAAAGGTAACCAAACAGTGAAATTCAGCGTACGGTTACCTTTCCTGGCCATTCGGCTATTCAGAGAGCAGGCAGTTCGCCAAATGTTGGCGAATTGCCTGCACATACGGTGCCTGTTCGGTGGATGTTCGAGGGCAGTGAAATCCCCATAGAGAAGTAATGCTTTGTCTATTCAGAAAACAAAAACCAGCAGTGAAAAGTTGCCGAATTGTCCTGCTGTTCAGTGGTTTAATTCGACAAGTTTATTATGGCGAATCCCATAGGATTCAATGTTAAAAATATTGCTGTTTTAATTCATTATCTAATAAACCGTTGATTATAATATTCTGCAGTAAAAAGTTTCTTTATTTATAGATTTTGTAGGATCTTTTTTGGGGATTTTTTTTGCAAACATTTTTTTTCCTTTTTATTTTTTTATATTGTTTTTTTCTGTATCAGCCTGTTTTATTTATCATTCATTGGATCTTATATGTAAATTTCAGACATTTTCGTTCAGTAGTTTATTTGCAAACAGCGTTTCACTTTTCAACCATTCAAGCAAACTGTTTGTTTTTTTTTCCACTCCATTCGTCTGCGGTGTTGGGTTTTTCCGGTGGCTGCTCTGCGCTGTGATCGGCTCCTGCTTGGGTTTTTCCGGCGTGTTCGGCGGGGTTAATCCAGAAGTTTTTGCAGGTTTCGGTGAGCCTTCGAAGGGTTTTGCGGTGAGTTTTTGGCGGGTTTGCGGCGACTTTTCCCTGCACTACGACGGCCCTGTGGTGCTTACTGAATACACTGCAGGGTCGCCGAAATGGGATCACCAAATCGCACCGAATTGAAGAGAACGAAAAGTCGCCTAACGTGCGGTGACTTTTCGATTCTCTTTGAATAACCCTGATAGTGTGTACAAAACAAATATAAGTATCTTTTGCTATTTGTCTTAGGCTAGGGTCAGACGAACGCATTTTTCGCGTTGTCCGTGAAAAAGTGCGGTCGAACGAACGTACGTATTTTTTCCCGGAATACGCGATAGCGGTCATACGATGCGCCGTTTCGTCCGTGATTTTGTACGGATCATCAATAAAACACTTTTTGTGTCTGGACGTTATGTTAGCCGGACATTAGCAGCGTCTGACTTCTCCTAATCACACACACACGCTGCTATGCGGCCGCAGCGCACTCTGTACGTCAGTAGTAGCGGTTTGACGTTCTCGAAAAAATGCGTTCGTTGGCCACTTGCGTTGCGCGGACGAACTTTCGTGCGGCCGTTCGTCGTATGTTCCCCGGCATTGGACGTCATTTGCTGCTAGTACGGCCGTGATTTCGTGCGGCTAAACGCACGTTAAGGCTAGGGTCAGACGAGCGCAGTGCGAACGCGCGTGCAGGCGCACTTAATCACGGCCGTAGTAGCAGCAAGTGCCAGGCAATGACGGCCAATATACGAAGTACGGTCGCACAAAAGTCCGGCTGCGCAACGCAAGTGGAAAACGAACGCATTTTGTCGAGAACGTAAAACCTCTAGTACGGTTGTACAGAGTGCGCTGCGTCCGCTAGCGGCGTGTGTGCGTGAATTGGAGATGTCAGACACTGCTAATGTCCGGCCAACATAACGTCCAGATGCACAAAGTGTTTTATTGATGATCCGTACAAAATCACGGATGCAAATGCGCATCGTATGACCGCTATCGCGTACTCCGTGAAAAAATGCGTCCATTCGTTCGAACGCACTTTTTCACAGACAACGCGAAAATGCATTCGTCTGACCCTAGCCTAAAACTGCGCTAGTCTGACCCTAGCCTAACACTTTTAAATCATTTTGTACAAACAACTCCTTAGCTGTGCTGTATAACAGAATTATTAGTTTGGTTACTGTTTATAGACCTCAAAAGTAGAAGAATAAAACAAATAAAATAAAATAAGCCTTTAGTCTTTAAATATGCACCCGTGAAGCCCTAGGCAGTAGACACACGTTGATCCTTCTGTAGCTTCATTTCCATTTAGTGTTTACGAATCCTGTTTCCACTGCTGTAAAAATAGCATTAATTTTCTAACTGAAATTCTTAACATTAAAAGAGACATTATGACCAGCTGTTTTCACTTGATTGCAACTCCAATCTGCAGTACTTTCCGACATAGGACTAATTGGTGACCTGGTAGACCTCTTGCAGTTTTTTTTTTTTCTTGTTATCATGTGAAGTCAGATATACATGCGGAGGGAAATGCTGCCTACGGTAAAATTAATAATTATCCATATTTACAACGAAAATAATATTATACACCTAAACGTATCCGTATCTCTGTTACATTTCTAGAAACCATTACTTATGATTACGTCCCCCAAAAATCAATATAATCGAGGTTATATGCGACTTTACTAATCTGATGGATTACAAAGATTGTTATCTCACAACTACTAATTTAATAAAACCTATTAATCATTCTAATAACGATCATTTTAGTCATAGCAATACAAATCATGCACACACACATAGGGGGTTATTCAGAGAGAGGTGAAAACCAGGAGAATTGCTAGGAGAATAAACAATCTAGACCAAATAGCCGATTTGGAAAGTGAGATAAATGGGAGAATTTTTCTGGTTTGGCTATTTTGACCTAGAATTTTCACTTTTCCAGTCATTCTCATGGTTTTCACCTCTCTCTGAATAACCCTGTATGTTTTAGAATATAAATAAAATAAATAAATAAAATAAATGATTTAAAGTATTTTACCAGGAAGGATACATTGAGATTTCTCTCATTTTCAAGTTTGTCCTGGGTTCAAGAACATAGTATTTCTGTACCTATTGTAAAAATTCTAAGTAATAAATGCAAGATATAAACACAAAACAAATATACAGATTAACACAGAAAATAAATATGTAGGAAATAGTCACTATGTTACATGTTTACAGGTGCATTTTGTATCGAGGTATATTGAGATCTCTTAAGGGATTTTAGACTGGGGGAAGATTTGATGGTGTCTGGGAGGTTATTCCATAATTGCGGGGCTCTATAGGAAAATGAGGATCGAGCCGCTGTCTTTTTGTTTTGTGGTATTGTAAGTAAGGTGCTGGTCCTGGATCGGAGGTTATAGGATGAGGGAGCTGCTGGGGGAAGCAGTCTATTCAGGTAGGGTGGCAGCTTCCCAGAAAAGCTCTTAAACACCAGGTTGGAAAGGTGAAGGGTACGTCTAGATTCCAGCGATGGCCAGTTTAGTTCTTTTAACATGTCACAATGGTGGGTCATGTAGTTACATTGTAGCACAAAGTGACAGATTGAGTTATACAATGTAGTAAGTTTATGAAGGTGCGTTTGTGGGGCAGCTGCTCTACACTACATCTCCGTATTCAATGACCAGCATAAGCATTTGTTGTACAATCTGCTTTCTTACTGCGGGGCTCAGGCAGGATTTGTTTCTGTACAGGGCACCTAGTTTGGGGTAAAGATTAGATGAGAGTTTTTCAATGTGGGGGCCAAAGGATAGATTTGGGTCTAACCACCCACCTAGATATTTGAGAGAAGTAACTGTGGTCAGCGTGCCATTTGATTTAGTCCTGACACATAGATGGGGATTTTGCAATTTATATACTGTTGGGTAACAATGTACAATATAAGTGACAATAGTTCACAAGAAAGAAAAGAAAAAAAAAACAATCAAAAGAACCACGTAGTTCCCAAACTTGCAGCTTCAGATTATTGACCTCTCACATATTCTCTGTTAGACAAAATATGAGCTCCAATAAAGTTTTTATTGGTGAAATGTAATTTCTCCTTCTTTTCCTTAATGAAAAGGTACAGGGTGTCAGTCTTAAAGTGGCTAAGAGTGAGATCTGTAGGTATTAATTCTTGCTCACATCGTCTCTAGCTGACATAGCCAAAGTCCTTGTTCACTGGGCACCTGTGGATGCCACGGACTGCTTTCACACTCTTTGTTTTCTATGTAGCTGTCCCGGGTTCCTCCTCCCTCAGGGATACAGACACATATGGATAAAATTGAGTGACACTCACACTACACAGGCGTACTTACACTTTGGTGTCCCAGTGTTACATAGAAACATAGAAAATGTCGGCAGATAAGAACCTTTCGGCCCATCTAGTCTGCCCAATTACATGGATACTTTACCTGGATTTATCTTTTGTTTATGATAGCCTTATGCCTATCCCATGCCTGCTTAAATTCAATCACTGTTTTGGCCTCTACCACTTCAACTGGAAGGCTGTGTTGGTTAATTGTGAACTCCTTCCCATAGAAGAATTTCCAAACAGTGATGGAGGTATTACATTTTTTTTTTGATCCTTTACAAAATAAAATCCAGCATAAAAATCACAGTTTAAAAGTCCAAAACGCGTTTCACCTATTTGGCTTCATCAGATACCTACTGATGAAGTATAAAGAAATATCACTTATCTCTCAGGTGTTCACAATATTGTGCTTACCCCTATCTCTTCCTATGGAAAGATTTTTTTAGATTTAATAATTTAGATCATTTTATGATTCTACAATATAAAAGTATTGTGGATAAAAAAAGAATTTTTAACTTAGGTAGTCGGACACTTACGGTCATTATTATCGAAATTGTGATTCCGTACAGCAGGATGTGGATCATAGCCCAGCCATACAGTAGAAATGTTTTAAATGTCATAAACAGTTTCAATCATGGGTTAATATTAGGATGGGTTAGTTAGAACATCTACAATATTCATCGAATTTCTCTCATGAGGTGTGATCAAGCAAAAATGACTCGGCCAAACCAGCGGCTTCATTTACTTCTATCGACTGGCTCTTCAGAAAAAAATATCGATGAGTTCTGAATGATATATTTTATTAGCCTAATGCATTTTCTTTTGATGTATATTATGTTTACTCTGTAATATCACTGTATATGTGTTTTTATGTGTGTGATATATATACACACACGTATATGTATATATATCACACAAGTGTATCTTTATATATATTTGAATTGTTGCAATGCTATCTGAATTCTGCATTCCACTCCCTTTTTCTACATTTTCTACCCATTTGCTCTAAACCTGCAATTCTGCCCAATGTCCTGTTCAATGAACCTTAACTTTTATTGCCCCCTACAAACTCCCCCCTAAGTTCCTGGACAACTTCAACCCAATGTGATGCTATTTGCAATCTTGATTTCTCTTTCAGCACACACCCCAAACTCAGTCAGGGTTTGTAGCAGGCCCTTGCAGAGAGCAGCTCATTACCTCATCCAGCTGGACTTTGCTCCCGCCCACCCTCCCCTCACCCATCTCACCCTCCCCTCACCCATCTCACCCTCCCCTCACCCACCTCACCCACCCCCCCAAGGTTTTTCATTTGATATATACCCAACTAATTGATCATGTGATATTGCAGCAACCTAAACCATTTACTCTGGTACCTCTCTATTTCCTGTTTACTCACCTCCAACACCTTTCACTATAATGTTTATCCCACTATTGCTTCTCTTTTCTTTATCATCCCTTCTCTCTAAAACTACTCTCTCCTTCTATACACCTTTCAATTGCCCCAGGGTGGAAAACCAGTGCCAATACACCACAGCCTGCTCAGTTCTTTTAACCTATCAGATGAGTGCTGGTGGAGAGTGTTAAAATCCAGCCCTCCTACCCCCACACAAAGATTTAAAACTCTTATTATCAAAAGAAAACTCTGTCCAAATTCCTATTTATTCTGCTACTTTCCCTGGCAAATGATGTGGAAACTAACCCTGGTCCTATAGGTGACACAACCTTTAGTCTCCCCACCTAAAGGCCTCTCATTTGTGCACTGTAACATCCGAAGTTTACTCCCTAAATTGGATGAGCTTCAGGCTTGGTGTTGCTATTACAATCCCAAAATCATTGTGCTCAGAGTCATGGTTAACCCCAAAAGTACCAGACTCTGCCATATCAATACAGGGGTATTCATGTTATAGACAAGACAGAGCAAAGAGAGGAGGGGGAATTGTTATTTATGTTGAGGAGTCCATAAAGTTCACCCCCTTACAGACTTCTAGCTCTCCTGTCACCTTTGATTTCCTCTCTGGTATAATTGAGATCCCATTCAGTAAATCAATCATTGTTGCTGGGTTCTATTGTCCACCGAGCTCTCCAGTGCACTCCCTCTCTGACATATCTCAAATCCTTAAAAACCTACTTGCCCAAAACCAAAAAAGTGAACTGCTGGTCCTCGGCGTTTTTAATACAGATTGGCTAAATCCTAAAAACAATAAACACTGCTCGCTGTTTAAAACTTTGCAGCTAACTCAATTAATCTCCTCCCCCACTCGCATTAATATGAAAAGCCCTAACCATACCTTGCTGGACTGGATTCTCTCCTCATCTCCTGATAGAATACAGGAGGCAGGCGTTCTTGCTAATAGCTTTAGTGACCATTGTCTAGTGTACTGTGTGCGCAAAATTAAGGCCTTGAAATCTCCCCCAAAGGTAATAACCACCAGGTCTTTCAAGAAATTTATTCTTGAATCCTTCCTAAGTGATCTCAAACAGCTCCCCTGGTACAGGCTAAACCTAATCCCAGACCTAGACTGTGCAGTTGAATACTTTCAGTCTGAGCTCCTGCAAGTCTGGAATTCCCATGCCCCGCTGCGTAAAGTGCGAGTAAAAGGGACCCATCTCCCCTGGGTTACAGCTGATCTTACACTAATGTACCAGCTTAGAGATTCACTATGGTCAAATTTAAAGAGTACTGGTTCCATGAACGATCACTACGAATACCAAAAATGTCGGATGAATGCACAAAACAAACAAAAATGGCCAAAGCCCATTACTTCAATGAAAGTCTAAACAATAACATATCAAACCCTAGAAACTTTTGGAGAACCATAAGTAACATACAAGCACCCCAGTCCACTCCCAGCCAGCTGCTGTCAAAGTAAACAACCAAACCTGCAACACCCCCTAGATGTAGCAAATGCTTTAATGATTATTTTGTTGGATGCGCCACCACTTTGATTGCCAAGCTAGGAAATGACATGCAATCAGAGAGGCCTCATGCAGGTCAGGCCCCCCAACTGTGCAAAGTCCCTGTATCAGACAGGAATTCAGTTTTAGACCAGTGCCTGTCAGTGTCGTTACTAAACTTCTCCGTAAGCAAAAATGAAATTGTCATGGCCCGCTCCACGGCCCACTCCCGGTCCAGACCGCCATGTTGGGAGAGGTACCCTACTCACCCGAGATCCCTCATAGCACGTCGCTCCAAGTTCCTGGTCCGCAGGATGGAGAGGGAGAGCCAGGAGACGCCCCACGCCGCCGACTGAATCCGAGTTCCGAAGAGGAAAGTGCACACGCGTGACAACAAACTCTCCTAAGTAGTATAAAACCAGGTACTCTGGCGCCCTCGGCTGGCCGATTAGGGGTACTGCATGACACCTGCTCTGGAGATCCTCGAATGCCTCCCATTGACCTACCAAAATTCCAGGTACCTCAACTCCACCTACAATACCCAGGTGAAAGGCATTTCTATGATCCCATGAACCCTATTTAATCCCGCCTTCCTTCCCAGCACATTAACCAAGTTCTACTGTGCCCTCCGCCTCAGTTTCCTAGTGCTCCTCGTATCCTTGACCACGTTATCTCCAATTCTTTGACCCGGATTGTGCCACCGACTACGCCGCCTTCTTCAACCCTTCGACCCGGATTGTGACACCGACTATGCTGCCTTCTTCGACCCGGATTGTGCCACCGACTACGCTGCCTTCTTCAACCCTTCGACCCGGATTGTACCACCGACTCCGCTGCCTTCTTCAACCCTTCGACCCGGATTGTGACACCGACTATGCTGCCTTCTTCGACCCGGATTGTGCCACCGACTACGCTGCCTTCTTCAACCCTTCGACCCGGATTGTACCACCGACTCCGCTGCCTTCTTCAACCCTTCGACCCGGATTGTGCCACCGACTACGCTGCCTTCTTCAACCCTTCGACCCGGATTGTGCCACTGACTACGCTACTTTCTTCAACCCTTCGACCCGAATTGTGCCACCGACTACGCTGCCTTCTTCAACCCTTCGACCCGGATTGTGCCACCGACTACGCCACCTTCTACAACCCTTCGACTCGGATTGTACCATTGACCACGCTATCATCTTCGTATTTCCCGTTGTTCTTTCTGGGACTTTGCCTACGAATTTCATTCCAACCTTTTTATTTTCTGGACTTCAGTTACTATTCATGATTCACTAAAAAGCTTGCTTTACTCTCCATCGTCTCCTGATTTTCTTATCCACAGCTTGCCATTGGGTTCCATACTCACACTTGACAGGGGACTCAAACCCTGCATTACAGAAATACCAGTGTGGACCTGATAAAATACCAGCAATGCTGCTGAAAATCAGTGCGCCAGCAATTGCAAATCCTGTCGCAACCCTAATAAATGAGTCCCTGGCGACTGGATACATACCCAAGCTCTGGAAGACTGCAAGAGTGGTACCTATCCATAAAAGTGGTGACAGTACTTTGGTATCCAACTACCGTCTGATATCGTTGCTCCCTGTAATGTCAAAAGTCTTGGAAAAATGCATCTACACACAATTACGTGATTTATTATCAATATTGGAACTACTTAACCCCGGATCAATCAGGCTTTCGTCCAAATCACTCAACTACAACCGCCCTTTTAAAAGTCTGCAATGATATCCAAGCTGGGATGGAACAAGGAAACCTAACTGGAGCCATCTTCCTTGATTTTGCCAAGGCCTTTGACACGGTAGACCATGGCATCTTGTTAGAAAAACGTAAAAATTCTGGCATTGGTGATCGCACGCTAACCTGGTTTCAATCATATGTATCCGACCGATCACAAAATGTGTCAATTTCTGGCAGCTCCTCCCTCCCGCTCCCAGTCACTTGCGATGTACCCCAAGGCTCAATACTAGGCCCCCTGCTATTCACAATATTCATAAATGATCTGCCCAACGTCTGCAAAGCCTCAACTGTACATATGTACGCAGACGACACTGTAATCTATACCAGCAAACCAAATCTCCCGCAGCTGGAGGCCCTGCTGCAAGAACAATTCACAGAGGTAGAAAAGTGGATCAAAAACAACAAACTTTTTTTAAATACTGACAAAACTGTAACGATGCTCTTTGGAACAGCACCTAAACTACACAAATTGCAAAATCCCCATCTATGTGTTGGGACAAAATCAAATGGCACGCTGACCACAGTCACTTCTCTCAAATATCTAGGTATGTGGTTGGACCCTAATCTATCCTTTGGGCCCCCACATCGAAAAACTCTCATCTAAACTTTACCCCAAACTAGGTGCCCTGTACAGAAACAAATCCTGCCTGAGTCCCGCGGTAAGAAAGCAGATTGTACAGCAAATGCTTATGCCGGCTATTGATTACGGAGATGTAGTGTATGCAGCCGCCCCGCAAACACACCTTCATAAACTTACTACATTGTATAACTCATTCTGCCGCTTTGCGCTACAATGTAACTACATGACCCACCATTGTGACATGTTAAAAGAGCTAAACTGGCCATCGCTGGAGTCTTCACCTTTCCAGCCTGGTGTCTAAGAGCATTTCTGGGAAGCTGCCACCCTACCTGAATAGACTGCTTCCCCCAGCAGCTCCCTCATCCTATAACCTACGATCCAGGACCAGCACCTTACTTGGAATACCACAATACAAAAAGACACTGGCTCGGTCCTCATTTTCCTACAGAGCACCACAATTATGGAATAACCTCCCAGACACCATCAAATCTTCCCCCAGTCTTAAGTCACTCGAGCTCCTTACTAACATATCTCAATACAGAATGCACCTGTAAACCTGTAACCTAGTGACTATATTTCCTACATATTTAGTTTCTGTTAATCTGTATATTTGTGTTTTTTTTTTTTTTTTTAATATCTTGCATTGTATTTCTGTAACTGTAACACTTCAATGTTCTTGAACCCAGGACATACTTGAAAACGAGAGAAATCTCAATGTATCCTTCCTGGTAAAATCCTTTATAAATAAATAAATAAATATATTTTATTAAAATATTGACTTATTCAATTGGAGTTGAAGACTGAAAAATTATGCTAGTCCAAAAAATGTGGACTGCTAAAAATAATGGAAAAGCATATTTTCCGACCAGCTTTATATAAAGCTTTGTTGTTAAGCATATCTAATTTAAAATCTGATGTTTAGAAAAAGGTTTCAGTCTGATTTTTCCCTGTTTCCTTGCCTTATAATACATTTTTTCAACACCTTTCAGGACTTGATCTTTTTAGAAAACAACATACTGTTATTTTCAAATTGAATCGATGAAGCCGAAATTTCCTTCAAAAAATCTAGTCGACAGTGCCGATGTTCGAACCAGATTTTTATCAGCAACCAAAATAGCGATAAACCCTTTTTTAAATCTCCCGAATGGAAAAATGGTTGAATTGCAGCCAATAAAGATGCCGATTTTGTCAATCAAGGAGACTTAAATTGAGCCCCATGCTAGATTTACTACAATGCTTTTTATTTGAAGGGTTATCAGAGAGCCGATCTAGCCCCGAAATGTCCCCGAACAGGGAATTTCCCCGTACGGTGACATTTTGGGGCCATTCGGCTATTCAGAGAGCAGGCAGTTCGCCAAATTTTGGCGAACTGCCAGCCACTACAGTGCCTGTTCGAAGGTAGTAAAATCCCACATAGAGAAGCAATGGTTAATCTATTCAGAGAACACCGAACAGCAGAGAAAAGTTGCCAAAATGCCCTGCTGTTCGGTGTTTTCATTCGGCAGCTTTATTCAGGCAAATCCCATAGGTTTCAATGGTAAAAATATTCCCGTCTTTATACAATATCTAATAAACCGTTTATTATTTTCATCTGCAATAAAAAGTCTCGTTATTGATTTTTATGGCATTTTTCAGGATTTTTTCAGCAAAATTTCTTTCCTTTTTTTTTTTAAAGTGTTTTTTCTTTTTTCTGTAACAGACCTTTTTATTATTATTCATAGGATCTTATATGTTAATTCCAGGCATTTTCGTTCAGTAGTTTTTTTAAAAACAGCGTTTCAATTGTGACACTTTCAATCGTAATGTTTTTTTTTTTTTTGTTTCTTTCTTTACCCATCCGGCGGCTTGTTGGCTCTCTCCTGCGGCAGGTCGGCACTGTGCTTGGCTGCATTTTGTGGCCCTCCGGCAGGTTTGTGGCAGATGTTTGCGGCAGGTTTTCGCTAGCATTCGGGGGACGATTCCCTGCACTTCGGAGACCCTGTGGTGAATTCAGATTTGATTTGGGAAATTTGATTCCCCGAAGTGCGGGGAACGAGAGCACTGAAATGTCAGTGACATTTCGGTGCTCTCTGAATAACCCCCTTGGTATTACTGAGGTTCGTCCAGGTTGTTCGCCTGTTCCTCATATAGTCACTCCACTGTAAACAAACACCAAATCTTTATAGATTGTAAATATATTTGTATACCCGATGTCCTGTTATCTGTTAATTCATCGTTAATGTTCTCTGTATTATTCATTGTGCGCTCTGTGTACATTCACGCTATAGACCCTGATGTGATGTATGCCATAAAAAATATAAAATGACACAAACATGAATATATAGTAGCTGAACCGAATCAAACTAACCGTAAAAATATATTAGATATAAATTAGTACCTGTCATTATGGGTTGCTTTTCAAGGAAATGGCTCTATATTTGTTCCACTCCAGAAATTTGATATTCATGAGAATTTTCTGTTGTGTACCAAGGGCTGTTGTGCCTTTTTTTTTTGTGTTTCTTTAGCATTCAGAGTTTGACATGCATTGTGTTTGACTTTCTGTGAAGCTTGTGTCTGTATATAATTACGTGTCACGTATATAGAAGATGTATGCTTTTCAAATCTCAGATCATTTGTCTTTATATAAACACTCTCCCAGAATATCTCGCTCAAGGCCAGAGAGCTAAGCTTTACATTTACGTCCGTATAAAACTGAAAGGATATTATGAATAAAAGGTGCACATGTGCATACCAAATTAAAATACCATTCAGCGACATAGCCATTACATGGCGCGTGGCTTAAAAATGCCCGCTGAAAGAGAATGGAAGTGCTAATCTGCGTTGAAAGAGAATGGTAACATCGGCCTCTGTTTCCAGTCTATAAAGCTGTTCACAAAGCGTAGCTGAATAATAAATAAAAATGGCTGCCGTTGCTTAAATCGCCAGCAGGGGAAAGCAGGAAGGCAGTGAACAATCGCCTAAAACCTCAGGACCATCCAATCATCCATCCACTACTTACAATATTGTAGGAAATCCACCCAGGACGAGCGATACAGAAAATCCTACAGGGTGGAGTATGCATTGATGGTCTGGATACAAAATGAGAGATATTGGAGGGTGCAGAGATGAAAACTTCTTTGTAAGTGTAGCGCTCACTCCCGGAGGAGCCGCTGAAAATGAACCACGGGTCAGTCTCCCCGCACTAGGGAATAAATATACTCCAACACAGTTGTGAGTTTTTATCATTTATATAGTTTACTAAAATATTTGAGCAGATGTTGAGACACGGCATTCACAAGTATTATTACAGTATTTTCGTATCCCGGTAAAACGCGTAGCGGAAAAGAAACGAAACACGAGGCTTCGTATTTCGGAAAATAAAATATTCGCAACCGAACATAAAAGCAATGCAATTTCCCGATAGTTCAGAAAAAGGGACACGTAGCAAGACCCCAAACATACAATCCCTTCGTATTACGGCAAACGCGCAGCGGAAAAAGAGAAAAATGTATTCGGAACGTATCTTTGTCTTTAACCCCCGTTCCGATTCACAAAAGGAAATGAGTCCTGCATAGGTTAAGTCCCAGAATGTGAAAAGTGTATCTGTGTGTGTGGTACCCGGGTACTGTTCAACTGGCCAGTGAGTTTATTAAAGGAAGGTCTTCGACTAGTCAGTTGGGGCCCTGTGGACTTTAAAGAGAAAACAGCAGAGCGTCCTTTGATCATAAAACAGCCTTGGAGGCCTCTCACCCATCCGACGATTTCTTTAGGCTCCGCTGACCCAGGACGTCTCTCCACCCGATTTTGACTGGGGATACTAGCGGCCCGATCCGTTGTCTGACTCCACACAGCTTTTCCAGCTCACCGCCTGCTCTCCGTTCGATTCCTCCGGCCTGCAGCAATGCCTGGATCCCGGCGGGTCTTCTTCTCCTCAGCTTGGGTGATCCTCTCTGGACTAACAGGTCTCTCTTGGTCTCTGTTGGTCTCTGGCCTAGGCCCTCTCGTGATCTCTTCGATGCGTCTGCTCTCTTCCCTTCCCTGGCGCGCTCTGGAACTTTCTCCACGAGGCAGAGGATGTAAGTGTCCAGTCCCCACCCACTTCCTGTCTTCTTGCAAAGCATGCCGGGCATTGTAGTCCCAATGTCCAGTATCTCTGATCGCGATAGTCTCCATCTTGTGGCCAAAAATAGGTACTGCCACAGCAAGATTTTACCACAGTGCTACATAAGCAAGCAAAACTATCTTGGGTTTGATCCTGAAAGGTAGAGGGAACCAATACAGTGACTGGCACATGACGTGCCGGATCTCGCCTCGCGAAAAAGTCCCCCAGTCTCTCCCTGCAGATCACTACGCCGACCTGCTGGATCTCGCGAGGCGAGATCCGGCATGTCATGTGACCGGCAGAGGGGAAACTCAATGGAGTCCTATGGACTCCATCAAGTAGATGCTCACAGCGGCGCTTAGTGCTGCCGCGCTCATCCTGGGGCGTAGCGCTCTCTAACAATGCAGGCAACTTTTTAAGCGCCTGCATTGTAATTCTGTGCTAAAACGGGGGCGCTAGGGAGAAAACTACGTGCACAGTTTTTTCTCACTAGTTACCCCTTTTTAGCACAAGGAATGTAATTTAGTCCTTAATCTTTTCATCACCAAAAACGTGTACACTCCCTTTTCCATTATAATACGATGAAAAATGAAAAAAAGGCATACAAAGCTATATCTGCATAACTCTTTAATGTAAGATTAATGTTCCCCCGAGAAGAAATTAAATTCTTTGCGATCTTGCTCCTGTCACCCTCTGTTACTGTAAAGAAGCTGCAAGGAGCAGCACCCACCCTCACTGTAACAAAGAGTTCAACAAATTTTACTGCTGTATTACATCAACCAGGTAGAAGGTGGACTAAAGGGAGAGCTCTGGGGTCACTCAGTACTGTACAGGGATAAGATTCAGGAGGTTATAACTGAAAATCCCTGTACAGTACAGATACAAGGTGTTACTGTAATTTCCATATACATGCATTTTGAAACAGATATAATTTTTATATTCTATCTATTTTTTTGGAAGCTGCATTGATCATAATCTCATTATGATCACTACAAAGCCTCATAAGCAGGAGATCTGACCATTTTTATTATTTATCACGTTCACTAAATTTGCAAATGCAAAGACTTTTTCTGCCTGTATGCCAATAATTCTAACCCCTTGTGAAATTGTGCAAGATAAGGGACACCATCTAGAGTTCATAATCTTTCATCCCAGGAATATGTATCCACTCTAGGGCAGGGCTGTCATACCCCGCCACCCCACAGAAGTTGCTGAATTACAACTCCCACGATTCTCTGGATATCTACTGCATTAAATGTTTTCTGGGAATTGTAGTCCATCTACATCTGGGGGTGGAGTTTAACATCCTTGTTCTTGGGTAAAAAAGAGGAATAGGTTTCAATCAGCTGGTGTGAGCTAAAACGCCAACGCTACATGAAAAATGTAGTGCGAGTCACTAATAGGTAGCGTCTGACAATCCACCAACGGATCACCCTGTCCACGGTAGTCTGTACAGGATTCATTAGCAGGGCCGGATTAACATAGGGGCAGATGGAGCAGCAGCTCCAGGCCCATGCTTCAGAATTGGCCCAGAGAAAGGATAACTATGTCTGCATTTGGACCCCTGTATCTCCACTTCCATAGAAGCTACAGCGTCAAGTGAGGTATCACTGGAAAGGCCAGAGCATGACCTTTCCAATGATAACAATGATCAGGTTTTAAGTAAGAAAAATAAAATAATAAATATTTACTTTTTCTTTCCAACAGGAATATTTTTCACTTTTCAATTATAATGTAAACAATGATTCTGCACTAACTAACCATCACATTTCACAAGTCACCAACAAGTGTGGAGGTAATGGTACAATCCATTGTTACGAATTGTTACATCAAAAACCTAAACCGCCGCACTGCAGCGAAGAGCACTGAGGGGAACTTTGGACCCCTGTGTCACTAATCTTTACACCTCACAAGGTCAGGTGAGGTGTCATTGGACAGGTCAGAGTCTGGCCTTTGCATTGATACCAAACTTGACCATGTAAAATCTAAAAGAAAAGAAAACAATTTTTTTTTCATTTATTTATTTTTAGTTGCAAAGCGATGGCATTGTCCATTTGTCACGTATAAAATGAGCAATACCACTGCCATTACTCACCTTCTCATTACCCGCGCTGGGAGCAAGGTCAGTGTTTTATACATAGTCATATTATTCGTAAAAAAACATGTTCCAAAACACCAGGGAAATATTTCATTTTTTTCTTCATTTTTTTTTGGGTTAAAATTGTATATTTTCTCAGAAAAATGCAGAAACAGGTTCCCATTTCACATTTTTTTAACAGGAAATTCCCTATAGAATATATAACCACAAAGGTTTGGATGATAAAATGGGAAAAAAATATTTTACTCTCTTTACTGTAAATGATTGAAATCTGAATGAAAAATTCATCACACAGTATCTGCCTCGTTAGATATACTTGTATCTGCACTAATAAATAACCAAAAATATGTTTTCATTTCGCAAAATTCCAAAAAAAGCCACCAAATATTCAGCTCCAGGCCCATAGAGATCTTAATCCGGGCCTGTTCATTAGCAAGCACTAGAGAAATGCTAAGACCTGGGCTGTGAACCAGCGCTAATGCTTTGGAAAACGTGAAAAGATGGTTAAGAATGTTTAAAAATAAAAATCGTTCCAGTGCAAAAAAGACTTTTTAAAAAAATTCCGCCTGAAAAATCCAGAAAAATACCTAATAAATTCTAAAAATTCAATAGATAAAAAGGCTTTTTGCTGCGGATTAAAAAAATATTACAGTTCAATAAAAACGATAATATTATTCACATTGAATGCTATGGGCTTTGCACACGGCAGGTTTTCCTATACAATGCATCTTCTCACGTTTCCCTGAAGCACGCCGGTTTAACCATACAATACATCTTTTACATCTAAACTACATTCAGCGAGTCGAGCGAAAACCTGCGCTGCATTCCTTTCAGCTGCCTGTTAACCCTTTCACTGCTGAGCCATTTCACCGCTGTGTGCTGAGCTCATTTTTACCGCTTTTGCTCATCATGTTTAAACGCGATTTGAAGTCACATTTTATTATATTAACCAGACATATTATATATCGTTCTTTCCGTCAGACTCCACAGATTCATAATATATCATTTTTATATGTATACAACATGTCCTGCCTGTATATTATAACAAAAAATGCAATAAAATTTAGAATTTTTAATCATCTGCAGCGTGTAAAGTGTTTTTTTCACATTTTATCACATGAGCGTTTGCGGTTATGTTTTCTATGGAGTGCGCTTTTACAAAAAATTAGAAATGGGGACTTGTTACATTTTTTGGGAGAAATTACGTGATTTTTAGCAAACACACCCCATAGAAAAAAATCATTAGTGCAGCATCATTGTTCACATTATAATTGAAATGTGAACAATATTGCTGCATTAATAAAAACAACACACAAAAAAAGTTTTTTTTTTTTAAATTTATTTTTTTAATTTTTATTTTACTTTGTACATGGTCAGGCCTTTCGAATGACACCCTCCATGACCCTAGCTGCCACGGTTCTGGAGATATCGGGGTTCAAAGGAACCCCCTATCTCCACCAGGGGATTTCCTTGCGAAATCCCCGGGCAGCTAGGGGTTCCCCGGCTATGCGCGATGACCTCGGGCAGCAAGGGGGGGGGACCCAGGGTGGAGCTGCCATCCAATATGGCGGTCCCCACCGGAACTAGGCCACACTTCGGCGCCTCAAGGTGCTGAAGTGCGACCCGGTGCTTGAGGGGTTAAAGCCAGGCACCGCTTAAAAGGGGAGACTCTCCCCTTTTAAGCGGTGCCTGGCTTTTGGCGCTGTGCCTTCCGAACAGATTCCCCCCTCTCTTCCAGGCTATCTCCCAGTTTTGCCGGGGGGCGGGTCGACTGGAAATCACATCATTGTGCATGGCGCGATGACGTCATTGACGTTGGTAGGGTCTTAACTTCAGCGTCTGAGGACGCTGAAGTCAGACCGCCATTGGACCCTGGACAGAGAGGTGAGTCACTCCTCCGGGGGTCCTGCAAAGCTGATGACGTGTGGGGCAAGTCCTCAGCATGTAACGTGCGTCAATGAGGACGTGTCCCACACGACCTCAGCAGTGAAGGGGTTAATTGCCTGTTAATTTTGGGCAAGGACTTTTGACTTTTTTTTCCCTTCCTTTTCCGTCACTTAACACCAGGGTTGAGCACTAGGTAAATTTTTGCGATTAGCGTTGACGGTAAAATTAGTGGCGGGACCAAACGATCTGTTGGTTAGAATGGTGAAAGTGCTCTGTAGCGCTGCCCATGTTAACTATAGGACGCCGTAAGTACAGTAAGCTTGCGCTATGAATCGTTAATAACTGCGCGCTAAGTGTTTTTTGCCGTTTGTAGCAAGAGTCAAACGACCTGCTGGTCCGGCGCTAGACTGAATTTATCTGGCGCTAGCACGAAAACAGGCTGACGCTAGGGTTAGCGCACACCAGACGATAGTGCCCTAGATCAGTGATGTCGAACCTTGGCATCTCAGATGTACTACTTGTCCGATGATACTCTGCAGCCTTATGTGAGATTAGGCATCATGGGACATGTAGTTCTGAAACATCTGGGGTGCCAAGGTTCACCATCACTGCCCTAGAACTTAAGTATTTAAAGTTAAGAGGTCAGTCATGGTCTGCTAGGTGATTGCAGTGGGTAGTTTGGTGAGCCGTTTTCAGGCATTGTTTAGTTGGCTAGAGGGTCCCTTCAACAAAGCAACTCTACAAAAATTACTATTTTGGGGAAAAATGCATATAATAATTGTTTCACATATCAGGAAGGACTTATACAAAATATTTTTTATTACTTTCCATATTGATGTTTCAAAGCGGTGTCCATCTATAGCCAAACAAGTTACATCATTTGGCTAATATAAGCGAATTCTGACAGTCATTTGGAATTTTGGGCATTTTTTTTAAGTATTCTTAATTGTTCTGTCTCCTCCCCCTACGTTTCCTTTTTTGTCAATATATTGTAGAGATCGGTTATTAAAAAGGAGAGTATCACTGACTACAATATTATATACATTCATGTGACTGACAGAAAGACCTGAAATAATCCATTCTTTCTGAAGCATGTCAAATCGTCGTACATTTTCAATTGTTCTAGAAATCCTCAGCGCTTGTCAGTGACGGCTCATACTCAAAGAATAAAGAGCACATCCATGAATTCCAGTTTCTATTGATGCTGCCTGCAGATATTAGTCACAAATGATTGTCGTCAAGTTTTTAAAGTAATTGATTATATTTCTGTGCAATTAATCAATAAATGCTTAACATAATTTGACTTACTCTGCATTTATTTATTTATTTATAAAGGATACTCTTATTATATTTGAACCTCCAACTCTTTAGGAACGGCAATATATACCTCTGCCGTATTTGGAACTTGGGTCTTGGCTAACTAGCGGTTCTGCTGCCGCCAAACGAATGTATGTGTTAATTCCTTGCACATGGTCCCAAATCTAAGGCGACCTTAGGTACCGAAACAGAAATATGCAATAAAGAAACCATAAAGGGTATATCAAGAGTAACACATCACCTCTCGTAGTCGACTTGTGGCTCCAAATCCTCTCGGTTACTACGAGAGGTGATGTGTTACTCTTGATATACCCTTTATGGTTTCTTTATTGCATATTTCTGTTTCGGTACCTAAGGTCCCTCGTGTAGGAGACCAATCTGACGGACCGATGAGAATAAATTGATTATATGGTATTATCATTAACTGCAAAGCACCATTATTGGCATTATTATAATTATCTTGCTTGGTTGTCTTGAAGTGTTGTGCTACTTCAAACATATGACAATTTTGTTTCACTCTATATGCAATATTTTTTGTGGTATCTTTGGATCCCTGCATAGGAGACCAATTGACGGCAACAGTATATAATTATCCTTCAATTATGTTGCAAGCATCATTTATTGGTATTGCCACAATTATTATTTTTTGATACATCTTTCTGCAGCTCTCCAAATTGGAATATAGTAGACATAAACAACATCTGTTGACCGATCTACCAAAATTAATTATTATGCCTGATGAAATGTATTACTAAATACCGGCTGGGTGGAGTAGAGGTAACATCACCGCTCTGCATGGAGAGAGCCTGTGGAGACATGGGTTCGATTCCAGCAAGATCACCTCTCCAGGAAGTGTCCTTGGGCAAGACACCTAACGGTACATACTCGCCACTTAGGACAAACTTGAAAACGAGAGAAGTCTCAATGTATCCTTCCTGGTAAAATACTTTCTCAAAAAAAAAATACGCTGTGCAGCCAAACCTTCGAGTTTATTGGAAGTATATAAAAAGTAATAAATTGGCAGTAGTGACAATTCTGTGTTTTAAAACTGTTTTTAAACAAAACATTTTGTCATTTGACACTCTTTTGAGTATTCAGAATTCTTTGCATATGCAAGTGGCTGTACCCCCCTATTTATTAATATCAAATTAGAGGTAACAAACAGCCGGCAGAAAGTTAGATAGGAATTTCTGATACTGATTATATGTCTTGGGAATTTCCTTTTTTATCAATTTCTATTAAAGATTTAGAATTTTAATATGTTTTGATCATCCTCTCATCCAGTGTGATTTTTTTTTTTTTTCCACTGGAACTTATGTCCTGGGTTCAAGAACATTGAATTGTCACCGACATTTCGGTGCTCTCTGATTCTCCACGCTTTGGTGAGTCCTATTCACTGACTCTGCGGTGAACTCAGCATTCACCGCAGGTTGCCTGAAGTGCGGAGAATCAGCCGTCGAATGTCACCGCCAGACAGCTGCCGCAAACTCGCCGGACAGCGTCCAAACGCAGCCGACAAGGCGCCAAACACAGCGCCGACCGCCCGCAAAAAGAAGCTGACAAGCCGCCCGGACGGGTAGAAAAAGAACTGAAAGAAAACAATTGAAACTTTAAAATTTTGGAACCCTGTTTTTTTTTTTTTTTTTTTTTAAAAAAAAAATACTGGACGAAATTGTCTGGAATTAACATATAAGGTCCTATGAATAATAATAAAAAGGTCTGTTACAGAAGAAAAGAAAAAACGCTATTAAAAAAATTTGCCAAAAAAATCCAGAAAAGTGCCTGTAAAAGCTTAAAGAAAAATTAGACTTTTTGCTGCAGATTAAAATAATAAACGGTTTATTAGATATTGAATAAAAACAGGAATATTTTTAACATTGAAGCCTATGGGATTCTCCTGCATAAAGCTGCTGAATGAAACCACCGAACATCAGGGCATTTCACTGACGTTCGGTGTCTCTGAATACATTTACCATTGCTTCTGTATGGGGACTTCACTACCGTCGAACAGGCACCGTATTTGGCTGGCAATTTGCCAGAATGTGGTGAATTGTCTGCTCTTTGAATAGTTGAATGCCCGTGAAAATGCACCGTACGGGGAAATTCCCTGTTCGGTGTAATTTCGAGGTCAGATCGGCTCTCTCTGAATAACCCATATAATGTTAAGACAGGGATGTACAGTCAGGAAAGTCAGTTTGGATTCAGAGATTTCTGAATCCAAAGACTTCTGATTCTGACGTTTGATTCAGACCGATCCTAATATATTGGACCTATGTGATACTGGATTGGTTTGGAATTTTCATGAGATTCATATTCGGAAAAATAGTGCTAGGGTTAGAATTATTATTAGGACTAGGGTTACTGTTAGGATTAGGGTTACTTTTAGGATTTGGGTTTCATTTAAGGTTACTGTTTCTGCTTGATTTATGGTTAGGGTTATTGTTAGAGTTAAGGTTACTGTTTCTGCTTGATTTATGGTTAGGGTTATTGTTAGAGTTAAGGTTACTGTTTCTGCTTGCTTTATGGTTAGGGTTATTGCTATGGTTAAGGTTACTGTTTCTGCTTGCTTTATGGTTAGGGTTATTGCTATGGTTAAGGTTACTGTTTCTGCTTGCTTTATGGTTAGGGTTATTGTTAGGGTTAAGGTTACTGTTTCTGCTTGCTTTAAGGTTAGGGTTATTGTTAGGGTTAAGGTTACTGTTTCTGCTTGCTTTATGGTTAGGGTTATTGTTAGGGTTACTGTTTCTGCTTGTTCTGATTAGGGTCACTGTTAGGGTGCATATTGCTGATGTTTTATTGTTAGGGAATTTCCACTGCAAAGTGAGTGCAATTGCTGAATCAATCTGATTGGATCTGATTCAGACAAATTTATTTTGGAGACAATTTGGTTCGGCGGCTGGGTGATTTTGAACTCAGATGCTTCTGAATCTCCAAAATCACCAACATTCGTCTGAATTGGATTTGGATAAAACTGAATAGTATAGTGAGAAAATGATGTCGCTCAGTATAACATTCATGTATAAAACGGTGGTTCCTCATTGCAAGATTTAGCATTTTTGTTTCTTGATCAAGAAGCGATACATTTCTTTTGCTACTTAATCTAACCTAGCGTTTCTGAAACCTGTCCTCGGAGAACTAACAGGCTAGATTTTAAGAATTACCTTGGAGAAATGTAGACTGAATACTACAATCACTTAGCAACAAATGTGATTACCTGTGCTGCTGTGCTTTAGGCCCGTTCACACTGTGCGATTTGAAAATCGTGCGACTTTCCACGCGATTTTCATATTCGCGACATGGTGCAATAATGTCGCGCGACATCACTATTTTGTGCGATTTTTGCAAAGCACCACCAATACAAATCGCAAAATCCCAGATAGCAAATCGCAAAAAAAGGGTCATGTACCTGCGACATGCGACATCGCGCGGCAAGATGTGAACAGCTCCATTGAAATGCATTGGAGAAGCTACACAGCGCGACGTCACGCGGATTTTGCTGCGACGTCGCGGCAAAGTCCGCGCGATAAATCGCACAGTGTGAACAGGGCCTTAGGCTAGGGTCAGACGAGCGCATTCTGTGCGGACTGTGCGTCCGTGCACAACGGACGTACTTTCTGACTGACGACAAGGTAGTGGCCACACGGTCCGTTTTTGTGACTGACGTTTTTTTTGACTGATGTAGCAGGGAAAATAAATTAATATGAAAAATATTTTGTCCGTCAAAAATGCTGGACGTATAAATGCAGTCCGTCTGACTTCATTCCATCACTCTCACACAAAGCTATGCGGACGTGGCGCACTCCACACGTCCGTTCTAGCGGTTTGATGTTCTTGCCTAACTTGCGTCCGTTTGCCGCGTCCGTTATGCGTCCGCACTTCTGTGTGGGTCTATTGATCATAATTGTAGGCTACCAAGGATGGTAAAATGTGCGGCGACACGGACGTGATCACTGTGCTCGTCTGACCCGAGCCTTAGATATCTTGCATACCTGTCCTGTTATTGCTCCCTGAGGACAGGGAGGGGAAACACTGATCTAGCCCACTGACTTGGAAATGCAATTAATACAGCTACTGTAATAAGACAACACAGGTTTTTTTTTCTCAAGTCATAAGTTACCATTTATTTATTTATAAAGGATTTTACCAGGAAGGATACATCGAGATTTCTCTCGTTTTCAAGAAAATTTTATTTTTACAGTAGGTACAGAAAAACAAAGTAATAAAATGCAAGATATTAAAAATAAAACAGATTTACACAGAAAATAAATATGTGGGAAATATACTCTCTATAGGGGTTATTCAGAGCGCACCGACATGTCGCAGACATTTTAGTGCTCTCTTGTTCCCCGTGCTTCCCTGCGCTTCGGGGAAACGAGGTTCCCCACCCTGCAGTGAATTCAGCATTCACCGCAGGGTCCCCGAAGTGCAGGGAAAATCCGCCAAACACCTGTTGAAAAAGCCGACAAAACTGCTGTAAAAAATATTCATGCCGAACACGTCAGAAAAAGCCACCGAGCCGCTGATCACAGCGCAGACCAGCCACCGGAAAAAGTCGACAAGCTGACGAATGGGGTAAAAAAAATTAAAAAGACAATATGCTTGAAAGTATCAAAATTGAAACGCTGTTTGCAAAAAAAATACTGAAGCAAAATGTCTGGAATTTACATATAAGATTCTATGAATGATAATAAAAAGGTCTGTTACAGAAAAAAGAAAAGATGATTTAAAAAATAAAAAAAACGGGAAAAAATTTGCAGAAAAAATCCTGAAAAATGTCTAGAAGATCCTAAAAAAATCTATAAATAAAGAGCCTTTTTACTGCAGAATAAAATAAAACGGTTTATTAGATATTGTTAAAAAAATGGGAATATTTTTAACATTGAAGCATATGGGGTTCGCCTGAATAAAGCTGTTGAATGAAACCACTGAACAGCAGAGCACTTTGGCAACTTTTCTCTGCTGTTCAGTGTCTCTGAATAGATTAACCATTGCTTCTCTATGGGGGATTTCACTGCCGTCGAACAGTTACTGTACTTACTGGCAGTTCGCCAAAATTTGGCGAACTGCCTGCTCTCTGAATAGCTGAATGACCCCGAAATGTCACCGTACATAAAAATTCCCTGTTCGGCGACATTTCGGGGCAAGATCGGCTCTCTCTGAATAACCCCTTATGTTTCATGTTTACAGGTGCATTCTGTTACAAGTTTTTATAAAGCTCCAACAAGTTCCGTAGCGCTGTACACTGGGTGAGACAGAACAACAAATATACATACAAGTTACACACACAGAACAGTAGGAGAGAGGTCCCTGCGCGAGACTAAAATCAGAATATTGTCCACAACGTAATAAATAAAATGTGTGTATGTGTGTTATTTATTTAATCAAATCCCATGAAGTACATACCAAAACAAAGATATTTTTTCTGCGTCTTTGAGCATACATGATATTATGCAACCTTATTCCCTAGCTGGAATACAAAGTCGATTCAAATCCTTTAGACGCCGCGCTGTTTTTTTTTTTCCCTGTTGAGATTCATTCAGCATTTGTATGAAATTCTATTTATTTTTGCGGGGAGATCAATAAAGTAACCCTAGTGTTACAGAAACGACATCATCTCTAAAATATTAATAAACCCGCTTGCTATTCACATCTCGGGACATGAAACAAAAATGATTTCCAATGTTTTCTACACTCACTGAAGTGTTCCTTCTTCTCTCACTGACTGAAATAATATTCTCAAAAAGAAATCAATAATTCTTTTCAGGATTTTACAAAAGTACCAGAACACATATGTGGGTCAAGTATATCTAGATCAAAGACATGAAATGATGAAGAACTAAGAGGCATGGCAGGTGGAATTCTGATGTATAATCTTGTAACAAAAGCTGTCAATTTATATCCCACCCACATTATCCCCAGGTCTATTATTTTTATGTTGTCACTGTAATGCATACATAGCTAGATCAAATGCGACTGCCGTGCTACATACTGAAACAGTTTACACTGCCTTTCACGCTTTCGCTCGTAGAAATGAAGTTCTATTATCTACTAGTAGCTTATAAAAAACCTGAAATTGGCGATAACCACAAATATACCACGAGTATAAAACGTAGTGAAGAATAATAAAACACGTGACACTTGTTAAAGCAGATTAACTAATAAAGGACATTGACCAACAATGTGGTTCAGGACCTTAACTTAGTCAAGAGGTGCGGAGTGCTGTTCCTGGAGCTGTTAACAGTCTTGCAAAGCTTGGGGTTTCCCTCAGCCTGGAAGGCTGTCAATGCTCTTTGACCCAAGCAGCCAACTCCATGCAATTAGAATAAACAAAAGTGGATACCAGACCATTTTTTTGTGCAATAAATCTCCCTAACGCTGGGGTCAGACGATCGTCTTTGACAGGGCCGGATTAACATAGGGGCAGATGGAGCAGCAGCTCCAGGCCCATGCTTCAGAATAGACCAAGAGAAAGGATAACTATGTCTGCATTGGACCCCTGTATCTCCAACTCCATAGCAGATACAGGGTCAGGTGAGGTATCACCAGAAAGGCCAGATCATGGCCTTTCCAATTCCATTTTCCAATTCCAACATGACCAGGTTTATTTATTTATTTATAAAGGATTTTACCAGGAAGGATACATTGAGATTTCTCTCGTTTGAAGTAAGAAACATAAAATAATAAATATATACTTTTTCCAACAGTAATATTTTTCACTTTTCAATTATAAAGTAAACAATGATGCTTCACTAAATAACCATCACATTTCTCAAGTCACCAACAAGTGTGGAGGTGATGGTACAATCTATTGTTACAAATTGTTACATCAAAAACCTAAACCGCCGCAAAGAGCACTGCGGGGACCTTTCGACCCTTGCGTCACTAATCTTTACACCTCACAAGTTCGAGTGAGGTGTCATTGGACAGAGCAGAGTCTGGCCTTTGCATTAATACCAAACCTGACCATGTAACATCTAAAAAAAAGGAAAACTAATTTTTTAAATTTATTTCTTTTTAGTTCCAAAGCGATGGCATTGTCCATTTGTCACGTATAAAATGAACAATACCACTGCCATTACTCACCTTCTCATTTCCCACGCTGGGAGCAACATCAGTGTTTTATACATAGTCCTGTTATTCGTAAATAAACACAAGGGAAATATTTCAATTTTTTTTTTATATATTTTTGGTTAAAATTGTATATTTTCTCAGAAAAATGCAGTAACAGGTTCCCATTTCACATTTTCTTAACAAGAATGCCCTATAGAATATATAACCACAAAGGTTTGGATGATAAAATGGGAAAAAAAGATTTACACTCTTTTAAGTGATTGAAATCTGAATGAAAAATTAATCACACGGTGTCTGTCTGGTTAGATATACCTGTATCTGCACTATTAAATAACCAAAAATATGTCTTCATTTCACTAAATTACAAAAAAGCCACCAAATATTATGCTCCAGGCCCACAGAGATCTTAATCCGGGCCTGGTCTTTGAGAGCAGAAGGAACGTCCGTGAGAGTGGACGTCCTTCCACTCTGATGCCCTTCTGGTCACCTCACTGAGCGCAGTTAGTGCCCTCAGCGCTGCAAGGCTCGATCCCTCTATGGAGGATCGCGCTTTGCAGCCCTGTCAAAGCGCGTCTAGCATTTTGACGGGCAGACTTTCTGCACAGACGCATGTAGCGCATGCAGATTGTCCGCACGCTACAGTGTGTGATCGGCCCCGTCGAAGCGTCAAAACGCTGCATCGGACACCGAGAGGCACGTCAGTATTGGCGCACATAGTGGCCTAAGTCTTACTGGAGAGCACTGTCACGCACAGGCAATGCTTATTCGCGGTGTGTCCGATTTTAAAAACAGAATTTGTGGGAGGTTTTCTTGTCTTCTTCCCACAGGATTAGGCAAGGCCTCTGGTATATATAACCCCTTATCTGATCTGCTCTCTTGGGCTGAATGGAAACATGATCAGGGGGTCCAAACCTGAACCAAATGGGTTGGGAGGTGTTGGACAGAGTCATTGGTATTCCTCAAGGACTTGGATTCTGGAAACATCTCTGAAAGAACAGTCCTGTGATGTTTAAAATCTGGAATACCCGTGGAATAGCTTCCTAATGCAAGTTAGGTTTTCTGTGTAAGTCCCATTTTATTTCAAGCACTGTATTTTCACATTTCATTATACTTTGTATGTCTTGTTTATGTGATATTGGCACTGTGTAAAGTTTTTATTTTTGTCTTTTTTTCCATTAAAACTTTGTAACCCAGTACTGTCTATGCTCTAGATCAGTGGCGTCACTAGGGTTGGTGTCACCCGGTGCGGTAACTTATGGTGTCACCCCCCCCCGAGTTTTACGGATTTTTTTTTAACTACTCTTACTCTCCTAAATCAGTACTCCCATATAACACTGAATGCTCATACACACAGCGCACATTACTGTGAGGTTTATTGCTGTGGAGCTCTCTCATATGCTCACACAAATTTTTGCCAACTGCCAGCAAGTACGGTGCCTGTTCGAAGGCAGTGAAAGCACACATGGATATATATTGCCCCCAGCAGCTCTGGATATATTGCCCCTAGCAGCTCACCCATGGACATATATTGCCCCAGCTCACATATGGATATATTGCCCCCAGCTCACATATGGATATATTGCCCCAGTTCACAGTTATATATTGCCCCCAGCAGCTCACCCATGGATATATATTGCCCCAGCTCACATATGGATATATTGCACCTCAGCTCACACATGGATATATTGCCCAAGACCAGCTCACACATGGATATATTGCCCCAGACCAGCTCACGCATGGATATTGCCCCAGCTCTCATGGATACTGCCCCCAGCACACATGGATATGCCCCAGCTCTCATGGATATGCTCCAGCAGCTCTCATGGATATTGCCCCAGCTCCTCTCATGGATATTGCCTCAGCTACTCTCATGGATACTGCCCCAGCTCCTCTCATGGATATACTGCCCCAGCTCCTCTCATGGATATACTGCCCCAGCTCCTCTCATGGATATACTGCCCCAGCAGCTCATGGATATACTGCCCCAGCAGCTCATAGATATACTGCCCCAGCAGCTCATGGATATACTGCCCCAGCAGCTCATGGATATACTGCCCCAGCAGCTCATGATATACTGCCCCAGCAGCTCATGGATATACTGCCCCAGCATCTCATGGATATACTGCCCCAGCAGCTCATGGATATACTGCCCCAGCATCTCATGGATATACTGCCCCAGCAGCTCATGGATATACTGCCCCAGCAGCTCATGGATATACTGCCCCAGCAGCTCATGGATATACTGCCCCAGCAGCTCATGGATACTGCCCCAGCTCATGGATACTGCCCCAGCTCATGGATACTGCCCCAGCACATGGATATGCCCTAGCACATGGATATGCCCCCAGCTCATTAATACTGCCCCAGCTCATGGATACTGCCCCAGCTCATGGATATTGCCCCAGCTCATGGATATTGCCCCAGCTCATGGATATGCCCCAGCTCATGGATATTGCCCCAGCTCAAGGATATTGCCCCCAGCTCATGGATATTGCCCCAGCTCATGGATATTGCCCCCAGCTCATGGATATTGCCCCAGCTCATGGATATTGCCCCAGCTCATGGATATTGCCCCAGCTCATGGATATGCCCCCAGCTCATGGATATGCCCCAGCACATGGATACTACCCCCAGCTCATGGATAATGCCCCCAGCTCATGGATAATTCCCCCAGCTCATGGATATTGCCCCAGCTCATGGATATTGCCCCAGCTCATGGATATACTGCCCCAGCAGCTCATGGATATTGCCCCAGCTCATGGATATACTGCCCCAGCAGCTCATGATATACTGCCCCAGCAGCTCATGGATATACTGCCCCAGCATCTCATGGATATACTGCCCCAGCAGCTCATGGATATACTGCCCCAGCATCTCATGGATATACTGCCCCAGCAGCTCATGGATATACTGCCCCAGCAGCTCATGGATATACTGCCCCAGCAGCTCATGGATATACTGCCCCAGCAGCTCATGGATACTGCCCCAGCTCATGGATACTGCCCCAGCTCATGGATACTGCCCCAGCACATGGATATGCCCTAGCACATGGATATGCCCCCAGCTCATTAATACTGCCCCCAGCTCATGGATACTGCCCCCAGCTCATGGATATTGCCCCAGCTCATGGATATTGCCCCAGCTCATGGATATGCCCCAGCTCATGGATATTGCCCCAGCTCAAGGATATTGCCCCCAGCTCATGGATATTGCCCCAGCTCATGGATATTGCCCCCAGCTCATGGATATTGCCCCAGCTCATGGATATTGCCCCAGCTCATGGATATTGCCCCAGCTCATGGATATGCCCCCAGCTCATGGATATGCCCCAGCACATGGATACTACCCCCAGCTCATGGATAATGCCCCCAGCTCATGGATAATTCCCCCAGCTCATGGATATTGCCCCAGCTCATGGATATTGCCCCAGCTCATGGATATACTGCCCCAGCAGCTCATGGATATTGCCCCAGCTCATGGATATACTGCCCCCAGCTCATGGATATACTGCCCCAGCAGCTCATGGATATACTGCCCCAGCAGCTCATGGATATACTGCCCCAGCAGCTCATGATATACTGCCCCAGCAGCTCATGGATATACTGCCCCAGCAGCTCATGATATACTGCCCCAGCAGCTCATGGATACACTGCCCCAGCAGCTCATGGATATACTGCCCCAGCAGCTCATGATATACTGACCCAGCAGCTCATGGATATACTGCCCCAGCACATGGATATGCCCTAGCACATGGATATGCCCCCAGCTCATGGATATTGCCCCAGCTCATGGATATTGCCCCAGCTCATGGATAATGCCCCAGCTCATGGATATTGCCCCAACTCAAGGATATTGCCCCCAGCTCAAGGATATTGCCCCCAGCTCATGGATATTGCCCCAGCTCATGGATATTGCCCCCAGCTCATGGATATTGCCCCCAGCTCATGGATACTGCCCCCAGCTCATGGATACTGCCCCCAGCTCATGGATACTGCCCCCAGCTCATGGATAATTCCCCCAGCTCATGGATACTGCCCCAGCTCATGGATATTGCCCCAGCAGCTCATGGATATTGCCCCAGCAGCTCATGGATATTGCCCCAGCAGCTCATGGATATTGCCCCAGCAGCTCATGGATATGCCCCCGCAGCTCATGGATATGCCCCAGCTCACCTCCGCCGCGTGTTCGCTGCCTCTGAGCATCCGGCGGCATGCAGCTTGGGCGCTCGCCTGGGGGAGCAACGTGACCAGCCGCTATTGGCTGGTGACGTGTTTCCCCCAGGCGAGCGCCGAAGCTGCATGCTTCGGACGCTCGCAGGGAGCGAACATGCGGCGCAGGGTGAGACACCCGCCCTTAGGGTGATGGTGTCACCCTAAAGGCAGGTGTCACCTGGTGCGGGCCACACCCCCCGCCCCCACGTAGCGACGCCCCTGCTCTAGATCAGTGGTTCCCAACCACGGTCCTCGAGTACCCCCAACAGGTCAGGTTTGCAGATATGTGAAGCACAGCACAGGTGATATGATTTGCTGCTCAGGGATTGCAGGATGGTCTACATTTCCCCAAGGTGATCCTCAAAACCTGACCTCTTTGGGGTACTTGTTGGGAACCACTGCTGTAGATGATTCACGTTTCTCATATAGCTTGGTTTAGCATTACTGTAGAATATAACGTTTGGTAGATATATTAGCTGTATATGGTTAATCTCCTGGGTTGGGGTGGTATAGAGATAAGGGGGTTTCGAAAGTGCCCTATTCCTTTCGTGGTGGCAGCGTATAGTCGGAAGGGTGTGTATGGTTTTAGGGGGTTAGGTTGGCATAACTTGGGGCCCTGAGAGGGGGTACAGTTAGTACGTCCAGATGCTTGGAGCTGTTAACCCCTTGTACACTCTCCCTCCACATGTGACGACTGGGTACATTGCTGGTGGTCGTCACAAGCTCGATGTCCATTTTTGTTTTCTTACTAATCAATTGTGCTGGGCAGCCTTCCATGTTTACTATCAGCTTTGTACAGGTTGAGTAAAGCCGATTGTCCAGTGACTGCATGTAGCAGAAGCTATGAGTCTGGGCAACGAGAGAGCAGGGCTGGAAAAGACCCTTGTAGCCACTTTAACCCCTTCAATACCAAGTTCCTCAATACAGAATGCACCTGTAAACATGTAACATAGTGAATATATTTATTTTCTGTTAATCTGTATATTTGTGCAATTTCTTTTTAATATTTTGCATGTTATTACTTTGTATTTCTGTAACACTGTAACAATTCAATGTTGCTGAACCCAGGACATACTTTAAAACGAGAGAAATCTCAATGTATCCTTCCTGGTAAAATACTTTAGAAATAAATAAAATAAAATAAATAAGTTGTTTTCCATAAACCACTGTTAGGACTCAGTGGGCTTGTGAAAAACAACTTTCCACAGTGTGACTATCCTTCCTACCATATGTTTTAGATGCATTTTAGAGACAGTAAGCTTATCTGACAGGTAAAAGAAAAGCGCAACTCTAGGATGTTCAAACCGCTTCAGCACCTTGGATGACATGTCGAAGGTGCTGAAATTTGGGGCCCCATTTGGAGTCCATTTGCTACAGAATTTATTTGGGCAGGAAATTTAAAGTCCTTTCAATTACTCCAGGATATGACCAGATTAGGTTTGCTGAATGTTGGGCTCCTGCAAAAGCTTTTGAAAATAGAGTATAGTTGACCATGACAGTAAAGGGGCTAAGCTACAAACAGGGCTAGGGAAGAGTTGGGAGGAGTTAATGACTTTCTGATCCTCTCCAGCCCCTCAATACTGTTTGTTAGCTTTTAGTGTTCCTTAACAATTAAGTCTGGATATATACCATTAATCTTGCGTTGAACGATTGCCTGCATGATGTTTGAATCATTAAAGAAATTTTATAGTAGAGTATAGGATGTGACCTAAAACCATTAAGCAGTCACTAGTTTGTAGTTGGCCTTTCTTACTGCATTTATGGAGCAGGGACGTGCGGTGAGGTCAGTGGCTGGTGAGGCACTGGCTAGTATCAGAGCCAGATATACACATATATTAACTAAGCTTCTGCGGTTTGTGTTTAGCTGTAAATTATCTTTTACTCAATTACTGTACCCAAACATATTATATGTCGTTTTTCTCGCCATTAAATGGACATTTTAAAGATACCATTATTTTCATCATACCATATACTTTACTATTAAAAAAAATATGATAGAAAAACTGTTTTTCTGTGCCCCTGTGCCTGTCATACTCTGTATCCGCCACTAGAGGGAGCAGAGGGAGCTGCCTGGGCCCGTCATACTCTGTATCCGCCACTAGAGGGCGCAGAGGGAGCTGCCTGTGCCTGTCATACTCTGTATCTGTCACTATTGGGACTAGAGGGAGGTGCCTGTGTCTGTCATACTCTGTATCTGTCACTAGAGGAAGCAGAGGAAGCTGCCTGGGCCTGTCATACTCTGTATCCGCCACTAGAGGGAGCTGCCTGTGCCTGTCATACTCTGTATCTGCCACTAGAGGGAGCAGAGGGAGATGCCTGTGCCCCTTCCTGTAAATAAGAGGCGCGCCTTCCATGCAGGTGGTTTAATTATGCAGCAATAAGTAGGATAGATAACTAGGCTTTACAGACTTTACTATGTTCACTCTATACATTCAACTTCCTTCCAAAAATCTGCCTCCAATATTCATTGCAAAGAATTAATGCTACTATGGCAATTTCCTGTGAAGATAATAGAACAGTAATTAAAGTTTTTGGCTCATATGAACCATTTAACCCATTCTCCTATGCCAGTTTATCATATTACTGTAAATTAAAAAAAAATCGAAATACCGCCTAACCCAAAAATGTAAAGCATATAAAGCACGGACGACAGTGGCTTCCTAGCCATTCCCACTTTTGTCAAAATGATAATTTCCTGTTTCCTCAAGGAACATGCTGGTGCAAAAGGGGCATGGTGGTGTACTGTAAGAAACGGGGGGTCAGACATAGCAGGAGGTGAGCAATGGTTGCTGCAGAACAATAACCATAAAGGCTTTGAACACTTTGGATTTCTGAGTTTTTGGAGTTCTAGTTGGTGGACGCTCAACTGGTAGTGTAATGTGGTGATTGCAATCAAGAAACCATGACCTGTTAACCTCTCTCATAAAGGAGTTGACAGAGATCAATTCATTGAAACAACATTTTAGTTACAAGCACCTCTTTTTCACTGTCAAAAAGCCAATTACTCTGTGTTATATGCGCTTAACCCTTTCACTACCGGAATCAAGATATCCACTTCCTCCTACAGTGCCCTAAGTTCTCAGCACTGAGGGAAACTCCCTTCCAGAGACTCTCCGCTCTCATCCCGGACTTCAACTCTATAGAAGAGACGAGGAAACTCCACATCATACTGGGAGAAGAGGAGCCGGCGGTGAAAATATCTGCCCAATACATCACAGAATGTCACAGACTGAGAGGAACATGAGAGATCCTGGACTTATAAATCCCCAACACGGACTCGCCCCCATCCCCCTTCACATTATCCCTTACCCCTGATAGTGTCCATGGACTTGCCCATCCCCCCCATATATATGTCCCACTACCCCCCCCCCCATATGCTTTGGCAATGCTAAAATGTATTTGGTCCTGCCAATAAAGCTTATTTTGATTTGATTTGATATCTGGGGCTTCAAAAGGTACCATCCGGTGCCCCAATATCGAGATATCTCGATCTGCTGATCTGCAGACCAAAAGCAAACAGGACATACTTGAAAACGAGAGAAATCTCAATGTATCCTTCCTGGTAAAATCCTTTATAAATAAAATGAAATTCGTTTGCTGCAAAAAATTTCATTTGCTTTTGGGATGCAGAAGGTGGCCCCAAAGATTTATCCCTGTGGGCATAATGCCTAAAGAGCTAAAACTGTAAAATCAGGTGATGAATGCTGTGAAATATAAGGCTTTCAGCAGCCGATGCAGAGAGAAGAAAACATAGACCTGCTACTCAAACCTCTGTAACTCAGTTTGGCTGTAGATGGAGCCATCTACTGGCCAAATAGGTTATTACAGTAATAGCTATGTATTACTGTATAATTAATTAAAAATGATTTTACAAGAAAAACACTGGTTTCTCACAATGTTTTTTTGGAAAATCCCTTGGTAGTGAAGGAGTTAAAAGCACAGACAAAAAAAGTTCAGATTAATTTTTTTTTCGTAACGTGGGGCCGAATAATGACAGTTTACGCTGCCGTACTCAAATAGTGGGACTAGACCACAGGACTGATTATTTAATGTGTTTAACTATTTTCTATATTTTGCATCAAGGTCATATTTTTTGCTTTTCCCTGCATATTTTCATTTTGCACCTTATTATGGGAATTGTTTGGTGCAGGGTATAAAATAAACCCACCATATGTTCTCGGAGTTGAAAAAAGGGCAGGATATTGTGTATTGGCATTAGAATACCACATAATCACATTTGCCTGGACATTGACAGGTGAGCTTAAACCCGGTCTATTTCACAAATTAATAACTGTCAGGGTTATTCAAAGCGAATCGAAAAGCCACCGCACGTTCAGTGACTTTTCGTTCTCTTCAATTCGGTGCGATTTGGCGATTCCATTTCGGCAACCCTGCGGTGTATTCAGCAAGCACCACAGGGCCGTCGTAATGCAGAGAAAAGTCAACCAAAAACCGCCGACAGCTCACCGCAAAACCAGGGTGAACGCACACCGAAACCCGCAAAAACATCTGGATTAACCCCGCCGAACACGCCGGAGAAACCCGAGCAGAAGCCGATCACAGCGCAGAGCAGCCGCTGGAAAAAGTCGACACCGCAGACGAATGGCGTGAAAAAAAAAAACAGTTTGCTTGAATGTTTAAAAAGTGAAACACTGTTTGCAAAGAAGCTACCAAGCGAAAATGGCTGAAATTTACATATAAGATCAAAGGAATGATAATAAAAAGGGCTGTTACAGAAAAAAGAAAAAACTATTAAAAAAATTAATGTTTGCAAAACAATCCCAAAAAATGCCGAAAAGATCCTAAAAAAATCTAAAAATAAAGAGACTTTTTACTGCAGAATAAAATAATAAACGGTTTATTAGATATTGCATTAAAACGGGAAGGTATGTAGAAGAGGATAAAAGTTTTGCTGACTGCCTCAATGAATATTTTTGTTCAGCCTTTGCAGAAGAAAAGGAAGGAAAGGGACCTCAGTTAGGAGACACTAACGAGACATTTACATATGCGTTTACAGAGGAGGAGGTTCTACAGCAGCTGTCTAAAGTAAAGACAAATAAGTCAATGGGGCCTGATGGGATCCACCCTAAATTATTAAAAGAGCTCAGTGGTGTAATAGCAAAACCGTTAACGGGAGTCGTCCCAGAAGACTGGAAATTAGCAAATGTTGTGCCCATTTACAAGAAGGGTAGTAGGGAGGAATCGGAACTATAGGCCAGTTAGTCTTACATCAGTAGTGGGGAAATTAATGGAAACCATGTTAAAGGAAAGGATTGTTGAACATCTAAAAACACATAGATTACAGGATCAGAAACAACATGGGTTTACCTCAGGGAGATCATGCCAAACTAATCTTATTGATTTTTTTTGATTGGGTAACAAAAATAATAGACACAGGTGGTGCAGTAGACATTGCTTATTTAGATTTCAGTAAGGCTTTTGATACTGTTCCGCATAGAAGGCTTATCAATAAATTGCAATCTTTGAGCTTGGATTCCAATATTGTTGAATGGATTAGGCAGTGGCTGAGTGACAGGCAACAGAGGGCTGTGGTAAATGGAGTTTATTCGGTGCAAGGTCTTGTTACCAGTGGGGTACCTCAGGGGTCAGTACTTGGACCCATTCTCTTTAATATTTTTATTAGTGATATTGCAGAAGGTATTAATGGAAAAGTATGTCTTTTTGCTGATGACACAAAGATTTGCAACAGGGTTGACGTTCCTGGAGGGATCAGCCAAATGACAAATGATTTAGGTAAACTAAAACAATGGTCGGAGCTGTGGCAATTGAGTTTTAATGTGGATAAGTGCAAGATAATGCACCTGGGACGTAAAAACTCAAGGGCTGAATATAGAATATTTGATACCGTCCTAACCTCAACATCTGAGGAAAGGGATTTAGGGGTTATTATTTCAGAGGATCTAAGGGTAAGTAGTCAATGTAATATAGCAGCAGGAAATGCTAGCAGAATGCTTGGTTGTGTAGGGAGAGGTATTAGCAGTAGGAAAAGGGAAGTGCTCATGCCACTGTACAGAGCACTGGTGAGACCTCACTTGGAGTACTGTGTGCAGTACTGGAGACCGTATCTCCAGAAGGATATAGAAATTTTAGAGAGAGTTCAGAGAAGGGCTACTAAAATGGTGTACGGCTTGAAGGAGAAAAGTTACCAGGAAAGGCTTAATGATCTTAACATGTACAGCTTGGAAAAAAGACGAGACAGAGGAGATATGATAGAAACATTTAAATACGTAAAGGGAATCCACAAGGTAGAGGAAGGGAGTATATTTAAACGGAAACAAAGTAGCAAAACAAGAGGACATAGTCTTAGATTAGAGGGGCAAAGGTTTAAAAGTAACATCAGGAAGCATTATTTTACTGAGAGGGTGGTGGATACATGGAACAGCCTTCCAGTTGAAGTGGTTGAGGCCAAAACAGTAATTGAATTTAAGCAAGCATGGGATAGGCATAAGGCTATCCTAAACAAAAGATAAATCCAGGTAAAGTATCCATGTAATTGGGCAGACTAGATGGGCCGAAAGGTTCTTATCTGCCAACATTTTTCTATGTTTCTATATTTTTAACATTGATGCCTATGGGATTCGTCTGAATAAACCTGTCGAATGAAACTACTGAACAGCAGGGCAATTCGGCAACCTTTCACTGCTGTTTTTTGTTCTCTGAATAGACAAAGCTATGGGGATTTCACTGCCCTCGAACAGGCACTGAACAGGTACTGTATGTGCAGGAAATTCGCGAACACTTGTCGAACTGCCTGCTCTCTGGATAGCTGAATGGCCAGGAAAGGTAACCGTACGCTGAATTTCAGCGTTCGGTTACCTTTCGCCAGCAATTCGGATCTCTTTGAATAACCCTGTGTTTTTGTTCAGTGTGGATATATGGGATTCAAAGTGCAGATGACAGTTTTTTGGTTTGCCTTTTGCATGAAGTGGGGATAACTACTGACAGTGTATGTTTCCGCGCAAGAGCAGTGAGAGTAGAGCGAGGGACTTTTTTCTGGGTTTTATCTGTTTTTTCTACTTGCAGCAACGTCATGTTTTCAGCTACCCACATCATTTTTTTATTTTACCCCATATTGAGGATTGTTTGTCTTGCAACTGTACCATGCACCAAAGTATGTGAACCCTTTGGGATTACGTGGAGTTTTGCATGAATTGGTCATAAAATGTGCTCTGATCTTCATCTAAGTCACAACAATTTGAAAAACACAGTCTGCTTAAAATAATACAACACAAACATTATATGTTTTCTTGAACAGAACGTGTAAACATTCACAGTGCAAGGTGGGAAAAGTATGTGAACCTTTGGACTTAATAACTGGTTGACCCTCCTTTGGCAGCTATAACCTCAACCAAACGTTTCCTGTAGTTGCAGATCAGACCTGCACAACCATCTGGAGTAATTTTGGACCACTCCTCTTCACAAAACTGTTTCAGTGTAGCAATATTCTTGGGATGTCTGGTGTGAATCGCTCTCTTAAGGTCATGCCACAGCATTTCAATCGGGTTGAGGTCAGGACTCTCACTGGGCCACTCCAGAAGGTGTATTTTGTTTTGTTGAAGCCATTCTTTTGTTGAATTACTTGTATGCTTTGGGTCATTGTCCTGTTGCATCACCCATCCTCTGCGGAGCTTCAGTTGGCGCACAGATGGTCTTACGTTTTCCTGCAAAATGTCTTGATAAACTCTGGAATTCATTTTTCCATCAATGACAACAATCCGTCCAGGGCCTGAGGCAGCAAAGCAGCCCCAAACCATGATGCGCCCTCCGTCATGTTTTACAGTGGGGATGAGGTTTTGATGTTGGTGTGCTGTGCCTTTTTTTATCCACACATAGTGTTGTGTGTTTTTTCCAAACGACTCAATTTTGGTTTCATCTGTCTACAGAATATTTTGCCAGTAGTGCTGTGGAACATCCAGGTGCTCTTTTGCAAACCTCAAACGTGCTGCAATATTCTTTTTGGACAGCAATGGCTTCCTCTGTGGTGTCCTCCCATGTACTCCATTCTTGTTTAATGTTTTCCTTATTGTAGATGTGTCAACAAAAATGTTAGCATGTGCCAGAGATTTCTGTAAGTCTTAAGCTGACACTCTAGGATTCTTCTTTACCTCACTAAGCATTCTGCGCTGTGCTCTTGCAGTCATCTTTACAGGACGACCACGCCTAGGGAGAGTAGCAACAGTGCTGAACTTTCTCCATTTGTAGACAGTCTGTCTTACCATGGACACATGAACATCAAGGCTTTTGGAGATACTTTTGTAACCCTTTCCAGCTTCATGCAAGTCAACAATTCTTGAACGTAGGTCTTCTGAGAGCTCTTTTCTGCGAGGCATGGTTCACATCAGGCAGTGCTTCTTGAAACCAGTAAACCCAAAACTGGTGTGTGTTTTTAAAGGGCAGGACAGCTTTCAGCAACACATCCAATAATATCACCCTGATTGGACTCCAGGTTGGCTCACTCTTGGCTCCAATTAGCTCTTGGAGAAATCATTAGGCTAGGGGTTCACATACTTTTTCCACCCTGCACTGTGAATGTTTACATGTTATGTTCAATAAACACATGAAAACATATAGGCCCCTATTACGCTCTTGGCGTTAAAACGCAGGCGCAGGGGAGGAAAAACTGCATCCGCAGTTTCCCCCCTTGCGCCCGCATTTTAACGCCAGATTACGATGCAGGCGCAAAAAATGCTGCCTGCATTGTTATCGAGCGTTAAAGTAAGGGAAGTGCGCGGCAGCGCAGAGTGCAGCCACACGCATCCTCTCAATGGAGTCCTTAGGACTCCATTGAGTTCCTCTCGGCCGGTCGGCGTAGTGATACGCAGGGAAAGACAGGGACTTTTTCCCCCTGTCTTTCCCTGCTCCCGCCGACCGGAGGATGAGACCGGAGCCGCGGTCCTCACCGCGGGACAAAGGGTAAGTATGTGGCTTAACACCAGATCCTGGCTCTGGTTAACTTTTCGTTGACCAGAGCCAGGCGTTAATCAGCGCTGGGACATTGTAATCCAGCGCTGATTAATGCTTTGCGCTCCCCATGTTAAGTATAGGGAGTGCAAAGTGCACTAACCTCACGCAGAGGAGCGCAAGGTACCAAACGCAAATGGGTTTTTTAACCCGTTTGCGTTTGGATTGTAATAGGCAGCTAATACCGCAGCTAACGGTAGTGCTCACGCAGGTGAGCACTATCGTTAGCGTTAGGTATGTAATAGGGGCCATAATGTTTGTTTTGTATTATTTCAAGCAGACTGTGTTTTTCAAATTGTTGTGACTTAGATGTAGATCAGAGCACATTTTATGACCAATTCATGCAAAACTCCACGTAATCCCAAAGGGTTCACATACTTTTTCTTGCAACTGTACAAATAAACCCACCATTTTTACTGAGCTGAAAAAAGTCATGAGGCCGTGTATTGGCATTAGGTTCCCACCTAAAGAGGTTTGTCTTGACGTTGGCAGGTAGGCTTGAGACTTTAACCCTTTTACCACCAAAGTTGTGTTAATTCGTGTTAATTCGATTGTGCCTTGCAATACATTTGAAAGCATTAATTAGAAAAACAATACCTATTTTCACATTTCTGTTAAACTGGATTAGTGTGCACCCTGTGGAAAATGAAATTCACTTCAGTCCCTCTGTCACACTGTAAACCAAGGTGTAGTAAGCTGCCCCAAACCTCACTGCTACAAAAAGTTCAAAGACATTACTGCAACATTACAATAACCAGGGAGCGGGCAGAATACAGGGAGAGCTCACTGCTGCACAGGGATAAGATCTCAGGGATACCATTACTAAATATTCCTGTACAGATACAAGGTGTTACTGGAATTTCCATACACAGGCATTATGTCACATATAGATATTACTTATATATTCTATATTCTTGGTATTTTTTTAAATCTGTATTGCTAATGATCTGATTACAATCAATAGAAATCCCCACAAGAAGGGAATCTGACCATTTTTAATTTAACTTTATCATAGGGGTAATTCAACAAGAGCCAAGTTTGCCACCGAATTGCACCATGCAGTGAATTTCACTGTACGGAGCAAATTCGTGGCAATTCGGCTATTCAGAAAGCTAGCAAATATTGACGAATTGCCAACAAAATACTGTGCAATTCGGCGGCAGTGAATTTCCCCATAGAGAAGTAATGGTTACTCTATTCAGAGAACAGCAAACTGCACCAAATGTTTGGTGAAATGTCAAAATTTACAGTGCTTTCGTTCAGCAGGTTTAACGGGCGAGTCCCATAGGTTTAAATGCAAAACAATTCCCTGTGGTTTTTTTTATTTATTATTCAACCTTTTATTCTTGTAATGTGCAGCTAAAGTCTTTTGATTAATTTTTTAAAAAAATTAGGTATTTTTCTGGATTTTTTGACAAAATGTTCGATTCCGATTTTTTTTAAATGACTTTTTTTTAACTCTAACAGACCTTCTATATTGTTATAAATAGGGCCTCTGCATTTGGCGGTCTGTACAGTGGATCGTCAGCTGCATTCAGTGGTGTTTGGCGGTCTTCGACATTTTTTTTTTGGCAGAGTTCAGTGGGTTTATCGGCTGCGTTTGACAATTTGCTGCTGCATTCGGCGGGTTTATCAGAGGTGTTCAGCGGCTCCATTTGGCACACTTCAGGACCCTGTGGTGAATGTTGAATTCGCTGCAGGGTCGGTGAATTGAAGTTGCCAAATTGCAACGACGTGCACTGAAATTCCGATGCTCTTTGAATAACCCTTATATTTACTGTATTTAACACATAGGTAATTTCTGCCTGTATGCTGATAATGCAGACCCCATGTGACATTGTGCAAGATAAAGAAGTTCAGAATCTTTCATTTCAACAATATTCATGTAAAGGATAAACAAGTACACGATAAATTAAAAATGAGCAAATGTGCATTATTTAAATTATTTTAGCTATCTAGGAACAACTATTTCTGTCCAAAATTTCTATTTCACTCTATATTTAATTGTTAATTTCACATCCCACGTTTCAAATAAATATTACATTATTTTTTTAAATAAAAGCTCTTGGTGGTGGAGGGGTTAATGCTCAATTAAGTAACCTAAATACTAGAGATGTGCATTCGTTTCTGAAAAATTCGGAATTTGGAACAAAATTTGATAATTCGTATTTGGAAGTACTGCCGAATAACGAATCGATACGATACAAATTTGAAACGAAACGGTATATGACAAATTTATTTCGTTTTACACTGTGTCATCATCATAAAAGAAAAATTTGAATAACTGATACCAACTATTGAATTTGAAATGAACTATCCAATTGACATCAACTATCGAATTGATCTTAACTTACAATACAAGTTATAGTCAGTAAAGGACTTTATGAAACAAATTAATTTTGTTTCACTGTTTAATTTGACTCAAATACTAAATCTGTGACACAGCTTAAAATTTAACCCTAGCTTTTTTTTAACAGCAAAATTTGATTGAGGTTTTATCTAGTGATCCAAAATTTGAATTGATATCAACTATCGAATTGATATATGAAATTCAAAATTTCGAATCGATCCGAAACAAAACAAAATACAAAACGAAATTCGTTCCGAAAACGAAATGATTTAAAAACGTAACGAAACAAATTTTTCAGCCATGCACATCCCTACTAAATACCTCTGTTTTTGCTTAGTGTGTGTAAATATGATTCAAAGCGCAAATATGTTTTTGTTTTCTTTTTTACTTTCCAATTCTACATGCTCATCAAAATTATTATCCATGAAACCCTAATCTAAAAAAAACCTCCCAAACCTAGCAAACCATAAACCCTCCCAAACCCTCTTATCTGACGCCTCATCCCTAAGATTTCTAATCAGACTGCATCATTATCCTCATTTCCTACATTAGATATAGGATGGAAGCATGTTATATGTTAATTCAGAAGCAATGCTTGTGTAATAATCACAACTTAAACTAAGCCATGAGATATTAAAGTGAACCTCTTTAGAATAATTTATTCATTACGAGTCATTTTGCGTAATGTTAAATTATAGCTGTATGGGCGATTACACATATAGGTCTGTAATTATTGCCTATGTGCTCTGTAATTGTAGGTAAGGCCAAATGCTAAGTGGAAGTTTTTTGTCTTCATTTTGATCTTGTATATTTACCATTTCTTGTTAGTTTTTAACATAGACCAGTCTCATGATTTCCTTCATTTATGCATGGGAGTTACAAAATATATATACAGTATATATATATGTGTCTCTGTTGATAAATGTAGCAATAACAAGGAATACTTTAATGGCATTCAGTTGCTATAGCAATTCTATTCCAGTAGTACTATTAACCCTTTTACTACCGAACACGTTTCGTAGAAAATATAGTATCATGACATTTATTTAAAGCATGGGATTAGTTAACACCTAAATGTAGGGTCAAATAGCATTTTTGCATGAAGATTGTTACCCCTAGCAAAAAATATTAGAATACAGAATACTCTACTTTTTCATTTTTACTTGTATTTGTTTGTCTTTTGCAGAAATATTGCTGGGATGAAAGACTCCAAACTCTAGATGGTGTCCCTTAACTTCTACTATTTCAAATGGGGTCTGCATAATCAGCATTCAGGCAGAAATAGCTGTCATGGAATCAGATTCCTTAATTTTCCCCCTATCAGGGTTATTCAGAGAGAGGTGAAAAGCAGGAGAATGACTGGAGAAGGGAAAATTCTAGGTCAAAATAGTCAAACCAGAAAAATTCTCCCATTTATCTCACTTTCCAATCGGCTATTTTGACCTAGAATTTTCCCTTCTCCAGTCATTCTCCTGCTTTTCACCTCTCTGAATAACCCTGAAAGTGTTCACTTAACCCCATCACTGCTGAGCCATTTCACATCTGTGTGCTGAGCTCATTTTGACCATTTTTGCTCATCATGTTTAAATGCGATTTGAAGCCACGTTTTATTATATGACCCAGACATATTATACATCCTTTTTTTCGGCAGACTCGGCAGATTCATAATATATCATTATTATAGGTATACGTCATGTCCTGCCTGTATATTACAATCTAAGAGGAGAGGGGACCCTGCTCCAGAGCTTACAATCTAAGAGGAGAGGGGACCCTGCTCTGGCCCCCACACGCTTCTTCTACTGGCTCACACATGCTGGCAGCACTCCCCCCTCCTGCTTTCTCATGGGGGCTGGCATATTTTCGGGATGTGCGTTTCGGGTTTCGGAATTTCGGAATTTTCACGAAATTTCCCGATTCGTGTCTTCGGATTCGGCCGAATTTCCGAATCGGATCGGACCCGAAAACCGACAGATCCGAAAAGTTTTCCGAGCCGAAACGAAAAATTTTCGGATTTTTCGAATGGACTTGAAATGTGTCAAATCGAAATTTATTTTCGCTCTATTCATGATTTTGGTTCCATTCGTGATTTTGTTTCCATTTCGGTAATTCTGGACATCGTATATTTAACTATTATCGGTTATATCGCTGATTCTGTAAATTTTGTATTTGTAAATGCGTTTCACTTGTTTTTGTTTCCAATGATCCGATAATTCTGTCGATACAATAATTCTGTCGTAATCGGGTCGGATCCGATTCGTCCGCGGGTCGCGCATGCGCGCTCGCGGATGTCGTAACTTTATTGAGCCATTTTTGTAGAGAGTTTTGACAATTTTTTGACCGGCCAAAAAATATAGAAATTATTTATAATTTATCATGGCTGAAGGAAGAGACAGAGAGTCCCATTCGGACACCTCCTCATCTGCTTCCACCCCAGAGACACCCAGGAAGAAGCGGGCCAGCAAAATGGCATTTGAGGAGATGTTGGAGCTGGTCCGCATCTTTGATAAAAAAGATTACGACTGCCGTAAGAGCGCTTACGGCAGAAAGAATAATGCACGCAAGGACCGTATCCTTGATAAGCTATGCACCACCATCCTGGAGTTGTTTGGGAAAGACGAAGGACCAGCTCCGAAAACGCTGGTCCGACCTGGAGGCACGCGAGCAGGAGCAGTTGAGGCACATCCGTCGCGTCATAGCCAAACGTAAGTGTCATGTTATATTGTAAAGCGCTGCGCAAACTGTTGGTGCTATATAAATCCTGTATAATAATAATAATGTGCTTGCATGTGCTAATGTGCACAGAAATATGTTGATTTATCTAGTCCTTTTTTCATGCAATGTGATTGTGTATAGCTTTGCGTTTTCAGGACTCATACATGCATTTTTGCAATAGCTCTTCTTTTTTGTGATTTTACCTATTCGTGAAAATTGTGACATTTGATGTATGTAGATGAAATTACAATGCTGGATTTCTTTTGGCACTGTGTACTGTAGTGTGCTGGGGGGGGAGGTTGTTGTGATTGTAGTGATGCATACGAGATGACCCGCAGCTTGCCCAATATTGGCTCCCACCTGCGCATCAACAAAAATCTCTGCGTCTCTGCTAAGTGGTAGGATGGGACATGTAGTTCTTCGGAAAGTGCATCCAAACAGAGCCGCGTTCAATACATCCTCAGCAGCTGCTGAATTGTTGCAGCGCAGCAATTCAGTTTGCTGCAGCAGTGTCATTGAACACTTTAGATGCAAATTTCAAAACAAAATGGCCGATTTCTGTTGTTTCTGCAATATCCGCAGTTTTATTAGCAGAAGCTGAAAGTGAAACTGAGGCTGAGGCCATCTATAAAATAACTAAAAGCAGTCAGCACAATGCGTTTTGTATGCACACAACACAAATAATAGTTTTTATTGAATAAACGTAATGTTTACTTCTGAAAAAAATATATAATTGAACGGTAATATATGTCTATGTGCAGGGGAAATAAATAAATAAATATTTTGTGACTTTAGAACTATGAGATGGGAGTAGTGGTGGGTCAAGCTGGTAGTGCTAGTGGGTAGTGGAGGGGTGTCGCAATACTTTCGGCAATATATTGTATAGATATACCATATTTTCCAGTCTGCATTATTTACGTGTTATTTTTTGGATTTGGCAGAAGACAGGAAGGCAAAGGCAGCATCTGCCCCGGCGGGCACCAGTGCCCCAGTGGAGGAGGAGGAGGAGGAGGGGGAGCCATGGGTGAACACCAGCGCTGGTATATACTGTTTTATTTTGCATCGACTTTTGTTCAAAAATAAATCAGTTTTGTTGTTTACTGTATTTTTTATTTCTTTAATTTCTTAGATATAGCACCGGAAGAGATGCTGACGGTGGTGGTGGAGGAGGAGGAGTCGGAGGAGTCAGAGCCTCAGGAGGCCGTCAGCTCTGGTATATTTATTTATTTATAACGGATTTTACCAGGAAGGATACATTGAGATTTCTCTCGTTTTCAAGTATGTCCTGGGTTCGACAACATTGAGTGGTTACAGAAATACAAAATAGTAAAAATGTATATACTACTGTTATATTTTTTCAAGACTTTCAGTCAAAAATAGAAACCTGCTTTACTTACTGTATTTTCCTTCTTTCATTTATTGGATATATAGAAGGATAAGCCAGACCGGACACTGAAAGGTCCAGTGTCAGGATGGCGATCGGCGAGCTACGCCTGGCTGGCAGCAACCTCGATGCCATACAGGAGTTGCTCCAGGAATTTAGGGAGCATTTTAATAATGCCATTGACATCCTGGAGCGGCAGTAGAGACCAGCCTCCTCCTCCCCTATGTTTGTACCCCTGTTGGGCAGTTTGCCAATGCCATGTGGCATGTTGTAAATAAATTTTATATTTTTTCTATATTTTCCTGTTTGTGTGCGTTGCTTTTCCTTACTTAATAAGTTAATATGTATTGCTTGGTTTCCACACTGTTAAAATTATATGTACATAAATTTATTGACATTTCTATGGACCCTTTGTCATAAATTTGTCAACATATTTGTGGCCATGAATGTGACTGTGCACATTCTACACTTCCTGCCTGGCCAAAAAATGTCACACACTAACACAACCTTGTTTGTACTGCCTTGAGATTTGATTACCGACGTGGCACGGTTTTGTTAAGCTTAGATGATGTCACAACAACATGGATTTTGTCCACAGTCACATTCATTGCATAACCAAGAATTTATCAAAAAATATTGATGGCAGCACTGCGTGAAGTCTTCTCCGACACAACCCAAAGATCCTCAGTGCGGCTCAGGTCTAGTTTATTTGTCCCTGTTTGCAGCTTCACGCGACACCTCCTCCCAGCTATGAGCTCTCTCTCTCCCAACGCTGCCCGCTAAGACGCTGCCCACCAACATGGTCACGTCTTTGCAGGAAGACAACAGCATGGGGGAACGGCAGCTGCCGACAGTCCCAAGACCTCGTCACAATGACATCAGTTCTGGAGTTAACCCCTAACTGCGACCAATGGTGGAGATGGGGGGTTCCAATGAACCCCCTATCTCCCGATCCGCGGCAGCTATCGGTTAATGTTTGGTATCTTTGGATCGACCAGAGCATGGCCTTTCCAACAATACCAAACATGACAATGTTAAAAATTATAAAAAATTTAAATATAATAAAATATAAAAAAAAATAAACAGGTTTTTTGTTTTGTTTTGTTAATGCAGCAATATTGTTGCCATTTCAATTATAATGTGAACAATGATGCTGCACTAAGGATTTTTGTATGGGGTGCGTTTGTTAAAAATAGTGTAATTTTCACCCAAAAAAATATAACAAGTCCCCATTTAAATTTTTTTTAACAAACGCAACTCATAAAATATAACCGCAAACACTCGCATGTTAAAATGTGAAAAAAACACTTTACACCTTGTAAAACAAACATTGAAAATTCTAATTTTATTGCATTTTTTGTTATAATATACAGACAGGACATGACGCATACATATGATAATGATATATTATGAATCATCTGCCGAGTCTGCCGGAAAGAACGATATATAACATGTCTGGGTCATATTATAAAATAAGGCTTCAAAAAAACACGTTTAAACAAGAGGAGCGAAACTGTTAAAAATTAGCTCAGCAGCAGACCGCACACAGGCGTGAAGGGAAGCCGTGAAATGCCTCAGCAGCGAAAGGGTTAATTTTTTTTGTCTGTTTTAAATCATTTTATTTGTTGTTTTTTTTTTGTTTCAGATCATTTTGATCAACTATTTTTTCGTTTTAAAACCTTTTGTTCTGGTTTTTATTTTTAAAGTCAGACCATTTGGGTCAGTTTAGCGTTTTTTAAATCGTTTTGTTCATTTTTTTTGTTCCTTGGCTTTCATACCATTTTAATATGATTAAATAAAGTTGTGAAATGTATATTCATAAGAAAAAAAGGATCTTTATTTAATAAAAAAAAACACGATAGAATCGCCAGAATTATCGTATCGACAGAATGAATTATCGGATCCGAAAAACAAACCATAAATTAATTATAAAAAAATATATAAAGTATAAAAAAAGTAAACCATAGTAGTTTACGTCAAAATGAATAGAGTTAGACACTTTGAAACGAGGAGAACAGACGTTCCGAAAAAAACTAAAAATTTCCGAAATCACGAAAAGTCAATACAAAAAACGAGCAGAGTGACCCGAAAACACGAAAAATGGTCGATATTCCGAAAAAAAATGTATACGAAAAACGAGCCGAATCGAAACAGAAATCGGCCGAAACGAGCAGAATCGAAATTTTAAACATCCGAACGAATCGAACCTAAAAAAAAAATCGGTGCACAAGTCTAGCATATTTGGCTTTTGTTTCTGCCATTGAGCTAGAGATCATCCAAATAGTAAAACATTTTTTAACCCCTTCGCTGCTGGGCCATGTTTTATTCTACAACCCAGACAAATTATATATCCTTTTATTCGGCAGACTCATAATATATCATTATTATATGTACAGTTGTGTTGAAAATTATTCAACCTCCACTGAAATTGAGTGTTTTGGCCAGTTTGACATTGATTTTGATCATTCAGTCATCTTGCTTACAATTAAATCAAAGCGGCACGTGTAGGACAGACAAATATAGCATAACATTTATAATGAAATAACCACAAATGTCTTTTCTGTGCTCACATCATTATCAGTTTTATTCAACCCCCAAGTGACCTTCAATCTTAGTACTTAGTACAACATCCTTTTACAGTTATAACAGCTTTTAAACGTGAAGCATAGCTTGACACAAGTGTCTTGCAGCGATCTATGGGTATCTTCGCCCATTCGTCACGGGCAAAAGCCTCCAGTTCAGTCACATTCTTAGGCTTGCGCACTGCAACTGCTTTCTTTAAGTCCCACCAGAGGTTCTCAATCGGATTTAAGTCAGGTGACTGCGATGGCCACTCCAAAATGTTCCAGTCTTTAATCTGCAACCATGCTCTAGTGGACTTGGAGGTATGCTTGGGATCATTGTCCTGTTGAAAGGTCCAACGTCTCCCAAGCCTCAGGTTTGTGATGGACTGCATCACATTGTCATCCAATATCTCCTGGTACTGAAGAGAATTCATGGTACATTGCACACACTGAAGCTTCCCTGTACCTGCAGAAGCAAAAGGGCCCCAAAGCATGATTGACCCCTGTCAGGATCCCTGGCTGTAGCCATCCTGAAACCCCCCCTGGTGGTTCACTTCCATCCTGTTCCTGCCCTGCAGCCAGCAACCAGCATCCAGCAGTGTAAGAGTTAAACCCCAAACACATGTGACTCACGAAATAAAGGGCTTTGCCCCGCACTCACACTTTGCTGGTTCATTACGGCTCATGCTCACGAAGAGTGAACATCGTTGCTTTGTTGCTACTCTGCTACCTGATCCTGATTCCCCATTTCTGGTTCCTGCAATTACAGCCATCATCCCCATCATCCTCTGCAATCAACCTGGTTAGTCTTTATTTCCATTCACCCTCCACCATCCATATCCTCTGCTTATTAGTACAGACCACTGCATCCTGGGCTCCTACCCCTGCCATCCAGGTGCCACCCAGGTAACATCCCCACATTCCTGACAACCCCCCGCCATGCTTCACAGTAGACAAGGTGTTCTTTTCTTCATAGGACTTGTTCGTCCTCCTCCAAACATAGCGTTGATCCATGGGCCCAAACAGTTCTAATTTTGTTTCATCAGTCCACAGAACACTATCCCAAAACTTCTGTGGTTTGTCCACATGACTTTTGGCATACTGCAGTCAACTCTTCTTATTCTTTACAAATATAACATAACATTTATAATGAAATAACCACAAATGTCTTTTCTGTGCTCACATCATTATCAGTTTTATTCAACCCCCAAGTGACATTCAATCTTAGTACTTAGTACACCATCCTTTTACAGTTATAACAGCTTTTAAACGTGAAGCATAGCTTGACACAAGTGTCTTGCAGCGATCTACGGGTATCTTCGCTCATTCGTCATGGGCAAAAGCCTCCAGTTCAGTCACATTCTTAGGCTTGCGCACTGCAACTGCTTTCTTTAAGTCCCACCAGAGGTTTTCAATCGGATTTAAGTCAGGTGACTGCGATGGCCACTCCAAAATGTTCCAGCCTTTAATCTGCAACCATGCTCTAGTGGACTTGGAGGTATGCTTGGGATCATTGTCCTGTTGAAAGGTCCAACGTCTCCCAAGCCTCAGGTTTGTGACGGACTGCATCACATTGTCATCCAATATCTCCTGGTACTGAAGAGAATTCATGGTACCTTGCACACGCTGAAGCTTCCCTGTACCTGCAGAAGCAAAACAGCCCCAAAGCAAGATTGACCCCCCGCCATGCTTCACAGTAGGCAAGGTGTTCTTTTCTTCATAGGCCTTGTTCTTCCTCCTCCAAACATAGCGTTGATCCATGGGCCCAAACAGTTCTAATTTTGTTTCATCAGTCCACAGAACACTATCCCAAAACCTCTGTGGTTTGTCCACATGACTTTTGGCATACTGCAGTCGACTCTTCTTATTCTTTGGAGACAGCAAGGGGGTGCGCCTGGGAGTTCTGGCATGGAGGCCTTCATTACGCAGTGTGCGCCGTATTGTCTGAGCTGAAACTTCAGTACCCACATCTGACAAATCTTTTCTCAGTTCCTCAGCAGTCACACGGGGACTTTTCTCCACGCTACGCTTCAGGTAGCGCACAGCAGTCGAAGTCAGCATCTTCTTTCTGCCACGACCAGGTAGCGTTTCAACAGTGCCCTTTGCCTTGAATTTGCGAATGATGCTTCCTATGGTCTCTCTTGGTATGTTTAACATCTTTGCAATCTTCTTATAGCCATTGCCCTTCCTGTGAAGAGTAATCACCTCTTCTCTTGTCTTCCTGGACCATTCTCTTGACCTCACCATGTTTGTAACCACACCAGTAAATGTCTAGAAGGAGCTGAGTATCACAGTCATTTTAAAGCTGCCTAATTGGTGCTTATTATGCTTTATTGCTGCTCCGTGACATCCACACATGTTTTCAATACCTGATTGAAAACACTTGAATTAACCTCTGTTCTTCAGAGTGGTAGTCTTTAAGGGGTTGAATAATTGTGTCAATGAAGAATTCACAAAAGAAACATTTACTACTGTATTACAAAACCAATTGATGTCATTTTAGTTGCATATGGTTCTTTAAAAAGTCCTTGTAGGATTTCATTCTGAATACAATTACAAATGTACACTAAATTCCCTAAAACCCTTTACAGCATTGGGGGTTGAATAATTTTGAACACAACTGTATATGTCATGCCCTGTTTGTATATTATCACAAAAAACGCAATAAAATTAGACTTTTTAATCATCTACAGCGTGTAAAGTGGTTTTTTTTCACATTTTATCATCCGAGCCTTTCCGGTTATAATTTCTATGGGGTGCGCTTGTTAAAAAATTTGAAATGGGGATTCGTTACATTTTGTGGGGGGAATGACGTGATTTTTAGCAAACGCACCCCATAGAAAAAAATCACTAGTGCAGCATCATCGTTCACATTATAATTGAAATGGGAACAATATTGCTGCATTAATAAAAATGACACACAAAAACACATTTATTTTTTTTCTAATTTTTTTTATTATTTTAACCCTTTCGCTGCTGAGGCTTTTCCCGCCCCTATGCTGAGGTCATTTTTACCTGTTTTGCGCATCATGTTTAAACGTGTTTTGAAGGCTTATTTTAGTATATGACCCAGACATATTATATATCGTTCTTTCCGTCAGACTCAGTAGATTCATAATATGTCATTATTATATGTATACGTTATGTCATGTCTGTATATTATAACAAAAAATGCAATAAAATATGTATTTTCAATAATTTACAATGTGTAAAGTGTTTTTTTCCACATTTTAACATGCGAGCAATTGCGGTTATATTTTGTATGGGGTGCGCTTGTTAAAAAAATTAGAGATGGGGTCTCGTTACATTTTTTTTTGGGGAAAATGACACTATTTTTAACAAACGCACCGCATACAAAAATCGTTAGTGCAGCATCATTGTTCACATTATAATTGAAATGGGAACAATATTGCTGCATTAACAAACCAAAAAAAAAAAAAAAAAAGTGTTTATTTTTTATTTTTTATTTTTTATTTTTTTTTATTTTTTTTTTTTCATTTTTTTTTTTTTTTACAAAATTTTTCACTTTCATGTTTGGTATCGTTGGAACGGCCATGCTCTGGCCGATCCAACGATACCAAAATTTAACCCCTAGCTGCCACGGATCGGGAGATAGGGAGTTCCAATGAACTCCCTATCTCCACAGTTGGTGGCAGTTAGGGGTTAAGTCTAGGACTGGCATCATCGTGCTACGCACGAAGACGCCAGTCCTCTGGGGGAGTTCCCGGAGGCTTGGCCAACATCCAAGATGTCGGCCAGCTCCGGGAAAGGATCGCGAACCGGCGCTTTTCAGCGCCGATTCGCGATCCAGCTCCCCAGGGGTTAATGCCAGGCATCATTTGGAAGGGCAGGCTGTGCCCTTCCAAATGATGCCTGGGTTAACCCCCTGTGTGCCGCCGATCGGGAGGGAGAGAGGTCCGAAGGACCTCCCCCCTCCCTTTCAGGCGCCTCCTCCGCACATGCGGGGGGGGGCGCCTGAATTAGGTGTCATCGCGCCCCCGCGATGACACCTAATTCTGGCGGCTGCTGGTCCGGATGCCGGGCTGACATCCAGGATGTCAGCCCGCACCGTAGGGGCCAGCGATCGGCCGGAACCCGGCCGAACGCTGACCCCGATGGGAGGACGCGCTCAGCGCGTCCTCCGCATACCAGCGGGACTGCTGAGGACGCGCTGAGCGCGTCCTCAGCAGCGAAGTGGTTAATTATTCTTAGTTCTAATTTTTTTTCTTACTTTAAACCTGGTCATGGCCAAGCTCTGGCCTTTCAAATGACACCAACCATGACCCTGTAGCTGGCACCATTCGGGAGATAGGGGGTTCCTTTGAACCCCCTATCTCCACCATGGGATTTCCTTCTGGGCAGCTAGGGGTTCCCTGCCTAACTGACGTCATCGCGCCATGAGCGATGATGTCAGGTGACGAGGGTGGATCCAGAGGTGGAGCCGCCATCCAAGATGGCGGCCCCCACTGGAGCTAGGCAGCAATCCGGTGCCGAATGGCGCCGGATCGCAGTCCGGCACCTCTGGGGTTAAAGACAGCCATCGCTTAAAAGGGCAGATACTGCCCTTCCAAGCGATGCCTGCCCTCAGCTTATAGTTCCTCCCGATCGGGAGGGAGAAGGATCCGAAAGGATCCTCCTCCCCTCCTTCCAGGCGATCGCCCGGCTTTGCCAGCGGCTCGCCTGAAAATGACATCATCACGCACGACGCAATGACGTCACTTGCGTCGGGAGGCCTATAAAATGGCATTTGACTTCCCTGAAGTCAGAACGCCTTGGGACCCTGGAGAGAGAGAGGGGAGTATCTCTCAAGGGCTCCCGCTATCGGATGACGTGCGGGGAACGTCCTACGCATATAGCGGGAGTCAATGTCACATGTCACCTGCAGCGAAGGGGTTAAAATGGATTAGTCCACTCTCCCTGTCTAACTCACACAGTTAGCTTGAACTCTCAGAACCCAATTCTAAAATTTCATGCAAGAACTTTTTGTCATTCTGTCAGTGAGGGGAAATGTAACGGGAAAAGAAAATCAGAAACTGCCCAAAGCATTATTTGCATTTTAATTAAAATGGCTTGAAATAGTAGCTGTCCATCAGGAAAAAATAGCAATCCAATGCTGACCCATACTCATGTAATGTACTAATTGCCAATTATGAGAAAAAAAATCTGTCTTAAATCATCTTGATTCAACCACCACCGCTTCGTGCTGTCCGCCTCAATGCAAAGCATTTTGACAGATGAATTCAGTCCCATTCTATTATGATTGTGGACATAACTGTAGATATATATAGAATATTCAATACAAGAGTAAATAGCACAAGAAAAAATACGTTAAAAAGGTAGCAGTTTTGTAGCTCACCGCTAAACACACCAAACACCGCGGTGTAGGGCCCCCTATTGTACTATGCAAGGTAGCTCACTAATTAAAAAGGCATTCTGAGCATGTTTACCTTTCAATTTATATAGTCACATTGAGCTGATTGTCTCCCCCCTCCCTGCCTACCCACTTTCAAGTGTCCATACAGACAATGACAGCTTTCCAACGCAGAATCAGCTCATGCTGGGACAGTATACAGAGCTCTGATTGGACAAAGCCTCTCAATGCGTTTCCATTGAGATTGAAAATTACTGTCACGAGCATCACTGAACGATTGTCACTTTGAACGAGCGTCACTTTGAACGAGCGTCACTTTGTACCCACATTTGGGGTTACCTGGACTTAGCATTACTTTTGGGAGGTGTGGGTCTATGAGTTCTGGGGGTCTGAGACATCATTTTATTCCCCAACCCTCGCCTATTTCCAAGTCCCCCTGTTCATATAATGGTACAGGGTTTCTGTGTTATGTGTTAACCCCTTAAGGACCAATAACGTACAGGGTACATCCTGAGAAAAAATCCACTTAAGGACCATGGACGTACCCTGTACATTATGATACTCTAACCCTCTTCCCTCCCAATACTTACCTCTCTGGCCGGGGCCCCGCAGTGGTCTGACTTCTATGAAGTCAGACCAATGGTTTTAAAGACCCTGGTCATCAAACTGGAGGCACAGTCTGCCCTTTCCAGCGTTGCCTTTCTTTAACCCCTTAGGTTCTGGATTGTGATTCGTCTCCAATCGGCACCGGATCGCGGCCCTCTCCCGGAGGTGGCTGACACTTTGGATGTCAGCCAAGCCTCCGGGGCCTCCTCCTGCCCACTGACGTTGTTACCATATGCACGATGACATCAGTTGGGCAGTTAACCCCCTAGCTGCCAAGTGGAGATAGGGGGGTCCTTTGGATCGTTGGTAGCTAGAGGGCCATGCTTGGTATCATTGAAAAGGCCTGCCACCAGAGCATGGCCTTTCCATTGATGTGAAACATGACCAGATATTCAGGTCTATTTAAAGAAAGATGAAAACCAGGAGAATTATTTTGACCTAGAATTTTCACTTCTCCTGTCATTCTCCTGAGTTTCACCTTTTTTTTTATAGACCTGTTACAGGGTTATTCAGAGAGTGGTGAAAAGCAGGAGAATGACTGGAGAAGGGAAAATTCTAGGTCAAATTAGTCGATTTGGAAAGTGAGATGAATGGGAGAATTTTTCTGGTTCGGCTATTTTGACCTAGAATTTTCCATTTTCCAGTCATTCTACTGCTTTTCACCTCTCTCTGAATAACCCAGGATGTGTAACAAAAAAAAAAAATTTTCTTTTTAAATTGTCTGGGTCGTAAAATTAAACAGGACTTCAAATCGCGTTTAAACACGATGAGCATTAAACGATTAAAATGAGTTCAGCACTCCAAGATGTCAGCCCGCACCGGGGGGGCGCAGCAATCCGCCGGAATCCGGCGGATTGCTGCCTCCTGTGCTCGGACGCACTGAGCGCGTCCGTAGCACAGGAGAACCACTTGCCTGGACGCGCTGAGCGCGTCCATAGCAGCCAAGTGGTTAAATAGTGTTTTTTTCTGTGACGGACCTTTTTATTATTATTCATAGGACCTTACATGTAAACATACCTCAATACAGAATGCACCTGTAAACATGTAACACAGTGACTATATTTCCTACATATTTATTTTCTGTGTTAATCTGTATATTTGTGTTTTTTTTTAATATCCTGCATTTTATTACTTTGAATTTTTACAGTAGGTACAGAAATACAATGTTCTTGAACCCAGGACATACTTGAAAACGAGCGAAAGCTCAATGTATCCTTCCTGGATAATACTTTATAAATAAATACATTTTGTGCAGTCGGTTTTTTGCAATCAGCTTTAAAAAGTGTCCGTTTTTTTTTTTTTTTACCCCGTTCATTGACTTGTCGGCTTTTTTGTGGCCGCTGGTCAGCATTCTGTTCGGCGGATCGTAGGCCTTTTTTCGGATTTTGGCGGTTTAGCGGCAGCTTCTCAGATTGGAACCAATGTTTTCCGACGGGGATTTTTCGGCTTCTTACGGCAGTTTTGCAGCGATTTTTTTTTTTTTTTTTATTTTAGATTCGCCGGTTTTTCAGCGTTTTTTCCCTTCACTTTGGGGACCCTGCGGAGAATGCTGAATTCACTGCAGGGTTGGGGAATAGTGTGGGGACCGAAAGAGCACCAACATTACCTAGAGGATGTTGCAATTTGACATGCTTTAAGCAAACCGTGCAAATGCCATTTAATTTAAACTTCAAGACTAAACACTATCAGGGTTATTCAAAGAGCGTTGAAAACCAGGAGAATGACTGGAGAAGTGAAAATATCAGGTCAAAATAGCAAATTCAGAAAGTGAGATAAATGGGAGAATTTTTCTGGTTTGGCTATTTTAACCCACAGGGTTATTCAAAGAGAACTGAAAAGTCACCGCACGTTCGGTGACTTTTCGTTCTCTTCAATTCGGGGCGATTCGGCAATCCCATTCCGGCGACCCTGCGGTGTATTCAGCAAGCACCACAGGGTCCCCGAATTGCAGAGAAAACCTGCCGAAAACTCACTGCAAAATGAGGGCGAACGCACACCGAAAAACGCAAAAACATCTGGAAAAACTCGATCAAGAGCCGATCACACGCAGCACAGCCGCCGGAAAAAGCCAACACCGCAGACGAAGGATGTGAATAAATTAAAAACAGTTTGCTTGAATGTTTGAAAAGTGAAACGCGGTTTGCAAAGAAACTACTGAGCGAAAATGTCTGAAATTTACATATAAGATCCAATAAATGATAATAAAAAGGGCTGGTACAGAAAAATAAGTAAAGTAAAAAATTTTTTTTAAAAAAATGGAATTTTAAAAAAAATAATAAACGGTTTATTAGATATTGAATTAAAACGGGAATATTTTTAACATTGAAGCCTATGGGATTCTCCTGAATAAACCTGTTGAATGAAACCACCGAATGGCAGAGCATTAGGGGAACCTTTCACTGCTGGTTTGTGTTCTCTGAGTAGCCGAAGCATTGCTTCTCTATGGGGATTTCACAGCCCTCGAACAGGCACCGAACAGGCACCGTATGTGCAGGCAATTCGCCAGAATTTGGCGAATTGCCTGCTCTCTGGATAGCCGAATGGCCAAGAAAGGTAACCGAACGCTGATTTTTAGCGTTCGGTTCCGTTTCGGGAGCCATTCGGATCTCTTTGAATAACCCTGTTAGAATTTTCAGTTCTCAGTCATTCTCCTGGTTTTCACCGCTCTCTGAATAGTCCTGTATATACTTCTCTGTAATAGGACGGGACCCTGGATGGTTTCAAAATACATAGAGGAATATCCTGCTAGTAAAAACTATTTAAAAACCTATGTTAATAGCATGTTTTTATTTTGTTTTTTTACAACTTTCATTTCTCATGTCTTTCATTTGAACTTGTGAGGGGGGGGTATGTTTTTGAAAACATTCGCTGCTGGTGAAAAATTCGGTCAGGCTCTCCATGGGCTTATGAGATGCCTGAACTCACAGATGGCCAATGGCCTCGAAGGATTTATGACGTTTCACCAGTTTCAGATTACCTTCAATTTGACATTATCTTTTTTATCGGTTTTAGGTTTAGGTGCCTATAATCCTACTGTGAAGAAACTTGCATCTCTCCCTCACTGCATTGAATCTCCTATTTCTCAAGCAATTTGCGGAGGAGATCTATCAGCTGGAGACTAGATCTAGCAGATTTCTATCGTGAATTTAATTCATTGACTCCTCAATGAATGAAGTTGACTGCAATCGGCCATAGATTTATCCCCTTCACTACCAAGACTGAGTATACTCTACTTTCGAAAGCACCTGCTAGTGCCCTGAGATTGAGTATATCCGATGTGAGCTAATTCTGGAGCAATGCCATGGAATTTTAAGTTTATTGCAAATTACGTTCATATGCGAATGGGATCCAGAACGTGTCCCTGGAATTGCAACGCACCAGATATAACAGCTGAGGTGTTGAAATTATTTGAAAAGCTTTGAGGTCTGTTTTTCTCGCACAGAACCACGAAACTCAAGCTGTAATGTAAATGTACTAGCAATTTTGGCCAGCAGAGAGCCAGTGGTTTTATGGAAAATCACTTGGCATTGAAGGGCTTAAGTCAGTCTATCAGGGCCAAATGGGCCAAGAAGTGGCGGTGATTGGCAAAAGTGCATTACTCAATGCTAGTGGGTTTCCAAGTTCCAGTCCCATTCCACTGGTTCTCAGAGATCCATAAATCATGCAGTTGATTTCTGTCACGGATCCCCCCTGATAACCTGGTATCGGTCCCTGTAGACAGAGCCCTATCTACACCTCCGATCCTTGAATGGTCAGTGATTCTTACTATCTTCAGGGGCTCAATCCTGTTACATACAGAGAAACGAGAGAAATCTCAATGTATCCTTCCTGGTAAAATACTTTGCAAATAAACAAATAAATAAATACAGCAAGATTGAACAGACCATAGATGAGGAACACACAGCAGGCCCAAGCCGTACTGATCTTGATACCAGAACAGAGGATCACCCTTATGCCAAGGAAGCAGTATGGAAAGGGGTTACCAGGACTTGCCGGGGCAGTATATACAGAGCGGTTCTCATACAAAGCAGGGTCAGTATATACAGTGTGGTTCTCATATGCTCCTGATATTGACCCGGCTTTGTATGAAAAATAAAAAAAATAAACAGTGTGGTGGGACAGGCGCTTCTTCCAGCCAGTAGGGGTGTTCCTTAAGATGTTCCCTCTATTTAGATGGGGTCCAGCCATCAAATAAAACAGAAACAAATAGGGTTGCACCGATACCGATACTAGTATCGGTATCGGGGCCGATACTGGGTACTGCAGGAGTACTTGGTACTCGTGCAGTACCCCCGATATTTTTTCCGATACCGGAAGCCGGCATTGAGCCGGCTTCCGGCATCCGAGGGGCTGCGGCGGCTGTCCGAATGCTCTATCGGCATTCGGACAGCCGGCCCCGCACTCTCCGCAATACATACCTTCCTGGGCGCCGCCGGGGAATGTCTCCGCGCGCCTCGTTGGAAGGACCCCAGCCGCGACCACGTGATCCCGGCTGGGGGCCTTCCAACGAGCGCGCGCGCGGAGACATTCCCCGGCGGCGCCCAGGAAGGTAAGTATTAAACACACTGAGCAGCTGCAGGGCCTGTCTGAATGCTGATAGAGCATTCAGACAGGCCCTGCAGCTGCTCTCCGCGACGATACTTACCTTCCTGGGCGCCGCCGGGAAAGTTTCCCCGCGCGCGCTCGTTGGAAGGCCCCCAGCCGGGATCACGTGGTCGCGGCTGGGGTCCTTCCAACGAGCGCGCGCGCGGAGACATTCTCGGCGGCGCCCAGGAAGGTAAGTATCGTCGGGGGGGCGGTCCATGAGCTGGAGGCAATATCCATGATGGGGCATATCCATGATGGGGCATATCCATGAGCTGGAGGCAATATCCATGAGGGGGCATATCCATGACCTGGAGGCAATATCCATGAGGGGGCATATCCATGAGCTGGAGGCAATATCCATGAGGGGGCATATCCATGAGCTGGAGGCAATATCCATGATGGGGCATATCCATGACCTGGAGGCAATATCCATGATGGGGCATATCCATGAGGGGGCATATCCATGAGCTGGAGGCAATATCCATGAGGGGGCATATCCATGAGCTGGAGGCAATATCCATGAGGGGCATATCCATGAGCTGGAGGCAATATCCATGATGGGGCATATCCATGACCTGGAGGCAATATCCATGATGGGGCATATCCACGAGGGGGCATATCCATGACCTGGAGGCAATATCCATGAGGGGGCATATCCATGACCTGGAGGCAATATCCATGATGGGGCATATCCATGAGGGGGCATATCCATGACCTGGAGGCAATATCCATGATGGGGCATATCCACGAGGGGGCATATCCATGACCTGGAGGCAATATCCATGAGGGGGCATATCCATGACCTGGAGGCAATATCCATGATGGGGCATATCCATGAAGGGGCATATCCATGACCTGGAGGCAATATCCATGAGGGGGCATATCCATGACCTGGAGGCAATATCCATGAGGGGGCATATCCATGACCTGGAGGCAATATCCATGAGGGGGCATATCCATGAGGGGGCATATCCATGAGCTGGAGGCAATATCCATGAGGGGGCATATCCATGAGCTGGAGGCAATATCCATGAGGGGGCATATCCATGAGCTGGGGGGCATATCCATGAGGGGGCATATCCATGACCTGGAGGCAATATCCATGAGGGGGCATATCCATGACCTGGAGGCAATATCCATGAGGGGGCATATCCATGACCTGGAGGCAATATCCATGAGGGGGCATATCCATGAGCTGGAGGCAATATCCATGAGGGGGCATATCCATGAGCTGGAGGCAATATCCATGAGGGGGCATATCCATGAGCTGGAGGCAATATCCATGAGGGGCATATCCATGAGGGGGCATATCCATGAGGGGGCATATCCATGTGGGGGCATATCCATGTGGGGGCATATCCATGAGCTGGAGGCAATATCCATGAGGGGGCATATCCATGAGGGGGCATATCCATGTGGGGGCATATCCATGAGCTGGAGGCAATATCCATGTGGGGGCATATCCATGAGCTGGGGGGGGCATACTCATGTGTGAGCTGTGGGGGCATAATAACCCATGTGTGTGCTGGGGCAAATCCATGAGTGAGCTGGGGCAAATCCATGAGTGAGCTGGGGCAAATCCATGAGCTGGGGCAGTATGAATATATATATATATATCGGGGGGATATACATGTGAGCGGGGGGCATTTTTATATGGTCTGTTCTTATTGGAAAGCGGTCACATGACATTAAATAAAAGTATCGGTACTTGGTATCGGTGAGTACTTTTAAAAAGTATCGGTACTCGTACTCGGTCTTAAAAAAGTGGTATCGGTGCATCCCTAGAAACAAATATATTGCGCAGTATGTCCGGTAGATATATGAATAAACCCCTTTAGGGAGAATTGACTCACATTTTTCAGTGTCTCAAGATCAGACACTAGATGTAACCGCAATCGGCAGCTTTAGGAATGCCGGATTCCCCTTACAGTACTCCAGCGCCTTCTTTCCGCTCCTCGGCAGCAATCCAGGATTGTAGCAGTAAAAGTGAAGATCAGCACGCAGGGGGTGTAAGATTAATTAATTTATTAAGGTAAAAGATATAATTTCAATATAAAAAGTGCATCTAAATGCCTTTCGCCGTATGAAGCCGCTTCCTCAGTAAATGCCAAATTGCCAAATTCACAGAAAACGCTGGGGAAGTAACTCCACGACAGGGCAACGAGTGAATGTGGCAAACTATCTTTTAAACCTGGCGGCTCCACGTCATCATGCCGCGCCCCGCCTCTCGGCCAGTCACGTGATCACACCGGGCCGGCCTATCACTCGGCACCCGGCCAGCGATCGGCGAGGACAGTGCTGCCAGGAAGCCCAAGGGACCGAGGACGTGACAATTTCAAGGTGTTCTAGAACCAAATCCCTGTGTTCTTCATGGGTTGATACATAGGCGTGCGCACGGGGGGTGCCGGGTGTGCCTAGGCACACCCTAATCCCATCCACGGCACACTCTGGTGGTCTCCAATGCGATCTGTGCTTGCCGCGCAGAAAGCAAAGCATGTCCCTCACTGGATTCAGGCGCTCACTGACTGTGTCAGAGCAGAGCCGGCGCTCTGCTAACACGTCAGAGAGTGCCAGAGGTCAGCTGACGTGAGAAGACGGTGCTAAGCAGGTGAGAAGTGGAACCCTGCCCCACTCTGTAGCTGGCCTCGCTCTCCTTGCTTACTCCAGTCCAGGCCTCTTTGGGTAGAGCGGGCAGAATTCTGTGGCCTCACATCACCACTGCAAGGAGATATGGGGGTAAAGAGTTGAGCAGGCAGCTTTAACACTGGCTGCTCTACTACTAAGCACTAACCAGCATGGCTGTGCGAAGGCTGGCCGCTGGACAGTGCGGCTACGTGCTTCACCCTGCTGACCACCTGCTGCTGGGAGGCATACAGCCTCTGGAAGTGCTTCAGACCTCCCAGCAGAGAGCTACTTCCCCACCAACACTGTCAGCAGCTGGAGGTGAAAGAGCAGGGTCGTGGCGGGAGACATTGCTAGAGAATGGTCTCCTCTTTCCAGCAGCAGCATGGGGACAGTGCAGAGCCCTCAATCATATACTGCTGCCACCCAGATTTTTTTTTATTTATTTTTTTATCTTCCCTTTTGTGTGCTCTGGTCCTGAAATAAGCAGAAACCTGCAGGGTGAGCTGGGGAAAGATTCAGCTCAAACAGGCACTGAACACTTAACTGTTTCCTTCCTGCCTCACCCTTCTTTAAATAGGGGGATGTTAATATATTGTAATGTTTAAAGAACCATTTGAGTACCAGCCTGGCACTGCCAGGGGTTTCCATCCTCTCCCCTATATACACTACAGTATCTGCCATATTACACCTGGTACTTTCATTGATCTGTACAACACCACAGTATAGTGGCACTCCTACATCTTTCTCTACTATTCAGCACAGCAGACTGTCAGCTTTATAGACAAGGATTTAGGTCCTGATGAAAGTTTTGTTATAAACTGAGACCTTGTCTATAAAGCTGACAGTCTGCTGTGCTGAATAGTAGAGAAAGATGTAGGAGTGCCACTATACTGTGGTGTTGTACAGATCAATGAAAGTACCAGGTGTAATATGGCAGATACTGTAGTGTATATAGGGGAGAGGATGGAAACCCCTGGCAGTGCCAGGCTGGTACTCAAATGGTTCTTTAAACATTACAATATATTAACATCCCCCTATTTAAAGAAGGGTGAGGCAGGAAGGAAACAGTTAAGTGTTCAGTGCCTGTTTGAGCTGAATCTTTCCCCAGCTCACCCTGCAGGTTTCTGCTTATTTCAGGACCAGAGCACACAAAAGGGAAGATTAAAAAATAAATAAAAACAAATCTGGGTGGCAGCAGTATATGATTGAGGGCTCTGCACTGTCCCCATGCTGCTGCTGGAAAGAGGAGACCATTCTCTAGCAATGTCTCCCGCCACGACCCTGCTTTTTCACCTCCAGCTGTAGTGTATATAGGGGAGAGGATGGAAACCCCTGGCAGTGCCAGGCTGGTACTCAAATGGTTTTGCTGTATGATATCCATGGCATATTTGGTGACCCTGTCAGCCCTACACTTTGTTTAATTTTTCACTAAGTGTACTCTGTATTTTTGGCTCAAATCCCACTTTTCTGCTTTCCTTTCCTAATATTTCCTCATTTAGAGGCCCCTCCATATATTCAGGGTGTGGTTGGGTTGTCTTTTGGGGTTCCTCCATATATTCAGGGTGTGGGGGTGTCTTTTTAGGTGCCCCTCCATATATTCAGGGTGTGCGGGTGTCTTTTAAGGTGCCCCTCCATATTTTCAGGGTGTGTGGGTGTCTTTTTAGGTACTTCTCCATATATTCAGGGTGTGTGGGTGTCTTTTTAGGGACTTCTCCATATATTCAGGGTGTTTTGGTGTCTTTTTAGGGGCTCCTCCATATATTCAGGGTGTGCGAGTGTATTTTTAGGGGCTCCTCCATATATTCAGGGTGTGTGGGTGTGTTTTTAGGGGTTCCTCCATATATTCAGGGTGTCTTTTTAGGGGTTCCTCCATATATTCATGGTGTGTGGGTGTCTTTTTAGGGATTCCTCCTTATATTCAGGGTGTGCGGGTGTTTTTAGGGGCTCCTCCATATATTCAGGGTGTGCGGGTGTGTTTTTAGGGGTCCTCCATATATTCAGGGTGTGCGGGTGTATTTTTAGGGGTTCCTCCATATATTCAGGGTGTGTGGGCGTCTTTTTAGGGGTTCCTCCATATATTCAGGGTGTGTGGGTGTCTTTTTAGGGATTCCTCCATATATTCAGGGTGTGCGGGTGTATTTTTAGGGGCTCCTCCATATATTCAGGGTGTGCGGGTGTGTTTTTAGGGGTTCCTCCATATATTTCAGGGTGTGCGGGTGTATTTTTAGGGGTTCCTCCATATATTCAGGGTGTGTGGGGTCTTTTTAGGGGTTCCTCCATATATTCAGGGTGTGTGGGTGTCTTTTTAGGGATTCCTCCATATATTCAGGGTGTGCGGGTGTTTTTAGGGGCTCCTCCATATATTCAGGTGTGCGGGTGTGTTTTTAGGGGTTCCTCCATATATTCAGGGTGTGCGGGTGTATTTTTAGGGGTTCCTCCATATATTCAGGGTGTGTGGGTGTCTTTTTAGGGGTTCCTCCATATATTCAGGGTGTGTGGGTATCTTTTTAGGGATTCCTCCATATATTCAGGGTGTGCGGGTGTTTTTAGGGGCTCCTCCATATATTCAGGGTGTGTGGGTGTGTTTTTAGGGATTCCTCCATATATTCAGGGTGTGTGGGTGTGTTTTTAGGGATTCCTCCATATATTCAGGGTGTGTGGGTGTGTTTTTAGGGATTCCTCCATATATTCAGGGTGTGTGGGTGTGTTTTTAGGGGTTCCTCCATATATTCAGGTGTGCGGGTGTCTTTTTAGGGGCTCCTCCATATATTCATGGTGTGTGGGTGTGTTTTTAGGAGTTCCTCAATATACTCAGGGTGTGCGGGTGTCTTTTTAGGGGTTCCTCCATATATTCAGGGTGTGTGGGTGTGTTTTTAGGGGCTCCTCCATATATTCAGGGTGTTCGGGTGTGTTTTTAGGGGTTCCTCCATATATTCAGGGTGTGCGGGTGTATTTTTAGGGGTTCCTCCATATATTCAGGGTGTGTGGGCGTCTTTTTAGGGGTTCCTCCATATATTCAGGGTGTGTGGGTGTCTTTTTAGGGGCTCCTCCATATATTCATGGTGTGTGGGTGTGTTTTTAGGAGTTCCTCAATATACTCAGGGTGTGCGGGTGTCTTTTTAGGGGTTCCTCCATATATTCAGGGTGTGTGGGTGTGTTTTTTAGGGGCTCCTCCATATATTCAGGGTGTTCGGGTGTGTTTTTAGGGGTTCCTCCGTATATTCATGGTGTGTGGCGTCTTTTTAGGGGTTCCTCCATATATTTAGGGCGTGCGGGTGTCTTTTTAACAGCTCCTCCATATACTCATGGTTTGCAGGTGTCTTTTTAACAGCTTCACTAACCTCTGAATTGCCCTCAACAGTGAATTTCACCATATCTGCAATTTCCAGGCAATTCGTCTATTCGCTAAGCCAAATAATGGTCAATTTGCTGCAATTCGGAGGCACCGAAATTGTCCCATAGAAGACTAATGTGTCTTCTATTCACAGAATGCTGAATTGCACCGAAATGGGTGCGTGTGTATGTGTAAATATATATGTATATTATATATGTGCACACCCTAATGCAATAGGCTGCGCACGCCTATGGGTTGATAGCTGATAAGTATGATCGTTACTATATACTTGTGTTTCACATCTGTAAAGAGCCCTATTGGCCACATGGTTCTTCATGTAATTTGGAAAGATGCTCAAGCCATCAACTCTTGTTTCTCTTCGATAGAATCACAGTAAAGGAGAATAGGAAGCAGCTACACAAGAGAAGAGAACATATTAGTTAATGCTGAAAACTCCATAGACTTGCAACTTTAATTCTGTTTATATCACGCTACCCCCTCATTCACTCGGAATGTTGAAATGATTAATTAAGCAAGAAATAAAGCCGTGATGAGCACTTGAAGGAGGCGATATGTGCTGATTACATTTCCAGCCATGCCAATGACTAAATCACAACATTTTTTGAGGCTTTCGACAACTAACAGAAACAGTAATCTAAATTAACATTGGTTGCTCTTTTGATTTTTTTTTAAGCTGTCGCTGCGTACAAGAGGACTATAGAATGCCATGTGTCTGTGTCCGCGGAGTTTTAATCATACTCACTTTATCGTATATGTTGCTTTTTTTTATTTTTTTATTTGGAGTGTCAGTCACTCATTAGTTTCTTAAATAACAAGGAACGTACACAGTCAGTTGGCATTTTCCAGTGTTTTAATTGCCTGCTGTGATATAATTATTGTGACATTTTGGAATCTTTTTAACATCCTGAATTAAATATTCTGACATCCCACAGAGCAGTTCACGAAAACAGCGAAAATGTAGTCAAGTAATTAGCTGTCTACAGCTGTCCTCACTTGTTAAAATTACTCGCCCCACAAAAAAAGTAGAGCTGAAATCAAATTCTTTAACAAATAAGTGATAGGGTCAGCAACCTGTTTTAACCCGTGAAGCACAGAAAGATAAATAAAAAACAACTTCAGCGAAGCATCTTGATCAAACTCATTCAGGAAGATACATAGTATTGTGCCAAAGGCTAAGACGACCCAACGTAACACGATTCTCGGGCTACTTTATGCACCGTTGTCACATTCAATGAACATACAGTACTTGGCCAGGACGTTGGTCTATTCGATACTGAGGTTATAGGGGGTGGAGAGTTTATCACCTTATTAGAGATCAAGAAGCAACATATTATCATGGGTACATAATCTTTTGATATTTTGAAAAAAAGGTAGTGCATCGATATTAGCGCTTTTTAGCGCAAGCTTGCTGCACTTTGCTCTTCCTATGCTTAACATGGGGATCGCAAAGAGTAAGCAATCTGCAATAAGCGTTAGGATCACATAGTCCTAACATTAATTAGAAACCGCTGTCGCTAACTAAAAAAGTTTGCTACAGCTTAGAGCAGCACCTGGAGTTAGCAGCACCTGGAACCCCCCCAAAAAAAATAGAATACTCACCTCTCATCCCGCGGCGAGAACGGCGGCCCGATCTACGGCTTCTGGCTGCTGGGAGCAGAGTGAGACTGGAGAAAAGTCCCTAGTCTCCCTCCGAGGACTTGCAAGATCTTGCGAGAGACGAGATCCTGCTGCTTATGTGACTCAACAGCATGAGCCTCCATGGAGTCCCATCCTAGAGGCTGGTGGCCGCTTCGGGGCAGGCTGCTGGATTCAGCACCTGCCTAGTAATGTGCTTGTTAAACGGGGATAATAAGGGGAGATTTGTGACCGCAAATTTTTTCCCTTAGCGTCAGTATTTTAGATTAGGGCAGGTGATGGGTCACCCTGTTCCGGGTCCTAAGTCCCAAACAATGTAGTAAATAAGCAGATGAACTGCGCACTCAGGTATAGGAAATCAAGGAAGCCTTTATTTTGGACTAACCTCACAGGACGTTTTGGCCAAACATCCTGTAAGCTGTGTCCTAAATAAAAGTTCCCAAGATGTCCACTACCTGTGTTCCTGGTTCAATTGCTTATTTACTTATCACCTGTAACCAAATAATTTTTGTCTTTTGAATCTTGTGCTACTAATATATGATTAGAGCCTTATTTCATCAGAGTTTGCAATAGGGAGCGATTACTGGAAATAACGCGTTGTGTAGCGTTATCCAGCAACTCCCTACTACTGGTTTTGTTTCACAGTTGAGGCACACCAAAAGCGGGGGGTGGCGAGGGTACGAGCCCAGGATGCAGTGACACACAAGTGAGGCGAAGATGCGATAAATAAACAGGGTTTTATTTAGTAAATACACATGTAGCACTAGTGAGGTGCGAGACAGGAATGGGGCTAACTTGGGATGCTGCTGGGTAATAGAGAGAGGCAGGACAGGAAAGGGGCTGAGCACAGAACACATAGAACAGAAATACAGGAGCAAAGCAGGAAGAGAGCTAGACACAGGTACAGAAGGAACTCACAACTGACACCGGTATGACAGGAAGAGGGCTGGCTTCAGAAGATGCAGGGCAATGGAGACAGGAAGGGTAGGAAACTTGGATCACGGTGGGTAGCATCGCACTGAAGAATTGAGAAGCAGAGCACTGGGACGGTGCAAGGAACTTGGAACCAGGATACTAGGAGGGTACGGGGAAACGGAACACAGCGGGCAGTGGACCAGGAACACAGTGGGCAATCGAAGCGAGGTATTCAGAAAGGGCAATGCAATAAAGTCCAGGGGGCAAATCCATAGCTCGAGGGCAGGTGGAGAGCAAACAAAGTCCAAAAAAGAAAGCCAGGGGTCTAGTACACCAGAGTCAGATAAGGGGTCAAGGGAGAGCAAGCTTCTTAGCTTCCTTACTGACAGAAGACTGAACTTCTGCATTGTGGGATGGTGTGTCCGTGTTATATAGGAAGTCCAGGGCTAATGAAGGGAACACCTGCTGAGCCTGTAGAAGAGCTGGAAAGAATCAGGGTATTGCAGGAAAGGTGCTGCCAGACTATTCTGGCGGAGCAGCACCGACTTGCGAGAGCCGCGACAATCTTTTAGGAGTAGCCAGGTATGCTAGTGGCTTAATCTGTAATAATTGGAAGCTGCAACACTTACTCGCAGTGCTGCGGTGTGCTGCTGTTGATAGTGCTTTCTTGAGTCCATATGACTCCATTGAGACCAGAGAGCGATGACATGTAAACAATCTCACAGGCCAGGCTGAAGAACACTGGGAACTTTTAGTTCTAAATGTCCTTCCTCTTGAGTCAAGAGGAGGTAATGGGTCATGCAGTCCTCTGCATTGTAGGACCAGAGTTGAGTAAAGATTTATATGATCTTCTTGGTTTTTTTAAAAAAAAGAAAATGGATGTTTTTTTCCCAAGTGTAGTGTAGGAAGTGTTAATATATAGTAGAGAGTCACAACGGCTGTGCCACAAGTGAAAAAAAAATGCACCCTCTTTTTCCCTTTAAATAATTGCTGACAGCTTCTGCCCAATTAATAATTATATTTCTTGTTTTAGGTTAAATACTCACTTTTCTCCTTCGGCTCAGGGCTTCCAAAATGCAGAAGCCACTGCACTCTCTTACGCAACTTACACCGCGTACATAAATTGTGCAGTGCATGCTACACAAATCGTGTAACGCGAGGTACTTATGTACTTTCGTATGCAAGATATGTAACTCTTGCACAGAACAATGGATTGGTGCTACGCATCCATCTGCAGCACAATTCCTCGGCACCTGTCACCTAGAAAACTTGCTGTGGTGAGCGTTCGAGACCGGATTGTGTCAGCACGCAGAGCATCCTGACATCATCGACCCACAAGTTTGGTCCCCAGAAGACAGGATATTCAAAATTTTATCTGTCGAGTGACAGCTATGTGGGCGGAGGAAACTCCTTGTCACGTTTCCAGTCCTGAGTCCTATCGGTAAGTCGATCCGGGCCAGCTCTTACTACTGCCTGGTCCTTCCCTCTCCACCTTCTGCTCCAAGATTTTCCTGCAGCCTGCTAGGTCCTTGACCACCTGACCCATACAGTACTTGCCTTCATCCAATATAAGGCAGCCTCTCCCATTCAGCAGGGCTCTGTCATAAGGGTCTATCTGCTGCCTGTTATTTTGGTCCTGCTGACAGTATTTCGCTGTTGTTTACCCTTTGTTTATTTGGTTCAGTTTATTTTTGGTTCCCTGTTTCCCTTCTCTGGTTGTCCCTCCGCTTACCTTGTCATTTGTTTATTTTGGTTTATCCTGATCTGTGCGTTTCCGGTCTGTGATATCTGATATACGATTAACCCCTCCTATACAAGTTATAGACGTTTCATCTATTTACAATGGGACGTGCTGCGTCCGGGGCACATGCAAAGTTTGCGGCAAGGTCAGAATAGCTTCTCTAGCCATTAGGATTCAGGCTGGAGTCGAACGTTTGATTCTTCGTTGTACTTCAATGCAAAATTGTGTATGCACATTTTTGGTAATGAACGGGTTAAACATTTTCTGAAGATTTTGGAAATAGAAGAAGGTTGACTACTTACAAAACATCTAGAAAATGTGTGTGCCCTATTCCCTAGTGAATGCTAACAGTAACGTTTGTGTGAGTAAGCGTTAACGTCAGGATAAGTGACTTTAACGCATGCCCTCCGTATTACCTTCCTGACGCTAAACCTTACACAAATCAGTGCATCAGTGATTGCGCTAGCTTGCGTGAGCTTATTGTACTTTGCACATCCTATACTTAACATGGGGAGCGCGATCAGTAATGAACGTTAGCATAAGAAAGTTATTACAAAGTCCTAGCGCTAATTAACACTCCGAAACTAAAAGGTTAGTGACAGCTAGAAGCTGGTGCCAACTGATTGCACTTTTGCAGAATCATTTAGCACCACCTAAAAACCTCTCATTAAATTCAATACTCACCTGTCATCCCGCGGCAAGAACGGTGGCTCGATCTGCCATTTCTTGCCACCGGGAGCAGAATGAGACTGGGGAGAAACAGTCCCCAGTGTCCCTCTGCGGTGCTGCATGATCTTGCAAGAGCAAGATCACGCAGGGCTCACAGCCCGGCAGTGCAACCCTCCGTGGAGTCCTATGGACTCCAGGAGGTGATATTCGTGGCGGCGCGGAAGCGCTACTGCAAGTATCATTGAGGATAGCGCATCGTTCCAGGGCAGGCTGCCCCGGAATCTCACACTAAAATGGGGACGCTGCAGGCGCAGGTTTTTCCTGTTGGCGTCCCCATTTTTGCTTGAAGAAGGGAATAGGGGCCAGTGTGTGTTGAACTCAGTCTGGGAAATTCAATTCTCCATTGAGTAACAATCAGTATTTGTGTGAAGTGGCAGGTAAGCGTGGCATTAGAAATACATTATATTTAATATTGCAAAACCCACTTATGTTAATTTTTAATTGAGCAATTTAAATGCAAATATACTGTATGTATGGGTAGGGATGTATGGGTAAATATACACTTATGGATATGCAAATAGGCTCAGCAGCTACATGTAGTATCCCTTTGTGATCACTTTAGATATTCAAACAGCTATGCAGCATGACAACTGATATTGTTAGCATCGAAAATCTATGTAAAACAGCCTTATTATACAGTAGTATGTCAGTATCTGATGTAACAGTATAGGTATAGATACAGATATACAGTACGCAGAGATATACTCAATACAACTAAGCATTATATTCTGCTCATTATTATTAATTAATAAGATAAATAATCAAACTAACAGGTTTTAGGAGTTGCACACTTACAAGTCGAAAGCATCCAGACATCACTATTAACCCTTTAGGTAAATCTGTTTATGGTTTTTATTTTTTGCAGTATCCCATACTAATAAACATGTCAGACGGTCACAAAATGTCACCTAGGCTCGTGTAACAAAAGGACAAATAATGCAACACCCAGTGTTGTTAGAAACAACAAAATGTGGAAATGAAGTAGGTGTTTATATACGCAGAGCTGCCGTGCAAAGCAGGAGGGGGAGAGCAGGAGTTCTATCACAAGTGCCTAAGTGGGTTTATATAGACGGGTTTATGCGTTCAGTATGAATTAATGAAATCAGGGTTCAGCATATTTACCAATTAATAATTATATGTTGGAAAGATGGGTACTAGAACAATAGATAGATACTATATATAGAAGGATTTACAGTATATGCATAGAAATAGATGGATAGATATGGATAGATCTGAATAGAGAGAGATGGATGGATAGATGTGAAGAACAGAGATAGCTAGATATGGATAGATATGAATAAATATGGATAGAGATAGATATGGACAGATATGAATAGATATGGATAGATACATATGGATAGATGGATATAGATAGATAGATATGAAAAGATATGGACAGATATGGATAGATAGATATAGATATGGATAGAGATGGATGGATATGAATAGATATGGACAGATAGATATGGATATAGATGGATAGATAGATATTTATTTTTTATTTATAAAGGATTTTACCAGGAAGGACACATTGAGATTTTGTTCGTATGAAAAGATATGGACAGATAGATATGGATATAGAGATGGATTATAGATATGGATAGATAGAATGCATTAGGAACAGAGCTCCTGCACTAATTTTCCAGAATGAACGGAGTCCCCTTGGTCCTATACACTAAAGCTTGCATTCAGGTGTTCAGTGATATCTTTCCCTGTTAAGTCACAATAAATATAGGATTTAACATATATTTTTACTGTATTCAATATATATATATAAAAATATCATATATATATATATAAATGTATCAGATTTGAGTGTGTGTGTGTTTGTATTATTGTGTGAGCTGATAATTGCTAATTGGGGGACAGAAATCTTGGTGAGGTCCCGCACTTCTATTTTTTAGGACTTGACCCCTGGAAGAGATAAATGGATAGATTGATGTGGGTAGATAATTAGATGAACAGATGATATGGAAATATATATATATATATGGATAAATAGATATGGATATACAGACAGAGACTAGAAAAATAGATTCATGGATTCTAGGTTTTTACTCCAAACCAAACTGCAGAATTAATTAAACCAAATTTCAATGTCCTTTATATAAGGTGCAGAATTCCTGGTCTCCTCCTAATTCTGCTTTAAATGAGCAGCAGACCATGGGAAAATCAAGAATCATTTGGCCGTCTATTTATCCTAAATGGAAATGATCGAGTATCTCATTTTGTTGCTGCTTAAAGAATGTTTCTATTTTTTGCACAGAGTAAACGGAAGGCGCGTTTTCTGGCTTGATGTTTTTTATTGATATCCGTGATATATTCGATTGCACGCATTCACGTTCGGTTAAGAATTACTTTAAAATCAATATAGTTGTTACAAGAGCTTTACATGTGATGACATTTTCTTCTTCTGAAATGTTCTTTAATAGCGTGCCAGAACTCAAACGCACCAACGTACCTAATTTAACAGCGCTGCGCGGCAATCACAGCAACCGTAACAGTATATTGCTGATGAGGGCAGTAGAAGTGAAAGGGTTAATCATCTCCCACATTACAAGATCCCACACAATCCAATTATCGCTAAAAGATCATGATGTTTAGTCAATAAGACTTCCTTAGTATTTCTCCTGGATCTAAGTCATACAACACAGTTGCCTTTATAGTTCACAAGGAGAATAAAAAAACGCATTATTGAATATTTATTTAATTCTTAATCCAATGTATCCTGTTATCGAGCACCACGTAAAGACAAATTTCACTGATCTAGAGTGGTTTTACTTGCCGTGTTTCGAATAAGCATAAAAAACTAGTGACGTTTTAATTTGTACTATTTATGAAAATTAAATTTATAAATAAAAATAAATTATTTTATGTTTAATCTTAACGTCCATTTTCTAACGAATATCTATATTTTACACTTAAAACCAATTCTAATAGATTGTGATTGTTTGTTTCCTCTCTGTCTCCGAATACGTATTCATGTGTTTATTTATGATAAATAGAAATAGTATAAATATACAGTATATATAACCTTTTTATTTTTAATAGAAGGAATAAATAAAAATCATTTCTTAATAAAAAATGGGAAAAATCAGTTACTGGAAAACAGAGGGTTTTGTTTAATAAAAAGTAAGAAATAAATTATAATAAAAGGTTAAGTGATCATTTTAATAATGTGTTAACCGCAACAAATAAGAAATAGGAAACAGTGTCCCTGCTCCTGTAAATGTTGGAATAAACAAAGAAGTGAGAGTATAGCTTCCAGCTGTGGATTGTGGGTTGATCGATAGTGGTTTAACCCCTTCACTGCCAAGCACTTTTAATGGAAAAGGTTTATTGTAACTTTTTTTTAATTCTTTGTTATTAGAATGTTCTGTATTTACATGAGACACACAGAGCGTTCGGCTGGCCACTGCATGGCGAGGCATAGAAAGCCATATTTCCAAATGCAGTCCTTAGGGAAAAAGCAACTAGACATTCAATCTAGTGAAATGAGGAGGGGGAGGGGGAAGCCATTAGGGTAAGAAGCACAACATATGTTTTAAACATGAGACGCATATTTTAACATTTAAATACAGAGTAAAATAGCAGTTTTGGAAAGGGATTGTTGTTCTAAATTGTTTTAAAACAATAAAATAATGTAAATTTGCTCATTTTTAATTTCTCATGTATCCATTTATCCTCTACAGAAACATTGCTAGGGTGAAAGGTTCTAAACTCCTGATGGTGACCTCTATCTTACACAATTTCACATGAGATCTGCATTATCTGCATACAGGCAGAAATGGCTTTTGGCTTTTGTGTCGCATACAGTAAATGTGATAAAGATGGATAATACAAACGGTGAGATATCCTGTTTACAGGGATTTGTATTGATCACAACGAGATTATTAGCATTGTTACTGACAGCTAATTTTCTGTTAACCTGTATATTTGTGTTTTTGTTTTTTTTAATATCTTGCATTTATTACGTTGTATTTCTGTAACAACTGTAACATTTCAATGTTCTTGAACCCAGGACATACTTGAAACTGAGAGAAATCTCAATGTATCCTTCCTGGTAAAATACTTTATAAATAAATAAATAATGAAGCAAATTTCTGAGCTTAGGGTCCATCCTGTCAGATGGAACTCTGCTCGCAGCAGCTGCCCTCCCCTGAACAAGGCACTGTCCCATGAGAGAAAGGGAGTCTTTAAGAGCAAATATCGCCTTTTATTGATAATATAGGTCAGCAAAAAAAAAACTGATTATATAAAAGGAGAAATGCCCTGTCGATTGGTCAAAACCTGTTTTGCCCATGACTGTTGCTCTTTACAAGTACAGTACACTAGTGGCCAAAATTGTGAATACACCTTCTGATTTTGTCAGTTTTGGTTGACAAGAAAACTCCTCGGCTTCACTGGCCTGGGAACAACCCTGACTTGAATCCCATCAAAAATCTGTGGTCAAGATTGAAACGCAAGGTCTCCAGCAAGAATCCAAGCAACAAGCGAGGACTCATTGAGGCTATAATCAATTCCTGGCATCATTTGATCACAGGAGAGGATGTCAAAAGACTTGTAGAGTCAATGCCTAGAAGGTGTCAGCCAGTAGGTAAGGCCAAAGGCTATCCAACACGTTAGTGAAAAAACACATTGTGACAAACGTGAAATTATCATTTTTATGCTATATAATAGCCAAGATGCATTATGGGACATTTCCAGCCAAAATTGAACTTAAAGATTTTTTGTTGTTAAGGCTTTCATTTACTATATTACATTTTACTTGCGCTGTGACATTTTTAGAGATTTTTATATAACCCTTTCGCTGCTGAGGCATTTCACGCCTCTGTGCTGAGGTCATTTTTAACGGTTTCACTCATCATGTTTAAACGCGTTTTGAAGCCTTATTTTAATATATGATCCAGACATATTATATATCGTTCTTTCCAGCAGACTCGGCAGATTTATAATATATCATTATTATATGTATACGTCATGTCCTGTCTGTATAGTATAACAAAAAATGCAATAAAATTTTAATTTTCAATAATTTGTGTAAAGTGTTTTTTTTCACATTTTAACATGCGAGCAATTGCGGTTATATTTTCTATGGGGTGCGCTTGTTAAAAAAATTAGAAATGGGGTCTCATTACATTTTTTTGGGGGGGAAATTACGCGATTTTTAACAAACGCACCGCATACAAAAATCGTTAATGCAGCATCATTGTTCACATTATAATTGAAATGGGAACAATATTGCTGCATTAACAAAACAAACCAAAAAAACCTTGTTTATTAATTTTTTTATTATTTTTTTAAAATATTTATTTATTTATTTTTTTACACTTACCTGGTCATGTTTGGTATCGTTGGAAAGGCCATGCTCTGGCCGATCTAACAATACCAGACATTAACCCCTAGCTGCCACGGATCGGGAGATAGTGGGTTTATTGGAACCCCCTATCTCCACCATTGGTGGCAACTAGGGGTTAACTCCCGGACTGACGTCATCACGCTATGCACGATGACGCCAGTCGTCAGGGGGAGTTCCCGGAAGCTTGGCCGACATCCAAGATGTCGCCCAGCTCCGGGAGAGGATTCGGCGCTTTTCAGCGCCGAATCGTGATCCGGCATCCAAGGGGTTAAAGGCAGGCATGATTTGGAAGGGCAGGCTGTGCCCTTCCAAACCGTGCCTGCCTTTAGCCTCTGGTCCCCCACGATCGGGAGGGAGAGCGGACCGAAGGACCTCCCCCCTCCCTTCCAGGCACCTCCTCCTCACTCACGTGGGGGCGCCTGAAATAGATGTCATCGTGCTGCCGCAATGACATCTATCTACCCCCTCGGGGTCCCGGAGTGCAGGGCTGACATGCTAGATGCCAGCCTGCACCGGGGGGTCCGCAATCAGCTGGAATCCCGGCTTATTGCTGCCTCCTGTGCTAGGATGCGCTCAGCGTGTCCGTAGCACAGGAGGAACACTTGGCAGGATGAGCTGATCGCGTCCTTAGCAGCCAAGTGGTTAAACTGCAAAAGTTTGTAAAAATTAGGCTTGTGCACCGATTTTTTTTTTCTGTTCGATTCGGTTCGTTCGGATTTTGTAAATTTTCGCTTCGACTCGTTTCGGCCGATTTCCGTTTCGGTTCGGTTCCTTTTTCGTATCGACTTTTTTTTCGTGATTTCGGAAATTTTCGTGTTTTTCGGAACGTCTGTCCTCCTCGTTTCAAAGTGTCTATTCGTTTTGAAGGAAAAATAATGGTTTTTTCGGCTCCGATATTTCTGTCGATACGATAATTCTGTCGATACGATAATTCTGCCATTGAGATTTCTCATGTTTTACAAGAAGAATACATTGAGATTTCTCATGTTTTACAAGAAGAATACATTGAGATTTCTCATGTTTTATAAGGGATACATTGAGATTTCTCATGTTTTACAAGAAGGATACATTGAGATTTCTCATGTTTTACAAGAAGGATACATTGAGATTTTGCATGTTTTCCAGGAAGGATACATTGAAGGGGAATGATACAAAATTTAATTACAGAATCAGCGATATAAATACGATGTCCGAAATTACTGAAATGGAAGCGAAATCAGGAATGGAGCCGAAATCACGAATGGAACGAAAATGAATTTCGATTTTACACATTTCTAGTCCATTCAAAAACTCCGAAAAGTTTTCGTTTCAACTCGAAAATTTGTTCAGATCTGCCGTTTTCGGATCCAAAAATTTTTGGAAAATCGTCCGAATCCGAATGCACGAATCGGGAATTTCGTGACAATTTCGTGAAAATTCCGAAACCCGAAACGCACATCCCTAGTAAAAATGTAAGGTGTATCCACAATTTTGGCCACAGGTGTAGAGGCTTCTTTTAGTTTCCAAATAAAAGCACACATATATTACTATTGATTTTGTTTGACTGGTTAAGGGTTATTATGACGGAATGGGATGTTGTTCCGCCTGCGGGTGTGCTCAATCCGCGTGACCCCTTCGCTTACCGCTGGCCCGACTACCGAGTGACGCGCACTCGGCGTCTCGTGCGGCCTGGCGTGACCCTGGGGAGGGTTAGCGGGCGGTGGAGGGGACCCCTGCCTGGAACCAGCCCGACCACTGAGCCATTCGGCACTCAGCGTCCCGAGCAGCTGGCTCACTGACCTTGTGGGTGTGGGACGTCCGTGGAGATCGGATCTGCCAGCCACGGAGGAATCTTCGGATCTATGTGGGAAACGTTTCGGATCTTGCGGGAAACGTTTCCGATCGCGGTGCGGGTAACTTTTCGGATCTCAATGGAAGAATGACCTTTCGGATCGGATCGGCTGAAGGGAACTTCGGATCTGGCAGAAGGGGCGAGGGATTCGGATCTTCCCGCAATCCCTCGCAACACCGTAGCGCGGTACGCGGCCGCGCCCTTCGGTTCGGATCTCCGTCTCTCTGAGAACCGAATCTTCATGCGCTGCGCCTCTGCCCTGCTATTCGATGCAGGACAGAGCGCTCGCTTCGGTTCGTACCTGGATGGACACCGTACCCTGAGATCGCGGGGGACTCTCAGATACGAAAATACGGTGGAGAATAAAGTCACACCAGTCAAAGCTGAATGCACTGCAGGATCTGCCTTTATTGTTTACAGTCCAAGCATTTATTACCTCTGCACACAATTAGAATACAATGGGACTCCTTGCCCGCCCTCCCAGGACCCATTGGCCCTTGGCCTTCAGGGAGTCGCCAATTCGGACCGGATGGTCCGAATCGGCCATTTTGCGATCCGAACCGTATGGTTCGGATCGGCCATTTTCCGAATCGAGAATTCTTAACTGCGCCACAGGTGATCGGAAAATGGCGGCGAGCAAGGCAACAAAGGGGAAAATACATTACGCAATAAACCAACGGGGACACTTTATTACACCACACAATCCACATCTAATAAAAGTACTTGTAAAACTGGGTGCGTGCCACCGCACCCGAGTGTCCATAGCCACCACTGTCACTGCACCGCCCCTGGCTGAGGGTGCTGGGCCATTCCGTGACACTCCTCCCCCTCCCCCAGTTCGACGCACCTGGTCTGACCCCACCGGGTCATACCGGGGAAGTCGGCGCTCCCAGGCCCATAGTCCGTCTGGGGAGGCCGAGTCACCAGGCCTCTCCATTTGGCCTTGCGGCCGTGCCAACTTGGTCGGCCCCCACGTCCTCAAGGTTACCCCGGCTGGGCAAAGGTACATACATCCGGGCCGGAGTACCCCCTGTGTCCCCCCAGGGTTGTCGCTCACCTGGGGAACCCGGGTGCCAACTGCACACGCCCCAGGTGCCCAAGTCAGCCGTGGAACAGAACCGTGACTGCGTGAGGCCCCCGAGCCCAAGGGTTGCAAAAATGGGCAGAGGCCAGCGGCGCTCTGCCCCGTTGCCAGCTCCTCCACTGGATGGCCAGGTACGGACACGGCAACCGAAGGAGCACCTCGAGCCAGACCTGGCTGCTCTTCCTGGTGGCCGACGAGGGGGACCAGGGAATGCAACCGCGGTCGCACGGGGTCACCCTCGCTCTGCCCCTCGGGGCAAGTTGGGAGAAACGGGCAGAGGCCAGCGGCGCTCTGCCCTGGTGCCAGCTCTTCCGCTGGGTGGGGATCTCCTTGCAAAAGGATGGTTTCTTTTCCCCCGGACCGTCACTGGCTGCGCACAACCCAGCCCGGGGAAACCATCTGTCTGCTCCACCTGGCAGACTGTGGGTGGTGGGCAGAGGCCAGCGGCGCTCTGCCCCGGGGCCAGCTCTTCAGCTGCGCGAGGATCTCCTTGCGGGAGGATGGTTACTTCACCCCCCGGGGCAAACAATGGTTGGGCACAACCCATCCCGGGGAACCATCTGTCTGCTCCACCTGGCAGACTGTCAGCAGGGGGCAGAGGCCAGCGACGCTCTGCCCCGTGGCCAGCTCTTCCGCTGGTTGGCACCCTCCTTGTGGCGGGATGGTCTCTTCACCCCCCGGGGCAATCAGTGGTTGCGCGCAACCCATCCCGGGGAACCATCCGTCTGCTCCTCCTGGCAGACGTTGAGTAGTGGGCAGAGGCCAGCGGCACTCTGCCCGTAGCCAGCTCTTCCGCTGGGTGGAGATCTCCTTGGGGAAGGATGGTCACTTCACCCCCGGGGCAAACAATGGTTGCGCACAACCCATCCCGGGGAACCATCCGTCCGCTCCTCCTGGCAGACTTTGAGTAGTGGGCAGAGGCCAGCGGCGCTCTGCCCCGTAGCCAGCTCTTCTGCCGGTTGGAGATCTCCTTCGGGAAGGATGGTCTCTTCACCCCCCGGGGCAAACAATGGTTGCGCGCAACCCATCCCGGGGAGACCATCCGTCTCCTCCCCCGCTGACCCGTGGCCTCGGCCACCCTGTCCTCTTGCGGGGTGCAGGGGGTAACTTCCTCAGTCGACCCCCCCACGGGCACCCATGGGTCCGCCTCGGCCTCCCATAGGTCCCAAACCTGGGACTGTCGACTTCCTCCGCCGACCCGTCCACCACGGGGAGCTCAGGCTCGACTGCGGAACGCCGTCCAACAGTCTCCGATAAGCCACCTCGAGCTCCCACTCTCGCTCGGCTAGGGACTCCAGCTCCTCAAACACCGAGTCCCTGCTGTCAGACGGGATTTCCAGTTCCCGTCGCTCCAGGATGTCTTCCATCCGCTCCTCGGTCTCCTCTCCAAACTCGGGGTCGGCGGCCATGCCCTCGTAGAGCAGCCCCGTACCCCCGTAGCGAGGCCCTGCCGTGGAACTGCCTCCAGTAGGGCGCACTGTCGGAGCGGCGGTTAGCCACCGGAGCGCGCGGTACGCGGCGTCCAGTGCGATCTCCTCCTGCACCAGGCTCCGGAGCTCGGCCTCCCACTCCTCTGGGCCCGACCCTGCGCAGGAACGCTGCTCGCACATCGTACTGCACCTGATGGACGACAGCGTCAGAAGGAATATACGCATCATGGCAGTCCCGCTCATGGTCCAGGGCCTCGTACCACAGTTCCTCTGTGGATCTCTGGTCCCGCTCCAGGCCCTCCTGCAGCTCTCTTGCCAACACGACCTTCCTGTCGGCGAAGGTGCCAGCACAGGAGCACCGCTCCTCGACGGGGAATGTGGCGTCCTCAGATGCAGCTTCAGGCGAGCTGTGAGTCTCCATCCGAGGGTCGCTGGAATGAGTGGCGTCCTCAGTACAGGCTCCAGACGAGCTGCGAGTCCCGCAAGGGCCGTCACTGGGGGTTGCAGATTCCCCAGGGGAAGCTCCAGTCAAGCTGTAGGCCTCGTCCCAGGGTTCCACGGGGTAGGGTTCGGGGTTCCAATCGTCTGGCTCTGCTCCGCGGAGCTCTGCCAACCGCAGCTCGTGCTGGCGGTCCTTTTCCTGTTCCACCTCCCGGTAGAACTCCCGCATCACTCGGCATCTGTCCGCCGTCGTCGGGGCATCCCCAAGCAGGGCAATCCGACGCCGCACCTCTCTGAGGCCAGCATCTTCCTCCACCTCCGCTTGGACAGGGCTGGGGACGGGCATCATCGCCTCGTCCTGATCCATCCTGGTCAGTTCCTTGATCAGCGTCTTTCTTTTCTTGTTACCCGGCGTTCCTCCCCGGTTCTCCAACATCCCACGCAGGGGGATCCTGGCATCATTTGATCACAGGAGAGGATGTCAAAAGACTTGTAGAGTCAATGCCTAGAAGGTGTCAGCCAGTAGGTAAGGCCAAAGGCTATCCAACACGTTAGTGAAAAAACACATTGTGACAAACGTGAAATTATCATTTTTATGCTATATAATAGCCAAGATGCATTATGGGACATTTCCAGCCAAAATTGAACTTAAAGATTTTTTGTTGTTAAGGCTTTCATTTACTATATTACATTTTACTTGCGCTGTGACATTTTTAGAGATTTTTATATAACCCTTTCGCTGCTGAGGCATTTCACGCCTCTGTGCTGAGGTCATTTTTAACGGTTTCACTCATCATGTTTAACCGCGTTTTGAAGCCTTATTTTAATATATGATCCAGACATATTATATATCGTTCTTCCAGCAGACTCGGCAGATTTATAATATATCATTATTATATGTATACGTCATGTCCTGTCTGTATAGTATAACAAAAAATGCAATAAAATTTTAATTTTCAATAATTTGTGTAAAGTGTTTTTTTTCACATTTTAACATGCGAGCAATTGCGGTTATATTTTCTATGGGGTGCGCTTGTTAAAAAAATTAGAAATGGGGTCTCATTACATTTTTTTGGGGGGGAAATTACGCGATTTTTAACAAACGCACCGCATACAAAAATCGTTAATGCAGCATCATTGTTCACATTATAATTGAAATGGGAACAATATTGCTGCATTAAAAAACAAACCAAAAAAACCTTGTTTATTAATTTTTTTATTATTTTTTTAAAATATTTATTTATTTATTTTTTTACACTTACCTGGTCATGTTTGGTATCGTTGGAAAGGCCATGCTCTGGCCGATCTAACAATACCAGACATTAACCCTAGCTGCCACGGATCGGGAGATAGTGGGTTTATTGGAACCCCCTATCTCCACCATTGGTGGCAACTAGGGGTTAACTCCCGGACTGACGTCATCACGCTATGCACGATGACGCCAGTCGTCAGGGGGAGTTCCGGAAGCTTGGCCGACATCCAAGATGTCGCCCAGCTCCGGGAGAGGATTCGGCGCTTTTCAGCGCCGAATCATGATCCGGCATCCAAGGGGTTAAAGGCAGGCATGATTTGGAAGGGCAGGCTGTGCCCTTCCAAACCGTGCCTGCCTTTAGCCTCTGGTCCCCCACGATCGGGAGGGAGAGCGGACCGAAGGACCTCCCCCCTCCCTTCCAGGCACCTCCTCACTCACGTGGGGGCGCCTGAAATAGATGTCATCGTGCTGCCGCAATGACATCTATCTTCCCCCTCGGGGTCCCGGAGTGCAGGGCTGACATGCTAGATGCCAGCCTGCACCGGGGGGTCCGCAATCAGCTGGAATCCCGGCTTATTGCTGCCTCCTGTGCTAGGATGCGCTCAGCGTGTCCGTAGCACAGGAGGAACACTTGGCAGGATGAGCTGATCGCGTCCTTAGCAGCCAAGTGGTTAAACTGCAAAAGTTTGTAAAAATTAGGCTTGTGCACCGATTTTTTTTTTCTGTTCGATTCGGTTCGGATTTTGTAAATTTTCGCTTCGACTCGTTTCGGCCGATTTCCGTTTCGGTTCGGTTCCTTTTTCGTATCGACTTTTTTTTCGTGATTTCGGAAATTTTCGTGTTTTTCGGAACGTCTGTCCTCCTCGTTTCAAAGTGTCTATTCGTTTTGAAGGAAAAATAATGGTTTTTCGGCTCCGATATTTCTGTCGATACGATAATTCTGTCGATACGATAATTCTGCCATTGAGATTTCTCATGTTTTACAAGAAGAATACATTGAGATTTCTCATGTTTTACAAGAAGAATACATTGAGATTTCTCATGTTTTATAAGAAGGATACATTGAGATTTCTCATGTTTTACAAGAAGGATACATTGAGATTTCTCATGTTTTACAAGAAGGATACATTGAGATTTTGCATGTTTTCCAGGAAGGATACATTGAAAGGGGAATGATACAAAATTTAATTACAGAATCAGCGATATAAATACGATGTCCGAAATTACTGAAATGGAAGCGAAATCAGGAATGGAGCCGAAATCACGAATGGAACGAAAATGAATTTCGATTTTACACATTTCTAGTCCATTCAAAAACTCCGAAAAGTTTTCGTTTCAACTCGAAAATTTGTTCAGATCTGCCGTTTTCGGATCCAAAAATTTTTGGAAAATCGTCCGAATCCGAATGCACGAATCGGGAAATTTCGTGACAATTTCGTGAAAATTCCGAAACCCGAAACGCACATCCCTAGTAAAAATGTAAGGTGTATCCACAATTTTGGCCACAGGTGTAGAGGCTTCTTTTAGTTTCCAAATAAAAGCACACATATATTACTATTGATTTTGTTTGACTGGTTAAGGGTTATTATGACGGAATGGGATGTTGTTCCGCCTGCGGGTGTGCTCAATCCGCGTGACCCCTTCGCTTACCGCTGGCCCGACTACCGAGTGACGCGCACTCGGCGTCTCGTGCGGCCTGGCGTGACCCTGGGGAAGGGTTAGCGGGCGGTGGAGGGGACCCCTGCCTGGAACCAGCCCGACCACTGAGCCATTCGGCACTCAGCGTCCCGAGCAGCTGGCTCACTGACCTTGTGGGTGTGGGACGTCCGTGGAGATCGGATCTGCCAGCCACGGAGGAATCTTCGGATCTATGTGGGAAACGTTTCGGATCTTGCGGGAAACGTTTCCGATCGCGGTGCGGGTAACTTTTCGGATCTCAATGGAAGAATGACCTTTCGGATCGGATCGGCTGAAGGGAACTTCGGATCTGGCAGAAGGGGCGAGGGATTCGGATCTTCCCGCAATCCCTCGCAACACCGTAGCGCGGTACGCGGCCGCGCCCTTCGGTTCGGATCTCCGTCTCTCTGAGAACCGAATCTTCATGCGCTGCGCCTCTGCCCTGCTATTCGATGCAGGCACAGAGCGCTCGCTTCGGTTCGTACCTGGATGGACACCGTACCCTGAGATCGCGGGGGACTCTCAGATACGAAAATACGGTGGAGAATAAAGTCACACCAGTCAAAGCTGAATGCACTGCAGGATCTGCCTTTATTGTTTACAGTCCAAGCATTTATTACCTCTGCACACAATTAGAATACAATGGGACTCCTTGCCCGCCCTCCCAGGACCCATTGGCCCTTGGCCTTCAGGGAGTCGCCAATTCGGACCGGATGGTCCGAATCGGCCATTTTGCGATCCGAACCGTATGGTTCGGATCGGCCATTTTCCGAATCGAGAATTCTTAACTGCGCCACAAGGTGATCGGAAAATGGCGGCGAGCAAGGCAACAAAGGGGAAAATACATTACGCAATAAACCAACGGGGACACTTTATTACACCACACAATCACATCTAATAAAAGTACTTGTAAAACTGGGTGCGTGCCACCGCACCCGAGTGTCCATAGCCACCACTGTCACTGCACCGCCCCTGGCTGAGGGTGCTGGGCCATTCCGTGACACTCCTCCCCCTCCCCAGTTCGACGCACCTGGTCTGACCCCACCGGGTCATACCGGGGAAGTCGGCGCTCCCAGGCCCATAGTCCGTCTGGGGAGGCCGAGTCACCAGGCCTCTCCATTTGGCCTTGCGGCCGTGCCAACTTGGTCGGGCCCCCACGTCCTCAAGGTTACCCCGGCTGGGCAAAGGTACATACATCCGGGCCGGAGTACCCCCTGTGTCCCCCAGGGTTGTCGCTCACCTGGGGAACCCGGGTGCCAACTGCACACGCCCCAGGTGCCCAAGTCAGCCGTGGAACAGAACCGTGACTGCGTGAGGCCCCCGAGCCCAAGGGTTGCAAAAATGGGCAGAGGCCAGCGGCGCTCTGCCCCGTTGCCAGCTCCTCCACTGGATGGCCAGGTACGGACACGGCAACCGAAGGAGCACCTCGAGCCAGACCTGGCTGCTCTTCCTGGTGGCCGACGAGGGGGACCAGGGAATGCAACCGCGGTCGCACACGGGTCACCCTCGCTCTGCCCCTCGGGGCAAGTTGGGAGAAACGGGCAGAGGCCAGCGGCGCTCTGCCCTGGTGCCAGCTCTTCGCTGGGTGGGGATCTCCTTGCAAAAGGATGGTTTCTTTTCCCCCCGGGACCGTCACTGGCTGCGCAAACCCAGCCCGGGGAAACCATCTGTCTGCTCCACCTGGCAGACTGTGGGTGGTGGGAGGCCAGCGGCGCTCTGCCCCGGCCAGCTCTTCAGCTGCGCGAGGATCTCCTTTGGGAGGATGGTTACTTCACCCCCCGGGGCAAACAATGGTTGGGCACAACCCATCCCGGGGAACCATCTGTCTGCTCCACCTGGCAGACTGTCAGCAGGGGGCAGAGGCCAGCGACGCTCTGCCCCGTGGCCAGCTCTTCCGCTGGTTGGCACCCTCCTTGTGGCGGGATGGTCTCTTCACCCCCCGGGGCAATCAGTGGTTGCGCGCAACCCATCCCGGGGAACCATCCGTCTGCTCCTCCTGGCAGACGTTGAGTAGTGGGCAGAGGCCAGCGGCACTCTGCCCCGTAGCCAGCTCTTCCGCTGGGTGGAGATCTCCTTGGGGAAGGATGGTCACTTCACCCCCCGGGGCAAACAATGGTTGCGCACAACCCATCCCGGGGGAACCATCCGTCCGCTCCTCCTGGCAGACTTTGAGTAGTGGGCAGAGGCCAGCGGCGCTCTGCCCCGTAGCCAGCTCTTCTGCCGGTTGGAGATCTCCTTCGGGAAGGATGGTCTCTTCACCCCCCGGGGCAAACAATGGTTGCGCGCAACCCATCCCGGGGAGACCATCCGTCTCCTCCCCCGCTGGACCCGTGGCCTCGGCCACCCTGTCCTCTTGCGGGGTGCAGGGGTAACTTCCTCAGTCGACCCCCCCCAGGGCACCCATGGGTCCGCCTCGGCCTCCCATAGGTCCCAAACCTGGGGACTGTCGACTTCCTCCGCCGACCCGTCCCACCACGGGGAGCTCAGGCTCGACTGCGGAACGCCGTCCAACAGTCTCCGATAAGCCACCTCGAGCTCCCACTCTCGCTCGGCTAGGGACTCCAGCTCCTCAAACACCGAGTCCCTGCTGTCAGACGGGATTTCCAGTTCCCGTCGCTCCAGGATGTCTTCCATCCGCTCCTCGGTCTCCTCTCCAAACTCGGGGTCGGCGGCCATGCCCTCGTAGAGCAGCCCCGTACCCCCGTAGCGAGGCCCTGCCGTGGAACTGCCTCCAGTAGGGCGCACTGTCGGAGCGGCGGTTAGCCACCGGAGCGCGCGGTACGCGGCGTCCAGTGCGATCTCCTCCTGCACCAGGCTCCGGAGCTCGGCCTCCCACTCCTCTGGGGCCCGACCCTGCAGGAACGCTGCTCGCACATCGTACTGCACCTGATGGACGACAGCGTCAGAAGGAATATACGCATCATGGCAGTCCCGCTCATGGTCCAGGGCCTCGTACCACAGTTCCTCTGTGGATCTCTGGTCCCGCTCCAGGCCCTCCTGCAGCTCTCTTGCCAACACGACCTTCCTGTCGGCGAAGGTGCCAGCACAGGAGCACCGCTCCTCGACGGGGAATGTGGCGTCCTCAGATGCAGCTTCAGGCGAGCTGTGAGTCTCCATCCGAGGGTCGCTGGAATGAGTGGCGTCCTCAGTACAGGCTCCAGACGAGCTGCGAGTCCCGCAAGGCCGTCACTGGGGGTTGCAGATTCCCCAGGGGAAGCTCCAGTCAAGCTGTAGGCCTCGTCCCAGGGTTCCACGGGGTAGGGTTCGGGGTTCCAATCGTCTGGCTCTGCTCCGCGGAGCTCTGCCAACCGCAGCTCGTGCTGGCGGTCCTTTTCCTGTTCCACCTCCCGGTAGAACTCCCGCATCACTCGGCATCTGTCCGCCGTCGTCGGGGCATCCCCAAGCAGGGCAATCCGACGCCGCACCTCTCTGAGGCCAGCATCTTCCTCCACCTCCGCTTGGACAGGGCTGGGGACGGGCATCATCGCCTCGTCCTGATCCATCCTGGTCAGTTCCTTGATCAGCGTCTTTCTTTTCTTGTTACCCGGCGTTCCTCCCCGGTTCTCCAACATCCCACGCAGGGTGTCCCGGTCGTAATAGGTGTACACCACCATGGCGTAGGTCTCCAGGGAGCCTGCAGAGAGCGATCCCACCGCTGCCACCAGTATGACGGAATGGGATGTTGTTCCGCCTGCGGGTGTGCTCAATCCGCGTGACCCCTTCGCTTACCGCTGGCCCGACTACCGAGTGACGCGCACTCGGCGTCTCGTGCGGCCTGGCGTGACCCTGGGGAAGGGTTAGCGGGCGGTGGAGGGGACCCCTGCCTGGAACCAGCCCGACCACTGAGCCATTCGGCACTCAGCGTCCCGAGCAGCTGGCTCACTGACCTTGTGGGTGTGGGACGTCCGTGGAGATCGGATCTGCCAGCCACGGAGGAATCTTCGGATCTATGTGGGAAACGTTTCGGATCTTGCGGGAAACGTTTCCGATCGCGGTGCGGGTAACTTTTCGGATCTCAATGGAAGAATGACCTTTCGGATCGGATCGGCTGAAGGGAACTTCGGATCTGGCAGAAGGGGCGAGGGATTCGGATCTTCCCGCAATCCCTCGCAACACCGTAGCGCGGTACGCGCGCCGCGCCTTCGGTTCGGATCTCCGTCTCTCTGAGAACCGAATCTTCATGCGCTGCGCCTCTGCCCTGCTACTCGATGCAGGCACAGAGCGCTCGCTTCGGTTCGTACCTGGATGGACACCGTACCCTGAGATCGCGGGGGACTCTCAGATACGAAAATACGGTGGAGAATAAAGTCACACCAGTCAAAGCTGAATGCACTGCAGGATCTGCCTTTATTGTTTACAGTCCAAGCATTTATTACCTCTGCACACAATTAGAATACAATGGGACTCCTTGCCCGCCCTCCCAGGACCCATTGGCCCTTGGCCTTCAGGGAGTCGCCAATTCGGACCGGATGGTCCGAATCGGCCATTTTGCGATCCGAACCGGATGGTTCGGATCGGCCATTTTCCGAATCGAGAATTCTTAACTGCGCCACAAGGTGATCGGAAAATGGCGGCGAGCAAGGCAACAAAGGGGAAAATACATTACGCAATAAACCAACGGGGACACTTTATTACACCACACAATCACATCTAATAAAAGTACTTGTAAAACTGGGTGCGTGCCACCGCACCCGAGTGTCCATAGCCACCACTGTCACTGCACCGCCCCTGGCTGAGGGTGCTGGGCCATTCCGTGACAGTTATGTCCTAATCTAGGAAGGTATACATATTCGGAAGGCATGTATTCATCTCGTTTTGGTCCTATATGGGTCTTTTAGTATCCTTCTATCTATTATCCTTTAATCTTCACGTTAAGCTTCGGGATAGGGATTTTATCATTAGTAACAATCCACTCGCAATAACTCTATCTTTATTCACGTAGGATAACATTGACTATACATGCAGACATGCAGAATGTCAAAGAGAAAGGGTATTCAGCCAAAACAGATCGATAATAATGGTAGAAATTAGTCATTGTGTGGTTAATTTGCTACATTTTTACATGATTCCAGGTAACTCTTTTCCATGATCTGCTATAAGAGGTTTATTGTTAAGCTGTAATACAATAAGGTCTAGGCATTAAACGTCAGGTTGTGATAATCTGAGGTTTGACTATTGAAACGCAGCACAAAATATTTACGTTGGAAAAGATCTCGAACACCTAAAGTGGTCGATTTATTTATATAATTTTTTTATTTTTTTTTATCTTAGCCATTTGTCTCATATTTTCTTCGGTACGGCGTAACTTGCCGTTTAGACAATAAACCCTACATCACTAAGTATTGTTATTCTTCCTAAGGCTTTTAAATTACCCAGGGTAATAAATCAAGGAACAATTCGGTATAGAAAGCATGTAAAAGAAAAGTAGATTGATTGTCAAATCTGATAATATAATGGCATGGCAACGTTCATTATTCAGGATGTTGAGGCTTTATGGAACTAGAAACGATCTCGGGAATTTAATTAAATTAAGTCGTCCTTTTTTTTTTTCTTTTTGCCAGGTTAGTATATTAGTGGGTAGTGTGGCTTTAAATCTTAGCTGACTATTGCGTTTGTTAAATGAATTGACTGTTAAATGTTAATGATTTATGCGCTCAATTCCCTCATCCCGATCATGTCAGAGAGAAATATCTGCAAAATAGTCCGTAGTTTTTGTACACAATTCAACTTTTTACCTCTAAGGCTAGGGTCAGACGAACGCATTTTTTGCGTCGTCCGTGAAAAAGTGCGTTCGAACGAATGGACGTATTTTTTCACGGAATAGGCGATAGCGGTCATACGATGCGCATTTGCGTGAATTTGTACGGATCATCAATAAAACATTTTTTGCGTCTGGACGTTATGTAGGCCAGACATTAGCAGCGTCTGACGTCTCCTAATCACGCACACACGCCGCTAGCGGACGCAGCGCACTCTGTACGTCAGTACTAGCGGTATCACGTTCTCGAAAAAATGCGTTTGTTTGCCGCTTGCGTTGCCCGGCCGAACTTTCATGTGGCCGTACTTCATGTATTGCCCATCATTGGCCGTCATTTGCTGCTACTACGGCCATGATAAAGTGCGGCTGCACACGCATTTGCACTGCGTTCGTCTGACCCCAGCCTAAAAGCAGAAGGATTTAGCAAGTGCTTTGTGGCTGATATATAAATATATATATATATATATATTTTAGAAAAGTATAGAGTTTTATATTAGCCCCTTCAATACCAACGATTTAGTTGGGAAAAAAATTATTAGAGCGTTTATTTAAAACATGGGGTGAAAAGTTAACTATTAAATATAGAATAAAATAGAAAACTCAAAACAATAATTTCTGTGAAAGTTATCAAAACTAGACTTGTGCACCGATTTATTTATTTTCAGTTCGGTTCGATTCGTTCGGATGTTTAAAATTTAGATTCGGCTCGTTTCGGCCGATTTCTGTTTCGATTCGGTTCGGTTCGGCTCGTTTTTCGTATACATTTTTTTTTCGGAATATCGACCATTTTTCGTGTTTTCGGGTCACTCTGCTCGTTTTTTGTATCGACTTTTCGTGATTTCGGAAATTTTCGTGTTTTTCGGAACGTCTGTTCTCCTCGTTTCAAAGTGCCTAACTCTATTCGTTTTGACGTAAACTACTATGGTTTACTTTTTTTAATCATATTAAAATGGTATGAAAACCAAGGAACAAAACAAATGAACAAAATGATTTAAAAAACGCTAAACTGACCCGAATGCCACAAGAAACAAGTGATACGCATTTACAAATACAAAATTTACAGAATCAGCGATATAACCGATAATAGTTAAATATACGATGTCCAGAATTACCGAAATGGAACCGAAATCATGAGTAGAGCAAAAATAAATTTCGATTTGACACATTTCAAGTCCATTCGAAAAATCCGAAAATTTTTCGTTTCGGCTCGGAAAACTTTTCGGATCTATCGGTTTTCAGGTCCGATCCGATTCGGAAATTCGTCCGAATCCGAAGACACGAATCGGGAAATTTAGTGGAAATTCCGAAACCCGAAACGCACATCCCTAATCAAAACCATATCATTTTAATTTTCTCATTTTTAATTATTCATGTTTTCATTTATCCTTATAGAAATATTGTTTGAATGAAAGTTTGTGATCGCTAGATCGTGTCCCGTATCTTACAAAATTTCATTATTAGTATACTGGCAAAACTAGTGTTTGTGTGAAATCTAGTAATGTGGATCTGCTTATGGAGATTTGCAGTGATTATAATGAGATTATTAGCAATGCAGCTTCCAAAAACCCCAATATAATATAAAAATAATCACTGTATGTGACAATGCAAGTATATGGAAATTACAGTAACACCTTGTATTTGTACTGTACGGGGATTTTCAGTCATTATACCCCCCTGACTCTTATCCCTGTACAGCAGTGAGTGACCCCTCAGCTCTTCCTGTATTCTGCCCACTCCCTGGCTATTGTAATGCAGAAGAAAAACTGTTGAACTTTATGTTAGAGTGAGGTTTGGAGCTGATATTTGTAGCTTGCTTACAGTGATACAGTGTAACTGGAGAGAGAAAAAACTAATAATTTTGTTTCTCCACAGGGGGCACACTAATCCGCACATTCAGTCACTAACCATAACCAAATCTTGCTACTTCCACCTAAAAAACATTGCACGCATCCATCCCTTTCTTAATCAGGAGGACTGTACTGTAATATTTATCCAAGCTCTTATTATCTCCCGCCTTTACTACTGTAACCTCCTTCTCTCTGGCCTTAAAAAATCCCAGATTCTACCTCTGCAGTCTGTTATGAATGTCTGTGCCAGACTCATAGACCTCACCTCCCGCACCTCTTACACCTCACCCCTTTGTCAATCTCTACACGGGCTCCCTGTCTATATCTCCCTGCCCCTGCCTATATCTCCTCCCTTATTAACCCCTTCGCTGCTGAGCCATTTCACCGCTGTGTGCTGAGCTAATTTTTACCGCTTTTGCTCATCATGTTTAAACGCGATTTGAAGTTACGTTTTATTATATGACCCAGACATATTATATATCGTTCTTTCCGGCAGATTCATAATATATCCTTTTTATATAAGAAGAAAAACAGTGAAGCGCCTTCAGAAAAATGATTAAACGTACACGCTACACATTGATTATGGGGGGTCTCCTAAAAACCTGGAAGCATATATTATAAATGGTTAACGGAGCGCCAGCGAACTGGATGTACGGTTAATCATTATACATGTCCAGAAGATATTTCAATGGACATGTATAATGATTAACCCTACATCCAGTTCGCTGGCGCTCCGGTGACCATTTATAATATCATTTTTATATGTATACGTCATGTCCTGCCTGTATATTATAACAAAAAATGCAATAAAAATTGAATTTTTAATCATCTACAGCGTGTAAAGTGTTTTTCTTTTCACATTTTATCATACGAGTTTTTGCATCAATATTTTCTATGGGGTGCACTTGTTAAAAAAATTAAAAATTGGGACCGTTTCATTTCTTTGGGGGGAATTACGTGATTTTTAGCAAATGCACCCCATAGAAAAAAAATCATTAGTGCCGCATCATTGTTCACATGATAATTGAAATGTGAACAATATTGCAGCATTAATAAAAAACACACAAAAAAAAACACGTTTTTATTTTTTTTATTTAAATTTTTTGTTCTTTACTTTAAACATGGTGATGTTTGATGTCATTCGAAAGGCCATGCTCAGACCTTTCGAATGATACGAAACATGACCCCCCTCGCTGCCACAGTTCAAAGGAACCCCCTGAGGATTTCCTCGGGAAATCCCTGGCCAGCTATGGGTTCCCCGGCTAACTGACGCCATCACGCCATGCGCAATGACATCTGTTGCCGAGGGGGGACCTGGAGGTATAGGTGGAGAATGGAGCCAGATCGCGGTCCGGCATTTATGGGGTTAAAGCCAGGCACCACTTTGAAGGGCAGACACGCGATGACGTCATTACGGCGGGAGGGTCTATAAAAGCGGTGTCTGACTTCAAGGAAGTCAGAACGCCGCAGGACCCGGACCAGGGAGGTGAGTATCTCCCTTCCTCCCCCCCCGAGTGGAAGACGTGTGGGAAACATCCTCCGCATACAGCAGGGGTCAATGAGGACATTCCCCACACGTCCTCCGCAGGGAAGGGGTTAACCGGTACATCCCGTCTCGACCACTTCGCTCTGCCAATGATCTGATGCTATCAGTTCCTCGTGCCCGCACCTCTAGCTCCCACCTTCAAGACTTCTCCCGAGCTGCCTCCTTTCTATGGAACTCCCTCCCCACAACATCAGACTCTCCCCATCTCTCCAGTCCTTCAAGAAGTCTCGGAAAACACATTACTTAAGGGAAGCCTATCAGCTCACTCCATGATCCCCCCCATTGTTCATTTCTTGCTCCAACTTCCCACACAGCCGACATGCGCCCCGTTACTTTTTGTACTCTGTTCACCCTCACCTAGTGTGTCACCCCTCTCCTCTTTGATTGTAAGCTCTCCAGGAGGGTCCTCTCTCCTACTGTTCTTCGTGTGTAATGTGTATGTATATTTGTTATTCTGTCTCTCCCTTTGTACAGCATTACGGAACTTGATGGCGCTTTATAAATACTTGTAACTGTAACTAATCTTTCTTTAAAATGTATGCAAATTGGGTTTTGATATGCTAATGATTGGCTTTCAATGTATTACAATGCAAAATCGAGTTAATTTGATTTTGGAAGTGAAAGGATTAAAAGGAGGATGTAAAATGTGTCAGTTCTCTTTATTGGTTGTGTTTTTTTTCCACCTTACGATTGCAAATGCCCCACGTATTATTCGTTCAGTTCGGAAGATACACGTGCTTCTTATTTCATGTTTTCAATGACCTTGACCAAAGAAAATACAATCAAACAGGACACAAAGGGGAGAAAATCAAGGAGACCTTAAGATAGAGTGATCTCAGATGTGACTCGGCACTTGTACTATAAAGGCTTTGACTACGATACAAGAAACGAAATGTTGTAGGAATCTAGTAATGATATCACTAGGCTGCCGAGGCGCTGAGTGATGTCTTGACACCAGCCCCGGGAAACGTTCTTAAAAATCAACACTTGGCTTAATTTATACATTTGAAATCGGCATGAAAGAGTAATTCTGATTAATATGAAGTCAGAATTGTAACAGTATACGGCATGCAGACTTGTACAATGCTTTGAAAGTGAAAATTGAAAAATGCTGCTACAGTATGATTTGGTGTCAATTAACCATATATTTATTTTCGATTCATTTACATAAGATTCCAAAGAGCTTGTCATTACAAACTATTGTATCTAGATCACAAAATTAAACTTAGCTAAAGACCATCCGTTTGTAGGGTACTGTAAATAAATATTTTCTCCACCTGTAGAGTTCGTATCCGATCCACCATGAGGTTCCAGTACCACTGTGAATGATATGAGTGGAAGCCTTTAACCAATTTCTACAAATGGATACTGTCACTGTAGACCATTCTCATAGGAAAGGAGTCCCTAGCTAATTGATTCTAAACATGTGGAACATTTTAAACAATTTACATTCTCCATGCAAACCTGTTGATGCTGTATCTACAGCTAATGCAATGCTTCTATAAGAACAGGCTTTATCTAATCCCCATCCGCGATTTAGTAATTTTATAAGTGACCTAATTAACCCTTTTGGGCACAAACATACACATAGGTGGCTGTTTAGTATTAAAGGTTCACTACCATAAAGCACAACGAAGATAGATAGATACATAGATCAATAATAAAAATGGTGAGCTCTCCTGCATATGGGGATTTGTAGTGATCACAATGAGATTAGTAATGCAGCCTCCATAAATTACTAATAGAACATAAAAAAAAATATTTCAAATGTGGGACGTGAAGTTTGCAATTAAATATAAGGTAAAATTTAAATTTTACACCGACGTTGTTGTTCAGAGATGGTTAAAAAAAATGAAATTGTAAATTTGTTAAATTTTTTTTTCTCTTCACATTCAATTTTTTTATTGTGAAAGCATATCAACTGCATAAAAACATCAACGGCCACGCAGGGCCGGGCAAAGTCAGGTACAAAGAAAAACCTCAATGGGAAGAGGGTAAAGAGGGACGAGCGAAACAGGACAACTCAGGTGGGTAAAATCAGAAAAACAAAAAAACACTGTAGTCCGACAGTGGCGCATCAGGAAAAAGTAAAAGGGAGGGGGGAATGAGAAAAAGGTAAAGGACTGCCCATTGGGTTGTGGCATTCCTGGCTCCCCGACACCCCTTAGGAGGCCGGGGGCCATGAAAGAGGCCACAGGGCCGGGAGACCTAGGGCCAAGAGGACAGCCAGAGCCTAGGTTGCTACCCTAGCGGCTCGCCCAGGATACTACCCAATGTCCCATATAATAATAATAAAAAAAAGGGGGGCAGTCTCGATGCTCCATCAGACAATCAGCAAGTCTCAAATGTCAGCAAACACAGACAATTAAGGGGGGTGAAATAAAAGACCTCAGCAGAGAATCCTAAAACAAAAACGTCCTCAGGAAGAATCTCAAGTGCTAAGGGAGGGGGGTGTTAGCAGGGCATGTCATCAGGTTGGGGGGGTAAACACTCAGCTAACGGTGAGTGTGGGGTGTCAGCAGGGGGTGAAACACATGGGGGGGATTGGGGAAAAGGCCTTGCAGGGAAGGTGTCATCAGCCAGGGATCCGAAAGCGGCGCCATCCAGCTCAGCCGGTGTCCAGGGAAAAAATAGGACACATGTTCCCCCTATGTCCAGCAGCCAGGAGCAGGGTCAGAGCCGGGAAAGGTAACGAGGTGAGGCCGAGAGCAGGACCCACGGTCTCCTCGAAGAAGCCTGGGGAAAGAAAAAACCTCCAATGGCTCAGCTTCCAGGTAGCTCCGGCAGCTCCGGTTCCAGGACCACAAGCCAGCTCGAAACCCCACCGCATCCAGAAACAGCGGCCAGGCCGGCATCGAGCAGGGAGAGTCCTCTGACGCCTCAACCATCCGCAGCACCCTCCAGACGTCCGCGATCCACCCGGGCAGCTTCAGCTGAGGGTCGGCAGGCAGTAGGCAAACAGGAGATCCCCTTCAAGGATAGGAAGGCCGCCCGTAGCACCACCGCCGGGCGTCGCAGCTTGTTCTCTGTAGCACGGCTTTAGGGACACCATTCTCCGGCTGCCATACCTCTTCGCACCGCTCGGCCGAGCAGGCAAGTGTACCGCACTCATGTAGGGGGCCCGCATTCTCACTCCCAGAGGGAGCAGCCGCATTCCGGGAGAGCCGCATCTCAACAATGAGGTGCCAGATGTCCCCTCGTGAAAGTGGACACTCCCCTTCCTCCATCAGCCACGCCAGACATCTATCAAGGCACTCCATTGCAGCTCCACCGCCCCAAGAGAAGGGGAATGCCGATCCCAGCAGGAAAAGACTTCAAAAATGGCCGCCCAGGGTAGGCCGCAAAAACTGTCCGGAGACAATAAATCGTCCCAAACTGCTCTGAGAGGGCACAGGAGAGACCAGGCATAGGTCTACGGGTACCTCAGTGCATTCCCCACCTCGCCGGTACTGCAGCCAAAGGTAGGTTGCAAGGGTCAGCAAAAAAATAGAACAATCCTTGTGGAGCTCACCAAGATGTGACATATCGGCAGGCCAAATCTTTACCAAATTTGCTAATTTTTTTGCATATTCGTTTATCTGTTACAGGAATATTGTTGGAATGAAAGACTCTGAATTCTGGTTCTCTGAATGTCCTGTATCTTACACAATTTCACATGTGGTCTGCATTATCGGCATACAGGCAGAATTGTCCTTTATGTCAAATACAGTAAGTGTGATATTCTATGGATAGATATTATAAACAACGAGCCCCCCCCCTTCATGTATTCTCCTCCTTGGGGCACTTTTGGACTTTCTCGAGGCATCCCCTCGAGTGTCCTGGCCTTGTGACTAATTTCCTCCTTGGCCTCCCTCGACCCCTGGGGTCAATGGGTTTGTGCCGGGACTGTCAAATTTTTGGCCTTTGTCGCGTTGTTCCCTTACCATTACTTCCCCCTTTTTTTTTTCTTTCTCTTTTTTCCTCTTTCTCTCCTTCCTTTTACCCTTCCTATTGGCGTCCATCTCCCCTTGTATCTGCTGAATCTTTCCTTTCCCGAAGAGACCCCCCAGTTGGGGATGTCCCCCCCCTGATTTTTATTTTACGTAGAAGACTTGCTGTCCTTGTTTTAGTGGAGTCTACGACGAGGTTCCCCAAATGGGGACTTTTTTCTCTCTTTAAACCGACATTTTTTCTTACTGTTCTCTTTATATTAACGATGTCCTAGCTGATGAGATATGTCAACTTTGTTTTGTTATATGTTCTATGCATGATGTATTGTTGACTATACTTTATCTTAAAATAAAAATTTGGAATACAAAAAAAAAGATATTATAAACAGTCAGATCTCCTGCTTATGGGGATTTGTAATGATCATAATATGCCCCAGAGAGGAAATTAATTATGCATTAAAAGCTATTTAATTTTTCAATGTATTTCTGTGCAACTCGTGTAAGCATATTGTTGGGTATTGTATGTATATTTGTTGGGTAAAACAAACACAGAATTATTTCCAACACATCCTTTTGCAATCAGCTGTGGCCTATATTTTTATAAGCGTATACGCATTTAGTAATGTAATTACATATAATGCGGTGATATTTTGCAATCTAATTTATGAAGCTTCTATCTAAGTAAATCTGTATGTAAAAGGTTGTTTGTTTTTTTTTCTCCGGTGGAAGGAAATATTTCTGTGCGGGATACATACCTTGTGACAGCCATAAAACAAGCAGTCATAATCTGCTTGTGTCATTTATTAATTGTTTCTATCAAAGGAACTGCAGACAGGGTAGTGAACAGTCAATCAGGTTTTAATGACAGAATCTCAAATAAGAAACAAGATATTCCACACAAAGCACAATGTGAATTTAGATAAGGTATGCCACAGATTGACCCCTTTAAACAAAGACATTTATGGATAATTTACATTTTTTTATTGTGTTAGCTTCATAGAAATCTTTAGCAAACACAACCACTTTGTAGATCATATTTATTATTTATAAACATTTCTTAAAATCCTAAAGGAAGAAACGGGCAAGATCAATCTAGAAACAAGATCATCATGTACTTGTTGGGTTAGTCACTAAACATGTTGTCTATTTTTGTAGGAAACACTATAAAACGTTGTTGATCCCTGTAGGGAAAAATCAAACAATGTCAGGGGACGCTTCATTGATGAACATTCCCCTTTCATTCTTTCTTTTTCCCTATTGTAATTGCCAAAGTGTAACGTGGTTGCTTTAGGCTATTGTCAGACGAGCGTCTTTGGAGAGTGGAAGGATCGTCCGTGAGAGTGGACTCGACGCCCGTCTGGCCTCCTCGCACTCCTATGGAGAATCACGCTTTGCAGCCCCGTCAACGCGCTTCCTAGCGTGGGACTGGCCCCATTGCAGCGCCACAATGCTCAACGACAGTGTGTAGTGACTAGCCCTCTTGTCTGTTTTTGGCCCTGTTATAAATTATTCCACATTTATACTATCTTGTTCAACAATGGTTCCACTTATATATTTATTATTTTAACCCCTTCACTATCAAAACCGACTATACTTGATTCATGAAGCACCTCCTGGGGCCCCGATATCGAGAATAATCATTATAGTGGTCCACAGGAGAAATGCAAAGGAATTTTATTTATTTGCAAACAACCTTCGTTTGCATCTGGACTCCAGAACATGCTCTTAAACCTTTCCTGCTGCAGAGCGTACCATGCAGTCTCTGCGGCGGGTGGGATTTGAAGATGCAGGGCGTACTAGTACTCCCCAATGACTTCTATCGGCTGCCTCGGCTTCGCCCAGCACTTAGCGCGAGCTGTGCTCCATTGGCTGCTACAGGATGGTCTGAACTTAGGCCATCCCCCTGCAGCCAATGACATGCGTCAGGTGCGTGGGCGGGTCGAAGGAGAGGCACACAGCACCTGGTGTCGGGGTGTACTAGTACCGGTAGTACCAGCGTTAACCCTCTCCTGCTGAGCGCCACCCACCTGGCGTTAAGGTTGTAACACTGTGGGCATGATGCCCGAGGTGCTCACACTTTTGAAAGCCAGCTGGGAATGTGTCTTAATTCGCATCTCCCCAACAGATACTGAACCGAGACCAGAGCTGCAGTGACTCCTTACGGCCAAAAGATGGCGACATCTGCCTGTCAAATTGGTTATTACAGTACGAAATACATCGGGAATATTCCCAAATATTTCTTACTGTATAAATGATTTTCCTAAACACTGGTTGCTGAGAGTGGTTTTCTGGAAAATCCCTTGATTGTGAAAGAATTAATTCCGATGATAATAAACTGAAAAATAAACTTTTACTTTGTCCTTGGATTATGAAAAAAAGAAAAATGTAGTAGGGCTCCCTAAGATTAAATTTTTCCTGCTGCTTTTAATTCTTAGAATAGTTTCTTATTTTTTAGTAATGTGGTTGATAATATTCAGAGATCACGTCAATGGGGAAACGCGGTTCGTGAACTATTTTTGCAGACGGAACGAAGTTCTCACAGGTCTCATACATTATAAAGCCTTTATTTGGGTGATCAATCATATCTTTCCCTGTTGTCACACTGAATATAGGATTTATCATATATTTTTGCTGAAACCCACATATATGCATAAATATATTAGTTTTGAGTTTGTTTTTGTGTTAAGTGCAAGATGATATTTGCTAATTGGGACATAAAAATTGGGGGGTTCCCACACTTCTTTTTTTAGGACTTACCCCCTGCTAATATTCCCGAGATCACTCACTGATTGATAATAAAGAGTCGGTTACATGCGCCATTTTTAAACCATAGACTTTTTCGAACGGTGTTTCTTTGTTCTTCAGGAGAGTCTGTGCAAAACAATAAATTAAAAGATTTTGGGCCCGATTTACATTCCTGTGTTAACGTTAGCTCTGGGTGCCCTAGCGCGGGCGGACCATATTACGTACCGAACGCTACCGGGTTAAAAACCGGTTAGCGATTCAGAGCTTGCGCTTTTCAGCGCGAGTTTATTATACTTTGCTCTCCCTATACTTAACAAAGTGTTAATTAGCGTAAGGATTACAAAGTCCTAACGCTAATTACCGTCCTTTCGGTTAACTTGAAAGTTAACCACAGCTTGGACCTTGTGCTAACGGATTCTGCTCCTGCAGAACCCGTCAGCACCAGCCGAAAATAAAACCAAAAATCGGATACTCTCCTCCCATCCCGCGGCGAGAACAGTGGCTCCATCCGCTTCTTCTTGCCGCTGAGCAGAGAGAGACTGGGGGGAAAAGACCCTCCAGTCTTCCTCTGCGAATCACTCCACCGACCTGCCGGATCTGGTGAGGCAATATCCTGCAGGTCATGTGACAGGCAGCGTTAGCCTCAATGGAGTCCTATGGACTCCGTGGAGGGGATGCTTGCGGCACACTTAGCACTGCCGCGAGCACCCTGAGGCTTAGCGCCGTGTTACGGTGAAGGCTGGTTGGTTTAGCGCCTGCCTTGTAATATCGCGCTAAAATGGGGACGCTAAGAAGAAGCCTGCAGGCGCAGATTGTTCTCCTTAGCGTCCCCGTTTTAGCGTGATGATCACGCGTTATAGTTCTAGTATGTTAGAGGTTACAGAATGTTTTCATCTTTAATGGTATCATATTAATTTATCTTTTTATTTCTCAACATATGATTCTGTTCCTCAGACGTGGGAGAAGCGAGTGCCCGCTGGGTTAATCACTCCTGCTTTCGACCATTTAGGTTTCCACCTGCACTTTTTGGGGTTTTTCTTATTTGGTTTCAGATAAAGAACCTGATAATTAACAGTCTGTGATTAATTACAATTTGTAAATAATAAATGTGACATGCGTGCACACCCTAAAATATGGGCATCGCACGCCTATGTGCACGAATGACCTCTCCCTGCTCTGTATAAGCAGTTCCTTTAGAATCGGCGTTTTTTTATCTAGCAGAAATGCGTGACCCGTCAGTTGCTCCGAACAAGAAATAATGCGCTAATAATGAGCATGCTACTCTATAGAACTGAAATTATAGTGTTACCGAGACAAGGTAACAGCAGCCAGCTTTGGGCCCTATCTCTTGGTTGACATCAATGGTGACAATTTTCCTTTTCAGATCATCCCCTCCCCCAAATTTTTAATTATGTTAAAAAAAACAAATGCACTTCAGTCGACTCTACAGCTTTTGCTATTCCTCTTTGTGCAGTGTAATTATGGGCATGTTACAAGAAATATATCAATATATTAATTTATTAAAACATTATTATTTTTTTCTACTTCTTTCGAGGAACAGATTGCAGAACAGACAATTGTTTTGTTCTATTAAATGGGTTAAATATTAATTTGGATAATGGATATTTGTTATATTGGCTTTTTATGTGGGTGGGTTTTATATCGTTATTATTTTTTTAGAATTTTTATAAAAAAAAATTTTTTTATGTATTTGAACTGATCTGTTTTGTGTTTCTAACTTCGTTTTTCAATTACTAATTAATATAGTTTATCACTGCAATCAGAGAAATATGTAATTAAACTTAAAAAAATAAGCTTGTTTTTTTTTTCTTCTTTTATTTCATTGTTTTGTGCTTTTTCCATAACATCGGATTGTACTCCAAAATCAAGGTCAAGATAAATTTGCTTTCATAAAGATATTATTTTTTTTTATTATCTGTACATGTGAAGGAGGCTAAGGAAAGGGGGGAGATTTGGGTTTCTATGGAGATCCCTACCCCCTCATCCTTATTTGCAACAGTACAGATAAAGCACAAATGAGACAAACAGTGACATGGCTTAGCATCAATTTTTCCTCCTCTGAATAGCACGTTCTGCACCATAATTGCATTTTTGGAATGTGTTCCCTGTGGGATTTATATACCATAAATGTTAATATAGGCAGGAGGTATGTTTTTTTATAATGGTGTTCTTTGTTTCTAACTTCGATCACGTATAAAACAAACAATATACAGGTTCATTTGTACAAATGTCAATGATACTGTAACTTCTTCAAAGGAAAAAACCAAATAAAAATGTTGTGTCATTTGATTTAGCATTTGCTTTTAGATGAAGAATGACTTTAATGCTGCTCTACTTTCTACATTTAAACTACGTATAGAAGCAGGGCCGGTGCAAGCATTTTTGTTTACTCAGGCAAAGTTGTGTTTTGGTGCCCCCCTCCACCCAATCCATGCCATGCCAATCGGGAGTGTTTGGTGTCCTCACGCATTGCCAATCTATACTGTGCCTGGTGCCCCTCCTGTGCCACAGGGCCAATCTACAGAGTGTGTGGTCCCCTGCTTTGGTAATGTGGCATAGGAGGGGCACCAGGCACTGCACAAATTTGAAATGTGGCCTGGTGGTGCCCCCTGGTCTTGCTGTGTCAATATACCCACATATTTCAAACTGCCTGCCACTCTCAGTGTTTCCCTGTGATCCTGCTACCTACCACTCTCACTCTGTTGCTGTGGTCCACTGTCTGACTCCAGGTCTCCAGAAGCAGACTGGCAGCAGGGTCCTCATCCTCTAATTCAATTCACTCCCCCTTAATTCATTTTTCCCCTCTAATTACTTTCACCCCCTCCCCCCTTAAATTAATTTCATATAGCGTATGACAGAGCTCCACAGCAATAAAACTCACAGTAATGTGCGGGGTGTATGAGCGTATGATAGAGCTCCACAGCAATAAACCTCACAGTAATGTACTGATATCAGTTTACTCACACCCCCAGCAGAACATTACACACACACACACCCCCAGCAGAACATTACACACACACCCCCAGCAGAACATTACAAACACACACCCCCAGCAGAACATTACACACACACCTTCCCAGCAGAACATTACACCCCCCAGCAGAACATTACACCCCCAGCAGAACATTACCCCTCTCAGCTAAACATTACACCCCCCAGCAGAACATTACACCCCCCTGAGCAGAACATTACACACACACCCCCTCCCCTCCTTCATTTTATTCAAACCTTTTAAAAATCTTCTCTCGGCCTCTCTGCCCAGTCCTCCTTCACACTACAGTGGAAGCACGCAGGCTTACTCTGCTGCAGGGCCGCACCCTAAGCTTTGGGGTTTGTCCTCCAGGCTTTTCTGCTGCTGCATGCCCTGGCTATGCGTGTCACGTGAGGGGGCGGTGCCAAATTATGCAGTGTGCCTGCTCATGTTTAGAATGTGGGACTGAGGCAGGCACACTGCATCGGATTGAGAGTGCGCAGCTGGGCCCCAGGTTGATGTCTGAAGATCATTCATAGCTCAGCTTCCGGTATTTTAAAAACAGAATTTTTCCGCCCCTCACACTGACAGCAAGCCAGGACAGTAAGGCGGCCGCCTGTGCCGCCTTACACTAGCACCGGCCCTGTATAGAAGTTGAGCTTTTTCACTCATCCTCAGGTCTTGATTTTGGCGATCGGGTGGAGTATTCATGCTAATAATAATAATAATGAAGGTCTGCAGCAACTCAGGCGTAGGGCCCTTAAGTTGCCTCTGATGCCAGGACGCAAGGAGGGAATTTTTATTAGCAGGGGTGTAGCGCGTGAGGAGTTAGAGCGGGAACTGGTAGGGGTCGGGGTTCAGTTTCAGGAGGATATATAAGGCGCGTGCTCTGTAGCTCTGCGCGCCTTTTTCTATTGAGGTAGACTCGTGAAGAAATCCCCACCCTCCCTCCCTTTATTTCGGTTATAGGGGGGGGGTTTAGGTTGGGTTCTAGGTTTTTATTTTTCCCCTTTGTCACAGCGGGGGCTTGTAGGCAGTGCTGGGGTAGGGTTCCTTTATTTAAGGTGGTATTTGGTGGATCAGATGTAAGGGAGATGGGGGCGGAGTTTTAGTTGGCTTAGTTTGGGGGAGGTATGGTGGAACCTTGGAGTTCCCTGTCTATTTGTTGTTATTATTTAACATTATTATATGGTATTTTATATTTCGTGGGGTTTTAGCTGTGGCCTATAATAAATATATATTATTCCACAATACAGTACGTATCTGGTGGCGCGATGGAAACCGCCTTCCTTATTTTAGGATAAACTATACATTATGCACTATACTGGAGAATTTACTCCCCAGTATAGAATTTAGCATCTATAACAGCTTAGGCTATAATGCTCCTACAATATGCACTTTAGTATAAATTTGCTCCTACAATATGCACTTTAGTATAAATTCTTCACTATCACATACCATCATTATGCATAGATTAACTTAGTCATGTCTTTTACTATTTTCAGTGATACTATGACATTAGGTGCTTTAAGTATAATCACTATACTTTAGTTGGGTTTTAATGTTGTACATTCCCATAGAATCCCTATGTGGAGGTGGACTACCAGCTCACTTTATAAACAATCAATAATGCACTTTAGTTCTCACCATTATTAACAGGGTATAGGATACCTCCGATTGCACAATTGTTTAATATCAGTAACACATAGATTATATTGGCAATATAGTATATGATAAATTCACCAGTCCATGGTTATTAGGCATGTATACAGTTTATTCCCCACTGATGCATATATATCCCCCGAATGGTATACAATTGGGGAGGATCAGGGGATTTATGGGCATTGGTGGCATATTATTCATATTATCCTCCCTCTGGGGTTTTTTTGGGCACTGTCCGGCCGCTGTGGAGGAATCAAGAAACGGCACCACCAGAAGCTAATCGCTGGAACCATAGTGGAACGCAGGGCATATCCGGTTCAGCGACTTGACCCGCACAGTGGAACGCATGGAGGGAGAACAGCGCATGCGCAAGATGGCGGCGCCCGCCGCAGATCCAAGACAACAGGGTTTTGAGGCGTGGGACGCACGCCTGATTGGTAATTAAGGACAGATGGGGACAATTTAAGACAGTATATGAACTCACACAGTGCTTCAGCCTGTAAACCAGCTGATGAAGCCAGTTGATCTGGCGAAACGCGTTCTGGCTACTAGGCAGTGCCAATGGTATTGTTTTTTATGTTTTAAATAAATTTCTTTTAATCTATTTTATCCCCATTTCTTTGGAAGTCCTGGGAGCTTCAAAGGTTTCTTGGACTTAACCTACAATAAGTCCATACGCGCGCACACCTCGAGCTTGGTCTTTAAGCTCCAACACATGTGAGTTGGCAATCTTTATACCTCTATATGCTATCACATTTATGAGATCTGCACGAGAAAGTTTCTCTTGTCTTTTGCTCTTTTTGGGGCCACATGTGAGAAGAATCTCCTTCTATGAATGAATACGGGTCACCTTCTCAAGCAAAGAATCTGAAACACCTGAATGCGTTGATCCACTTAGAGCCAGTGTTCGGGCTCCATATTTGTGAGTGCAAACACTGTATAACCCTATCTTGGAATTTGTACAAACATTCTGCACTATTATTTTGTTCTGTTTTTTCATATGATCTATGTGGACAAGTGAACTAAGAGAACCACCGGCTACCCTTAGGCGGTTTCCATCGCGCCACCAGATACGTACTGTATTGTTGTCTATTTACTGGTTTGGGGGAAACCACTAAATTTCTGGTGGGCTTGGGTTGACTGGTGGTGGTATAGGTTTGGGCGCCGTCCATTCTTCGCTTGTATATATTATTCCACAGTTTAAGTATTCGTGTCTTTTAGTGTCATGTTTTTCCTTATCTCCTTGCGTACGGACGGTCATCAGTAGGCAACTTATACACATCCCGTGTGAAAGTGTGCATGATAAGGGTAGAGGCCAAAACAGTAATTGAATTTAAGCAAGCATGGGATAGGCATAAGGCTATCCTAAACAAAAGATAAATCCAGGTAAAGTATCCATGTAATTGGGCAGACTAGATGGGCCGAAAGGTTCTTATCTGCCGACATTTTTCTATGTTTCTATGTTTCTACCATCGAGAGTTTGGAACCTTTCACCCCAGCAATATTCGTGTAAAGGATAAACGAATACATGAAACATTAACCCTTTCGCTGCTGAGGCTTTTCCCGCCCCTGTGCTGAGGTCATTTTTACCTGTTTTGCGCATCATGTTTAAACGTGTTTTGAAGGCTTATTTTAGTATATGACCCATACATATTATATATCGTTCTTTCCGTCAGACTCGGTAGATTCATAATATGTCTTTATTATATGTATACGTTATGTCATGTCTGACAATAAAATATGTATTTTCAATAATTTACAATGTGTAAAGTGTTTTTTTTCACATTTTAACATGCGAGCAATTGCGGTTATATTTTGTATGGGGTGCGCTTGTTAAAAAAATTAGAGATGGGGTCTCGTTACATTTTTTTTTGGGGAAAATTACCCTATTTTTAACAAACGCACCGCATACAAAAATCGTTAGTGCAGCATCATTGTTCACATTATAATTGAAATGGGAACAATATTGCTACACTAACAAACCAAAAAAAATAAAAAATAAAAAAAAAATTTTAAATTGTTTTTTATTTTTATTTTTCATTTTTTTTTTTTACAACTTTTTTCACTGTAGTGTTTGGTATCGTTGGAACGGCCATGCTCTGGCCGATCCAACCATACCAAAATTTAACCCCTAACTGCCACGGATCGGGAGATAGGGAGTTCATTGGAACTCCCTATCTCCACCGTTGGTGGCAGTTAAGGGTTAACTCTAGGACTGGCGTCATCGTGCTACGCACGATGACGCCAGTCCTCAGGGGAGTTCCCGGAGGCTTGGCCGACATCCAAGATGTCGGCCAGCTACGGGAAAGGATCGCGAACCGGCGCTTTTCAGCGCCGATTCGCGATCCAGCTCCCCAGGGGTTAATGCCAGGCATCATTTGGAAGGGCAGGCTGTGCCCTTCCAAATGGTGCCTGGGTTAACCCCCGCAGAGTCGCCGATCGGGAGGGAGAGAGGTCCGAAGGACCTCCCCCCCTCCCTTTCAGGCGCCTCCTCCGCACATGCGGGGGGGGGGCGCCTGAATTTGGTGTCATCGCGCTGCCGCGATGACACCAAATTCCGGCGGCTGCTGTTCCGGATGCCGGGCTGACATCCAGGATGTCAGCCCGCACCGGAGGGGCCAGCGATCGGCCGGAACCCGGCCGAACGCTGACCCCAATGGGAGGACGCGCTCAGCGGGAATGCTGAGCGCGTCCTCAGCAGCGAAGTGGTTAAAAACAAACAAATTTACATTATTTAGATCTTTTCAACAGCTGGGAATAAAAATCTCTATGCAAATGGACCTTCTTGAACCCAGGACATACTTGAAAACGAGAGAAATCTCAATGTATCCTTCCTGGTAAAATACTTTATAAATAAATAAATAAGAAGAAAATAAGTTGTCATCTGTGCTTATTTTTATAACACCGTGTGAAACAAAACACAATTAGAGGCTTTGGTTTACTGCAATGGCCATTGTAAACCAAAGCCTCTAATTGTGTTTTGTTTCACACGGTGTTATAGGAATAAGCGCAGATGACAACTTTTTTTTCTTGTTATGTCTTATACATGTTGCTGGGCTGGATACATCTGGTGGTTGCAGCCGCCCCAGTGGGGAATAGGCGCGACCCAGCTCTTCCCATAAATAAATAATTAAATAAATATTACCGTACATACTACACATTCCAAGTTTCAAAAAAAATGTTGTGACATTTTTTTCCAAAAAAAATTGCATGGCAGTAGAGGGGTTAATAAGCACAAGCATATTTTCCAGAGGATCCTCTTTATGCTCCCGTTCAGCTTCATCATTACACCTCAGCTGTAATGTCTAAATAATATCAGTAATACCAAAACCCTGAGCAAAGTACCTTGCCCTTTCAGCTGAGGTAGAACCACTACCTAGGGATGTGCGTTTCGATTCGGCCCGATTTGTTTTTTACGAATTGGGCCGAGTCGGTACCTCGGATTCGGTGCCTCGTATTCGGCTGATTTTCCGAATCGGATCGGATCCGAAATCGTCAGATACAAAATAAATTCCGATCCGAAACAAAATTATTTCATTATTTCGTATGGACGTGAAATTTGTAAAATCACAAGTCATTTTCGTTCCATTTGTGACTTTGGTAATTTCGGACATCGTATTTTTCGGTTTCATTGCTGATTACGTAATTTCGTATCGTTTCCAATGATCCGATATTTCTGTCGATACGGTAATTCTTTCGATATGGTAATTCTGCCGATTCTATTGTTTTTCATTAAATAAAGATCCTTTTTTTCTTATGATTAAATAAAGTTGTGCAATGCATATATTAAAATGGTATGAAAGGAACAAAAATTAACAAAACTATTTAAAAAACGCAAAACTGACCCAAATGATCTGACTTTTAAAACCTTTTGTTCTGGTTTTTATTTTTAAACGGAAAAAAAGCTGAACAAAATGATATGAAACGAAAAAAAAAACCAGAATAAAATGATTTAAAGCGAAACTAACAAAAAAAATTAATGCATCATATGAACCACACACTGCGGGGAAGCGCCTCTCTGTGGTATAATTAATGCAGCATATGAATCCACACACTGCGGGGAAGCGCCTCTCTGTGGTATAATTAATGCAGCATATGAATCCACACACTGCGGGGAAGCGCCTCTCTGCGGTATAATTAATGCAGCATATGAATCCACACACTGCTGGGAAACACCTCTCTGTGGTATAATTAATGCAGCATATGAATCCGCACACTGCAGGGAAGCACCTCTCTGCGGTATAATTAATGCAGCATATGAATCCACACACTGCTGGGAAGCGCCTCTCTGCGGTATAATTAATGCAGCATATGAATCCACACACTGCTGGGAAGCGCCTCTCTGCGGTATAATTAATGAAGCTTATGAATCCGCACACTGCGGGGAAGCGCCTCTCTGCGGTATAATTAATGCAGCATATGAATCCGCACACTGCTGGGAAGCGCTTCTCTGCAATATAATTAATGCAGCATATGAAGCCACACACTGCGGGGAAGCGCCTCTCTGCGGTATAATTAATGCAGCATATGAATCCACACACTGCTGGGAAGCGCCTCTCTGCGGTATAATTAATGCAGCATATGAATCCGCACACTGCTGGGAAGCGCCTCTCTGCGGTATAATTAATGCAGCATATGAATCCACACACTGCTGGGAAGCGCCTCTGCGGTATAATTGTGGATTATTCCAGCCTTGGTGTTAGAATCTTAATTTTAATAAAGACAGGAGGCGAATATTTTGCATTCTCTTTTCTTTACTAAATCAACAGCAGCAAAGAGAGTTTTACATAGCAACAGTAGTAAACCAATAAACAACAAGAGAGCAGTAAGTCCATGCCAAGCCCTCTTTCTTGTATGCTGAACGAGCAGGAGAACCATGAAGTAGAAAACCCCGGAGATCCATGAAGTAGAAAACCCGGAAGACTGAAGAGGAGGAAGCCAAGACTAAACAGGAGCCAACGAGATGGGCAGGTGAAGAACCGGAAGCCAACGGGCGTCCAGAAGGGTGGAAGACCAACGGGTCCGCAGAAGCAAATCAAGCTAAGGAGAAAACAGAGGATACGTGAAAGTACCATGTGGCAAGTAACTTGCCAATAAACAGTTAGCTAACTGACTATCAGGCTAAAAATATCATGAGTTAACAAATTAAGCAAGTAGCCCTAACTAGGCTAAGCCAGACATGGAAACAACAGACCCTACTAAGTGGAGAAAAACGGTTAGAGAAAGAAGGACACAAGGCCAATAGCCAAGAGACCGAATAATAGGTGTATTAAACAAATATACTGTATATATATTTTTTTTATTCTTTATCGTTTATTTACATTTTTAATCAAAGCAGTAATATCGGTACAATGTGAAAGACACACGGGCATGGGCGGGAGGCAGTGGCGTAGCGTGGGTTGTCAGCGCCCGGGGCCAGCCAAGAATTGTGCGCCCCCCCAACCTGTGGACACGTTATGGATATTGCCCCAGCTCTCACATGGATATTGCCCAGCTCACACATGGATATTGCCCCAGCTCACACATGGATATGCCCCAGCTCTCACATGGATATTGCCCCAGCTCACACATGGACATTGCCCCAGCTCACACATGGATATTGCCCCAGCTCATGGGATTTGCCCCAGCTCTCACATGGATTTGCCCCAGCTCACACATGGATTTGCCCCAGCTCTCACATGGATTTGCCCCAGCTCTCACATGGATTTGCCCCAGCTCATGGGATTTGCCCCAGCTCTCACATGGATTTGCCCCAGCTCTCACATGGATTTGCCCCAGCTCTCACATGGATTTGCCCCAGCTCTCTCATGGATTTGCCCCAGCTCATGGATTTGCCCCAGCTCATGCATTTGCCCCCAGCTCATGGATTTTCCCCAGCTCTCACATGGATTTGCCCCCAGCTCATGGATTTGCCCCCAGCTCATGGATTTGCCCCCAGCTCATGGATTTGCCCCAGCTCATGGGATTTGCCCCAGCTCACACATGGATTTGCCCCAGCTCTCACATGGATTTGCCCCAGCTCTCACATGGATTTGCCCCAGCTCTCTCATGGATTTGCCCCAGCTCTCTCATGGATTTGCCCCAGCTCACACATGGATTTGCCCCAGCTCTCACATGGATTTGCCCCAGCTCTCACATGGATTTGCCCCAGCTCATGGGATTTGCCCCAGCTCATGGGATTTGCCCCAGCTCTCACATGGATTTGCCCCAGCTCTCACATGGATTTGCCCCAGCTCATGGGATTTGCCCCGCTCATGGGATTTGCCCCAGCTCTCACATGGATTTGCCCCAGCTCTCACATGGATTTGCTCCAGCTCTCTCATGGATTTGCCCCAGCTCATGGATTTGCCCCAGCTCATGGATTTTCCCCAGCTCTCACATGGATTTGCCCCAGCTCATGGATTTGCCCCCAGCTCATGGATTTGCCCCAGCTCATGGGATTTGCCCCAGCTCTCACATGGATTTGCCCCAGCTCTCACATGGATTTGCCCCAGCTCTCACATGGATTTGCCCCAGCTCATGGGATTTGCCCCGCTCATGGGATTTGCCCCAGCTCTCACATGGATTTGCCCCAGCTCTCACATGGATTTGCTCCAGCTCTCTCATGGATTTGCCCCAGCTCATGGATTTGCCCCCAGCTCATGGATTTTCCCCAGCTCTCACATGGATTTGCCCCAGCTCATGGATTTGCCCCCAGCTCATGGATTTGCCCCAGCTCATGGATTTGCCCCAGCTCATGGGATTTGCCCCAGCTCTCACATGGATTTGCCCCAGCTCTCACATGGATTTGCCCCAGCTCACACATGGATTTGCCCCAGCTCTCACATGGATTTGCCCCAGCTCATGGGATTTGCCCCAGCTCTCACATGGATTTGCCCCAGCTCTCTCATGGATTTGCCCCAGCTCATGGATTTGCCCCAGCTCATGGATTTGCCCCAGCTCATGGATTTGCCCCAGCTCTCACATGGATTTGCCCCAGCTCATGGATTTGCCCCCAGCTCCTGTATTTGCCCCAGCTCATGGATTTGCCCCCAGCTCATGGGATTTGCCCCAGCTCTCACATGGATTTGCCCCAGCTCACACATGGATTTGCCCCAGCTCTCACATGGATTTGCCCCAGCTCATGGGATTTGCCCCAGCTCTCACATGGATTTGCCCCAGCTCTCACATGGATTTGCCCCAGCTCTCTCATGGATTTGCCCCAGCTCATGGATTTGCCCCAGCTCATGGATTTGCCCCCAGCTCATGGATTTGCCCCAGCTCTCACATGGATTTGCCCCCAGCTCATGTATTTGCCCCCAGCTCATGGATTTGCCCCAGCTCATGGATTTGCCCCAGCTCATGGGATTTGCCCCAGCTCTCACATGGATTTGCCCCAGCTCACACATGGATTTGCCCCAGCTCTCACATGGATTTGCCCCAGCTCATGGGATTTGCCCCAGCTCTCACATGGATTTGCCCCAGCTCTCACATGGATTTGCCCCAGCTCTCACATGGATTTGCCCCAGCTCTCTCATGGATTTGCCCCAGCTCATGGATTTGCCCCAGCTCATGGATTTGCCCCAGCTCATGGATTTGCCCCAGCTCTCACATGGATTTGCCCCAGCTCATGGATTTGCCCCAGCTCATGGATTTGCCCCCAGCTCATGGATTTGCCCCAGCTCATGGGATTTGCCCCAGCTCTCACATGGATTTGCCCCAGCTCTCTCATGGATTTGCCCCAGCTCTCTCATGGATTTGCCCCAGCTCTCTCATGGATTTGCCCCAGCTCTCTCATGGATTTGCCCCAGCTCATGGATTTGCCCCCAGCTCATGGATTTTCCCCAGCTCTCACATGGATTTGCCCCAGCTCATGGATTTGCCCCCAGCTCATGGATTTGCCCCAGCTCATGGGATTTGCCCCAGCTCTCACATGGATTTGCCCCAGCTCTCACATGGATTTGCCCCAGCTCTCACATGGATTTGCCCCAGCTCATGGGATTTGCCCCGCTCATGGGATTTGCCCCAGCTCTCACATGGATTTGCCCCAGCTCTCACATGGATTTGCTCCAGCTCTCTCATGGATTTGCCCCAGCTCATGGATTTGCCCCAGCTCATGGATTTGCCCCCAGCTCATGGATTTTCCCCAGCTCTCACATGGATTTGCCCCAGCTCATGGATTTGCCCCCAGCTCATGGATTTGCCCCAGCTCATGGATTTGCCCCAGCTCATGGATTTGCCCCAGCTCTCACATGGATTTGCCCCAGCTCTCACATGGATTTGCCCCAGCTCACACATGGATTTGCCCCAGCTCTCACATGGATTTGCCCCAGCTCATGGGATTTGCCCCAGCTCTCACATGGATTTGCCCCAGCTCTCTCATGGATTTGCCCCAGCTCATGGATTTGCCCCAGCTCATGGATTTGCCCCAGCTCATGGATTTGCCCCAGCTCTCACATGGATTTGCCCCAGCTCATGGATTTGCCCCCAGCTCCTGTATTTGCCCCCAGCTCATGGATTTGCCCCAGCTCATGGGATTTGCCCCAGCTCTCACATGGATTTGCCCCAGCTCACACATGGATTTGCCCCAGCTCTCACATGGATTTGCCCCAGCTCATGGGATTTGCCCCAGCTCTCACATGGATTTGCCCCAGCTCTCACATGGATTTGCCCCAGCCTCTCTCATGGATTTGCCCCAGCTCATGGATTTGCCCCAGCTCATGGATTTGCCCCCAGCTCATGGATTTGCCCCAGCTCTCACATGGATTTGCCCCAGCTCATGTATTTGCCCCCAGCTCATGGATTTGCCCCAGCTCATGGATTTGCCCCAGCTCATGGGATTTGCCCCAGCTCTCACATGGATTTGCCCCAGCTCACACATGGATTTGCCCCAGCTCTCACATGGATTTGCCCCAGCTCTCACATGGATTTGCCCCAGCTCATGGGATTTGCCCCAGCTCTCACATGGATTTGCCCCAGCTCTCACATGGATTTGCCCCAGCTCTCTCATGGATTTGCCCCAGCTCATGGATTTGCCCCAGCTCATGGATTTGCCCCAGCTCATGGATTTGCCCCAGCTCTCACATGGATTTGCCCCAGCTCATGGATTTGCCCCAGCTCATGGATTTGCCCCCAGCTCATGGATTTGCCCCAGCTCATGGGATTTGCCCCAGCTCTCACATGGATTTGCCCCAGCTCTCTCATGGATTTGCCCCAGCTCTCTCATGGATTTGCCCCAGCTCTCTCATGGATTTGCCCCAGCTCACACATGGATTTGCCCCAGCTCTCACATGGATTTGCCCCAGCTCATGGGATTTGCCCCAGCTCTCTCATGGGATTTGCCCCAGCTCTCACATGGATTTGCCCCAGCTCTCACATGGATTTGCCCCAGCTCTCACATGGATTTGCCCCAGCTCATGGGATTTGCCCCGCTCATGGGATTTGCCCCAGCTCTCACATGGATTTGCCCCCAGCTCATGGATTTGCCCCAGCTCTCACATGGATTTGCCCCAGCTCATGGATTTGCCCCCAGCTCATGGATTTGCCCCCAGCTCATGGATTTGCCCCAGCTCATGGATTTGCCCCAGCTCTCACATGGATTTGCCCCAGCTCACACATGGATTTGCCCCAGCTCATGGGATTTGCCCCAGCTCTCACATGGATTTGCCCCAGCTCTCACATGGATTTGCCCCAGCTCTCACATGGATTTGCCCCAGCTCATGGATTTGCCCCAGCTCATGGATTTGCCCCAGCTCATGGATTTGCCCCAGCTCTCACATGGATTTGCCCCAGCTCATGGATTTGCCCCCAGCTCATGGATTTCCCCCAGCTCTACAGGATTTTGCCCCAGCTCATGGATTTGCCCCAGCTCACACATGGATTTGCCCCAGCTCTCACATGGATTTGCCCCAGCTCTCTCATGGATTTGCCCCAGCTCTCTCATGGATTTGCCCCAGCTCTCTCATGGATTTGCCCCAGCTCTCTCATGGATTTGCCCCAGCTCACACATGGATTTGCCCCAGCTCTCACATGGATTTGCCCCAGCTCATGGGATTTGCCCCAGCTCATGGGATTTGCCCCAGCTCTCACATGGATTTGCCCCAGCTCTCACATGGATTTGCCCCAGCTCTCACATGGATTTGCCCCAGCTCTCACATGGATTTGCCCCAGCTCATGGGATTTGCCCCGCTCATGGGATTTGCCCCAGCTCTCACATGGATTTGCCCAGCTCTCACATGGATTTGCCCCAGGATCTCTCTCACAGCCCCAGATCTTGCCCCTCACATGGATTTGCCCCAGCTCATGGATTTGCCCCAGCTCATGGATTTGCCCCAGCTCATGGATTTGCCCCAGCTCATGGATTTGCCCCAGCTCTCACATGGATTTGCCCCAGCTCATGGATTTGCCCCCAGCTCATGGATTTGCCCCAGCTCATGGGATTTGCCCCAGCTCTCACATGGATTTGCCCCAGCTCACACATGGATTTGCCCCAGCTCTCACATGGATTTGCCCCAGCTCATGGGATTTGCCCCAGCTCTCACATGGATTTGCCCCAGCTCTCACATGGATTTGCCCCAGCTCTCTCATGGATTTGCCCCAGCTCATGGATTTGTCCCAGCTCTCACATGGATTTGCCCCAGCTCATGGATTTGCCCCCAGCTCATGGATTTGCCCCCAGCTCATGGATTTGCCCCAGCTCATGGGATTTGCCCCAGCTCACACATGGATTTGCCCCAGCTCTCTCATGGATTTGCCCCAGCTCATGGATTTTCCCCAGCTCATGGATTTTCCCCAGCTCACACATGGATTTGCCCCAGCTCTCACATGGATTTGCCCCAGCTCATGGGATTTGCCCCAGCTCATGGGATTTGCCCCAGCTCTCACATGGATTTGCCCCAGCTCTCACATGGATTTGCCCCAGCTCATGGGATTTGCCCCAGCTCTCACATGGATTTGCCCCACCTCTCACATGGATTTGCCCCAGCTCATGGATTTGCCCCAGCTCATGGATTTGCCCCAGCTCATGGATTTGCCCCAGCTCTCAAATGGATTTGCCCCCAGCTCATGGATTTGCCCCCAGCTCATGGATTTGCCCCAGCTCATGGATTTGCCCCAGCTCACACATGGATTTGCCCCCCAGCTTACACATGTATTTGCCCCCAGCTCATGGATTTGCCCCAGCTCACACATGGATTTGCCCCAGCTCATGGATTTGCCCCCCAGTTTACACATGTATTTGCCCCAGCTCTCACCTGGATATTGCTCCGGCAGGGGTTGAGGGGACCCAGATGCCGGGCAGCGGGTGTGCCTGCCCGACGCCCGGTCCTGAACAGTCCGTCCTGTTCTTGAAGGGGATGCGGCTGCGTGCGTGCGCAGGTCACGCGGTCCGGCCAGTCAGGTGGTACAGAGACTCAGTACCACCTGATAAGCCGGACCACGTGACCGGCTGCGCCTGCACGCAGCCGCATCCCCTTCAAGAACAGGACGGACTGTTCAGGACCGGGCGGCGGGCAGGCACTCCCGCTGCCCGGCATCTTCTGGGTCCCCTCAACCCGCGGGCCAGTTTTAGGGGCGCAAATGCGCCCCTAACAAAACTGCGCCCGGGGCCACGGCCCCCCCAGCCCCCCCCCCACGCTACGCCACTGGCGGGAGGGAAAAATATTCGCCTCCTGTCTTTATTAAAATTAAGATTATTCTAACCCTAAGGCTGGAATAATCCACAATTTTATATCAAGTCAGGAGGCTTCATATTTTGCAGTTTTAAAGCTGCACCAGAGCCCCAGATGCATGAGAACAAGGGCGAAAATAAAAGGTACGAAAGGTGACCGCCTGAGACCAATCAGCAGCCGCTAGTATGTTGGAGAGGGAGCCCCCGGCGTCCGCAACAGAGGAAGCTGCCGCCCCCCGCACGGAGTGAGCGCCGAAGTGAGGAGCAACGCCTGCTAAGGAGAGCAGCCATCGAACCCATCTAGAGAGTGTAGGTGAGGAAACATAGGAGACCAAGAGCTGGCCAACCGGAGAAGAGCGCAAAGGGCTTAAGCAGGAGAGGTAGGAAATAACGCACCGAGCGACACACAGGAGAGGGTCGGAGGGAAAGTAAGGGTAGAAAACCTCGGCAGACAGCATTTTAGTACGTCTAGTAAGCGTAAAAACGACACCCTCAGGGGAGAAAGCCACAGCGTGCGCATCGAAGGCCCTAACATCCGAAACTCGTCGAAAGGACACCAAACATAAAAGGAAAGTAAGTTTCACTGAGAGCTGACGGAGGGACAGCGAGTCATTATCTGGCCAATTACGCAGGAACCCTAGCACAAGCGCAACATCCCAGAAGCGGCCATACTTAGGGGCTGGCGGGCGAGCGAGCCAAATGCCTCTGAGGAGATGACACACAGAAGGGTCCCGACCCACCGGAATGCCGCCCAGGGGAGCGTGAACTGCCGAGATGGCCGAGCGGAACAAGGAAGTCTGGTAGAGAGCCGAAGATGGCACGCCCATTCCAGGCCTCCATGTGGCGCAACCACCATAGGAGTTTCACTCAAACCTCTGGGGTGATGGGGACCAGTTGGTCGTAGGAGGGATTGAGGTGGAGGTACATGGTCTTCAGATGTTGCATCGCCTGATAATGTAGTGGGCCAGGAAAAATGGCTTGAATGGAGGAAGAGAGTAGGCCTACGACCCTTGCCAGATCTCGGAGGCAGATGGCTTCTGTCGTCAGGACGCCTCGTAGGGTCTTCTTGATGGCTCGAAGCTTTCGCGGGGGAAGACGTAGTTGGCAGGACGTTGAGTCTATGTCAAACCCTAGGAAGGTGATGTTTTGGGCTGGGCACAGTGCTGATTTGTCCTTGTTGATGATGAAGCCTAGGTCTTGCAGGAGTGTGACCACAACGGTCGTGTGACGTGAGGATTGGATGGGATCCTGAGCCAGTATCAGTATGTCGTCCAGATATGATTGTCCTGATGCCTCGAGCCCGTATGAAGGACATGACCGGTTTGAGGAGCTTCGTGAAGCACCATGGCGCAGAGCTGAGGCCGAATGGCAGGCAGGTGAATTGCCAGAGGTCGCGGTGCCAGTGGAACTGCAAGTACGGCCGGTGAGCGGGATGGACGGGGACCGTAAGGTAAGCATCTGTGAGGTCCAGTCTCGTGAACCAGTCACCGTCCTGGAGGAGGTCTCTGAGGAGGTGTATGCCCTCCATTTTGAAGTGGCGATAGGATACAAAGGCGTTGAGGGCTTTTAAATTTATGACTGGACGGAGGTCCCCAGACTTTTTGTGTACCAGGAATACGTTGCTGATGAAGCGTGAGGAATCCAGTGCAGGAAGGATGGCCCCCTTTAACCACAGGGAGTGAAGTCTATCCGTGTCGCCTCTTGTGAGGAGTAACGGGCCGGGGGCTGGGAAGCAGACTGGAAGGGAACCTGGGAGTAGTCTATTAAAAAAACAGACACGGTTCGCAGTACCCACGAGTCAGACGTGAGCTCGCGCCATTTGTGAAGGAAATAACGTAACCGACCCGTGACTGGAATGTGTGGTAGCGGGAGCGCAGGAGTACTTACCAGCGAAATAGCGTCGTCTGGGTCTGCTGAAGCCGCGACCGATGGGAACTCCCCGAGCCAGGATCGGGCTGGGTCTATATTGCACGTCCGTGCTTTGGTTTGAAGTGAGGCAAGGCCTATAGGAGTTGTTATAACGGCTGGCGACCCGACCTCTTGGTGCGCCAGCCCTGGAGGAAAAACGCGTTTGGGAGTGGAAGACCCTCTTCATATTCGACTGGACCTTTTGGAGGTTCGTATAGACATTAACCTTTTGGTTTAGTTCTTTTAAAAACGGGTCCCTGAACAGCAACCCCTTAGCTGCAGGACCCAATTCTTTGGTGCACATGCTGGTAAGTTTGGCATCAAAACAAAAAAGTGCCGCCTTACGGCGTTCGGAGGAGATGCCAACATTGGCGTTGCCTAAAAAACAGAGAGCACGCTGTGCCCATTTGCGGACCATTGCGGGGTCGAGCGGAGTGTTATTAGTTAGCGCTTATGACGAAAATAAGAGAAAGGGGACCTGAGACGTCCAGTAGTTTATCCTGGGCGACACGGAGACACTGTTCAAGACCCCGACGAGGATCCCTGCCAGCCTTACCCATAAAGGTGACAAATTCCTTGTCGAACTCTGGAGTAAGGGACACCTTGTCTGGTAAGGTCGGGCGAGGACATTCCACCCGCAAATGCGCCCTATTGGCCTTGTCTAGGGGGCAGCGCAGCCAAAACCGCAAGGACTCCGCTATGTGGTCTGGCGGGAACCAAGCAGAAGACCTGGGGTGCGTAGTGGTGCGCGGATCAAAGAAAGGTACTCGAGCGTCGAAGATCTGCAATGGTGTATCCGAGGACACTAGGGAGCGTGGCGGTGCTGCCGCGGCAGAGAGGGGCACAATCGCCATGGTGTCAGTGCGGGGCTCACTCGTTGAACTTGGAGTAGCCGGCGGGTCACCGGCAGACTCGGCTCCGTCCTCCTCTGGATAGTCAGCCTGGTAGTCATCCAGGTCATAAATATCCTCCCCTTCTTTGCGGGCAGAAACACTGGAGGATTTTTTGACTGGGCCCTTGCCCTTGCCAGTGGATTCTGACTGGCCCTTCCAGGGTCATTTACGGGATGACTCAGCAGCTTCAGACTGGTCAGCCGCTAGCGCTATGGGCATTATACCACAGAGAGGTGCTTCCCAGCAGTGTGTGGATTCATATGCTACATTAATTATACCACAGACAGGTGCTTCCCAGCAATGTGTGGATTCATTCATATGCTGCATTAATTATACCGCAGAGAGGCGCTTCCCAGCAGTGTGTGGATTCATATGCTGCATTAATTATACCGCAGAGAGGCGCTTCCCAGCAGTGTGTGGATTCATATGCTGCATTAATTATACCGCAGAGAGGCGCTTCCCAGCAGTGTGTGGATTCATATGCTGCATTAATTATACTGCAGAGAGGTGCTTCCCAGCAGTGTGTAGATTCATATGCTGCATTAATTATACCGCAGAGAGGCGCTTCCAGCAGTGTGTGGCTTCATATGCTGCATTAATTATACTGCAGAGAGATGCTTCCCAGCAGTGTGTAGATTCATATGCTGCATTAATTATACCGCAGAGAGGCGCTTCCCAGCAGTGTGTAGATTCATATGCTGCATTAATTATACCGCAGAGAGGCGCTTCCCAGCAGTGTGTGGATTCATATGCTGCATTAATTATACTGCAGAGAGGCGCTTCCCCGCAGTGTGTGGATTCATATGCTGAATTAATTATACTGCAGAGAGGCACTTCTTCCCAGCAGTGTGTGGATTCATATGCTGAATTATACCACAGAGAGGCGCTTCCCAGCAGTGTGTGGATTCATATGCTGCATTAATTATACCGCAGAGAGGCGCTTCCCAGCAGTGTGTGGATTCATATGCTGCATTAATTATACTGCAGAGAGGTGCTTCCCAGCAGTGTGTAGATTCATATGCTGCATTAATTATACCGCAGAGAGGCGCTTCCCAGCAGTGTGTAGATTCATATGCTGCATTAATTATACCGCAGAGAGGCGCTTCCCAGCAGTGTGTGGATTCATATGCTGCATTAATTATCCCGCAGAGAGGTGCTTCCCAGCAGTGTGTGGATTCATATGCTGCATTAATTATACCGCAGAGAGGTGCTTCCCTGCAGTGTGTGGATTCATATGCTGCATTAATTATACCGCAGAGAGGCGCTTCCCAGCAGTGTGTGGATTCATATGCTGCATTAATTATACCGCAGAGAGGCGCTTCCCAGCAGTGTGTGGATTCATATGCTGCATTAATTATACCGCAGAGAGGCGCTTCCCAGCAGTGTGTGGATTCATATGCTGCATTAATTATACCGCAGAGAGGCGCTTCCCAGCAGTGTGTGGATTCATATGCTGCATTAATTATACCGCAGAGAGGCACTTCCCAGCAGTGTGCGCATTCATATGCTGCATTAATTATACCGCAGAGAGGCGCTTCCCCGCAGTGTGTGGATTCATATGCTGCATTAATTAATATGCTACATTAATTTTTATTTTTTTTTCATTTTAAATCATTTTATTTGTTCTGTTTTTTTTTTTACATTTCAGATAATTTTGTGCAGCGTTTTTTTTTCCGTTTTAAAACCTTTTTGTTCTGGTTTTTATTTTTAAAGTCAGAAACGAGCCAAAACGGAAATCGGCCGGAACGATCCAAAACGAAAATTTTAAAAATCCGAACAAGCCGAACCGAATAGAAAAAAAATAAAATTGGTGCATATCCCTACCACTACCACATATGACTCGATTTATTATCAACCTTAGAGATATGGACAACTAATACGGGCTGAAACTCCATCTCTAAAATTGCAAAAATTGTCAAAAAAGTCAAAAGACCATTTGATATCTCATATTACTGATTCACATAATTTCATAATTAATTACGTAAGAAATTAGTGTGGATCGGGTGCACTGGGTATGGGCACTGCATGCAGGGGGGGGCAGAAGAGGTAAAAGTGATGGCAGAGCTGCATGGTGGAAAAGAGCACAGTACTTTGAATCTTAATAATTAAAGCTACTACGTGTTATGGCAACAAAAAACAATCTCTATGACATGTATATCACTGCTTTCAGGATTACTAAATGTAACCGTCCTCATACCTTGCATTGAAAATGGCATCTTTAGCTGTCAGCATTCCACACGGCTTTATCCTAAAAGACACACATCGTTCAACTTTATTTATTCATTAAACAGAAAACTATTTTATGCATTTGGATGCCTCAGTCCATAAGCGATGAAATCACATTGTGAAGAATACCAGTGGGTATTGTTAGTGTTTGTCTGCACAGTGAATACAATGTTATTCATAGACTTAACTCCATAACAACTTATAGGACAAAGCATGTAATTAATCTCAGCGCTTTTGGCATGCATTAGTAGCTTGTATTCAGATAATTACTATGCCCAGAGCAGTGTCAAAAGGTATGTTCCTTACAGTACTAGGGGTGATAAAAGACATATTTCTAATCATATTTGTTGATTTTGAAAATAATGCAACAACGGAAAATGTGCAAAATGTGCCTTATCACACATTTAAAAAAAATCACTTTAATAAAAATTGAATTTTTCTTCAGGTTGCTGCTACTAGAAAGAATTCTGTCCCTCAGCCACGTGAAAAACAAAGTCCGCTTTAAAGGGCCACTACACCAAAAAATTAAATGTCCTGATTGTGTATATTTTATGTTGCTGATCAGGGATGAGGCGAACACTCCCCGAGTTCGGTTCGAACCCGAACTTCCCATTTGTTCGGGACCGAACCCGAACCCCCATGCAAGTCAATGGGGCTGAAAATTCGGTTTTTTAGAGTGCCCTCCAAGAGGGCATATATGCTACATATTTGCCATAAAAGGTGTATGGGGGTCCGGGTGCCCTGGGGGACCGGAAACAAGGACAAAAAGTTTTTAAAAAAACGTTTTTAAAGGGACAGTGAGTTTACTGAGAATGCTGAACCGCTAGTACTGACGTACTGAGTGCGCAGCTGCGGCATAGCAGCGCGTCAGTGCACACAGATATTGTGCCTTTAGGCTAGGGTCAGACGAGCGCAGTGCGAACGCGCGTGCAGGCGCACTTAATCACGGCCGCACTAGCAGCAAGTGCCAGGCAATGACGGCCAATATACGAAGTACGGTCGCACAAAAGTCCGGCCGCGCAACGCAAGTGGAAAATGAACGCATTTTTTCGAGAACGTTAAACTGCTAGTACTGACGTACAGAGTGCGCTGCGCCCGCTAGCGGCGTGTGTGCGTGAATTGGAGACGTCAGACACTGCTAATGTCCGGCCAACATAACGTCCAGATGCACAAAGTGTTTTATTGATGATCCGTACAAAATCACGGATGCAAATGCGCATCGTATGACCGCTATCGCGTACTCCGTGAAAAAATGCGTCCATTCGTTCGAACGCACTTTTTCACAGACAACGTGAAAATGCGTTCCTCTGACCCTAGCCTTAATGCCAGGCCATCAAGTATCATCATACAGTAACCCCTCTGTGGTATTGTGGAAGAGTGCAGGGGTGGACCATGTGGTCCTTTATTGAAAAGTTTTTGATCTGGTAATGGGCATCAGTGCACCCAGATATTGTGCCTTTAATGCCAGGCCAGCAAGTATCATCATACAGTAACCCCTCTGTGTTATGGTGGAAGAGTGCAGGGGTGGACCATGTGGTCCTGGTCCTATATTGAAAAGTTTTTTGTTTTTTTTAATGGGCGTCAGTGCAGTCAGATATTGTGCCTTTCATGGCAGCAAGTGCCTTCACACCGTAACCCTTTTGTGGTATTGTGGAAGAGTTCAGTGCTGGAGGTTTTGTGAATGCAGAAGAGGACATCCCCTATCTATTCCATTACTTCAGCATCAGGGGATTGATAGCTGCTGATCCAGGACTGATTCATTTTTATAAATGTCAGCCGGTCTACAGAGTCGGTGGACAGACGCACTCTTTTGTCTGTGACAAAACCTCCAGCGGCACTGAACGTCATTTCGGAAAGCACGCTAGATGAAGGGCAACCTAGTAGCTGCATAGCATATTGGCTAAGTTCTGGCCAGTTACATAGTTACATAGTTACATAGTTATATAGGCTGAAAAAAGACATGCGTCCATCGGGTTCAGCCTCTCCCACATAACCTACTGCTGTTGATCCAAAAGAAGGCAAAAAAACCCAGTCTGAATGCTTGCCAATATGCAACATACTGGGAAAAAATTCCTTCTTGACCCCAGAATGGCAGTCAGATTTCTCCTTGGATCAAGAAGCTTTTACCCACATATTAAATATTATAACCCTTAATATTCTGTGTCTGCAGGAAGTCATCCAGTCGTTTTTTAAAAGTCTGTACAGACTCTGACCCAACCACCTCAACAGGCAGAGAATTCCACAGCTTGATTGTTCTCACCGTAAAATAACCCTTCCTATGCTTTAAGCTAAATTTTCTTTCTTCCAGTCTAAATGGATGACCCCTTGTCCTATGTATAGTCCTGTTAATGAATAGGTTATCAGACAATGGTTGATAATGGCCCCGTATATATTTATATAAGGTTATCAGATCCCATCTAAGGCGCCTTTTCTCTAAACTAAACAGGTTTAAGCTTGTTAGTCTTTCCTCATAACTTAACCCTTCCATCCCCCTTATTAATTTAGTTGCCCGTCTCTGCACTTTTTCTAACGATATAATATCTTTTTTTAAGACAGGTGCCCAAAATTGCACGGCATATTCAAGGTGCGGCCTGACCATTGATTTATACAGAGGCAAAATTATGTTTTCATCCCGTGAGTGAACTCCCCTTTTAATGCATGCCAGTACTTTGCTGGCCTTGGCGGCTGCTGTTTGACATTGCACATTGTTACTTAGTTTGAAGTCTATGATTATTCCCAAATCCTTCTCCTGCTTGGATTTCCCTAACTCCGTACCATTTAGGGTATAAATTGCTTCTGTGTTCTTCACTCCAAAGTGCATAACTTTACATTTATCTAGATTAAATCTCATCTGCCATTTAAGTGCCCAGTCCCCCAAGTGATCCAATCTTAACACCCAGTAAGCCAGTGGATCATCTGCTGGAAAGGTATCCAGGTCTGCCCTTGCCCCTAGGTAGTCCTGCACCATATGGTGAAGACGCTGGCAATGGGTGCCTACATTTGACGTCCCTGGGCGTCAAGGACTAAAAATCAGCAAAATCAGCGTTCGGTTACCTTTCTTGGCCATTCGGCTATCCAGAGAGCAGGCAATTCGCCAAATCCTGGCGAATTGCCTGCACATACGGTGCCTGTTCGGTGCCTGTTTGAGGGCAGTGAATCCCCATAGAGAAGCAATGCTTCGGCTATTCAGAGAACACAAACTAGCAGTGAAAAGTTGCCGAAATGCCCTGCCATTCGGTGGTTTAATTCGGCAGGTTTATTCAGGCGAATCCCATAGGCTTCAATGTTAAAAATAGTCCCGTTTTAATTAAATATCTAATGAACCGTTCATTATAAAATTCTGCAGTAAAGAGTCTCTTTATTTATAGATTTTTTTAGGATATTTTAAGCATTTTTCTGGATTTTGTTTTTTAAAAATAAATTCAGATTTTTTTTTAACTTATTTTTTCTGTCACAGCCCTTTTTATTATCATTCCCTAGATCTCACATGACAATTTCAGACATTTTCGCTCAGTAGTTTCTTTGCAAACAGCGTTTCCCTTTTCAAACATTCAAGCAAACTGCTTTTCTAATTTATTCACTGCATTCGTCTGCTGTGTCGGCTTTTTCCGGCGGCTTCGCTACGTGTGATCGGCTCCTGCTCAGGTTTTTCCGGCATTTTCGGCGGGTTAATCCAGATGTTATTGCGGGTTTTCGGCGTGCATTCGCTGGGTTTTGCGGTTAGTTTTCGGCAGGTTTGCGGCGACTTTTCCCTGGAATTCGGTGACCCTGTGGTGCATGCTGAATACACCGCAGGGTCGCCGAAATGGGATCGGCAAAACGAACCAAATTGAAGAGAACGATAAGTCACCGAACGTGCAGTGACTTTTCGATTCTCTTTGAATTTCCCAGTATGATTCCTTCCCATTATCCAGGTTAGGAATGCCAAATGTCAGCAGAAAAAAATTAGGAAAAACTTTTTTTCATATCCATTTCGTTCTTGTCTTGATAAACTTTTTGTTTGAGAAATGTATCATTGATCTGATACATAAATATTATGAATTCTTTGTATTCTTCAAACACACACACTCTCACACAAACACACACACACACACACACACACACACACACACGAATGGCCAGCACTCTGGGATTTCCATAAAAAACAACAAACTTTATTAATCCATGTACTTCAAAAGTCAATGTTTCGGTTCCCATCTGGAACCTTCTTCAGGACAAGAACAGGACTTGTTCTTGTTCTGAAGAAGGTTCCAGATGGGAACCCAAACGTTGACCTTTCTAAGTATATGGATTAATAAAGTTTGTTGTTTTTTAAGGAAATCCCGGAGTGCTGGCGATTCTTTGATTGATTACTAGGGATGCACCGATACCGATACTAGTATCGGTATCGGGGCCGATATTGCCGTTTGCACGAGTACTTGTTACTCGTGCAAACGGCCCGATACATCCCGCCGATACCGGAAGCCGGCGCTGGGCCGGCTTGCCGGTATCCGCGGGGCTGGGGAAGCTGGCCGCGTGCATGAAAAGCACGCGGCCAGCGTTCCCCTCCGGCGCGCCACATACTCACCCTTCCTGAAGTTCCGGTCTCTGGGCAGTGATGCGGTCACGTGGCCGCCGGGCGCTCCTGTGACGCGGCCTCGCAGCTGGAGGCAGTGTCACAGATGCGCCCGGCGGCCACGTGACCGCATCACTGCCCAGAGACCGGAACTTCAGGAAGGGTGAGTATTTGGCGCGCCGGAGGGGAACGCTGGCCGCGTGCTTTACATGCACATGGCCAGCTTCCCCAGCGTTCGAGCGGGGGTAAATCGATGAGAGCTGCGGGCAAATCCATGAGAGCTGCGGGCCAATCCATGAGACCTGGGGGCCAAATCCATGAGACATGGGGGTAAATCCATGAGACCTGGGGGCAAATCCATGAGACCTGGGGGCCAAATCCATGAGACCTGGGGGCCAAATCCATGAGACCTGGGGGTAAATCCATGAGACCTGGGGGCAAATCCATGAGACCTGGGGGCCAATCCATGAGACCTGGGGGCCAATCCATGAGACCTGGGGGACAAATCCATGTGACCTGGGGGACAAATCCATGAGACCTGGGGGCAAATCCATGAGACCTGGGGGACAAATCCATGTGAGCTTGGGGGACATCCATGTGAGCTGGGGGCAAACCCATGTGAGCTGGGGGCAAATCCATGAGACCTGGGGGCAAATCCATGAGACCTGGGGGCAAATTCATGAGACCTGGGGGCAAATCCATGAGACCTGGGGGACAAATCCATGTGAGCTGGGGGCAAATCCATGAGACCTGGGGGCAAATCCATGAGACCTGGGGGACAAATCCATGTGAGCTGGGGGCAAATCCATGAGACCTGGGGGACACCCATGTGAGCTGGGGGCAAACCCATGTGAGCTGGGGGCAAACCCATGTGAGCTGGGGGCAAACCCATGTGAGCTGGGGGCAAATCCATGAGACCTGGGGGCAAATCCATGAGACCTGGGGCAAATCCATGAGACCTGGGGCAAATCCATGTGAGGTCTGTTCCTATTGGAAAGCGTCACATGATATTAAATAAAAGTATCGGTACTCGGTATCGGTGAGTACTTTTAAAAAGTATCGGTACTCGTACTCGGTCTTAAAAAAGTGGTATCGGTGCATCCCTATTGATTACATTCTACTGAGGCCACTGCTGAGTAGGGATGAGCTGTTCAGTTCGATCTGTTCGGAGTTCGCATCGGCCGTTCGACTGTTCGCGAACTTCGAACCTTTTGGGACATTCGCCAAAAGTTCGAAAAAAAAATAATTTGAAAAAAGTATAAAAAATGCTTAAAAAATACTAAGAAATCTAGAAATAAAGAGACTCTTTACTGCAGAATATTATAATCAACGGTTTATTAGATATTGAATTAAAACGGGAATATTTTTAACATTGAAGCCTATGGGATAAAACATTCTTGTTACTAAAACATCAGGCAGACACAGCCCTCTAATCAGGCACTGTAGAGGGCAGCCTGCAGGGGCCTCCCAAGGATCCCCTTGAGGAGCATGCGGCCGCCGGATGACAGAGCTGCGACTGTGCGGGCTAGCCGCCCGGGTGCATGTGACAGAGACAGGCAGCGCAGGGAGGGAGCCACTGCACCTGCGGCCACGGCAGACCCCCCCCCTACAACCAGGATCCAGGGAGCCCCCACTGACCACCAGGCTAAGGTAAGGCGACACATTTCTGAAAAAAAAAAATCCGAGAACATTTTTAAATGTCCCCGGGAACATAAAATAAAACATTTTCTTTTCTTTCTCTACCTGGCTGAATGTGTTTAATAATATATATTAGAAACATTCAGCCAGGTAGAGGGGGTGGCATGTGGGCTGCGCGGGGTCTCAGGCAGTGGTTTGGTTTTTTGTGTGTATATTTTTAGCAAATTTATAGGGAAAGGTAAGGGCAGGTATGATTATATATATATACATATATATTATATATATACATATATATATTATATATATATATATATATATATATTATATATATAAGATATATATTTATATTCTTATAAATATATATATCCAGACTTGTATTACGCACACATTTTGGCAACTAATTGCCCCCCCCCCCATTTGGCTGATCCCTCCAGAAGAAATGTTGAACCGATAGAGCAAAGAATAATATATATTCATTATATATATATAACATTTAGTTGAGATTGTCCACATGCCACCCCCCATGTGCGTATGTGTATATATGGTCTGAGGTCTGTGGGTGGATGTATATATATATCTGCGTGTTGAAATATACGTACAGTTGTGTTCAAAATTATTCAACCCCCAATGCTGTAAAGGGTTTTAGGGAATTTAGTGTACATTTGTAATTGTATTCAGAATGAAATCCTACAAGGACTTTTTAAAGAACCATATGCAACTAAAATTACATCAATTGGTTTTGTAATACAGTAGTAAATGTTTCTTTTGTGAATTCTTCATTGACACAATTATTCAACCCCTTAAAGACTACCACTCTGAAGAACAGAGGTTCATTCAAGTGTTTTCAATCAGGTATTGAAAACACCTGTGGATGTCACGGAGCAGCAATAAAGCATAATAAGCACCAATTAGGCAGCTTTAAAATGACTGTGATACTCAGCTCCTTCTAGACATTTACTGGTGTGGTTACAAACATGGTGAAGTCAAGAGAATGGTCCAGGAAGACAAGAGAAGAGGTGATTACTCTTCACAGGAAGGGCAATGGCTATAAGAAGATTGCAAAGATGTTAAACATACCAAGAGAGACCATAGAAAGCATCATTCGTAAATTCAAGGCAAAGGGCACTGTTGAAACGCTACCTGGTCGTGGCAGAAAGAAGATGTTGACTTCGACTGCTGTGCGCTACCTGAAGCGTAGAGTGGAGAAAAGTCCCCGTGTGACTGCTGAGGAACTGAGAAAAGATTTGTCAGATGTGGGTACTGAAGTTTCAGCTCAGACAATACGGCGCACGCTGCATAATGAAGGCCTCCATGCCAGAACTCCCAGGCGCACCCCCTTGCTGTCTCCAAAGAATAAGAAGAGTCGACTGCAGTATGCCAATGTCATGCCCCATGGCAGCAACCATCCTGACACCCCCCTGGTGGTACATTTCCTGCCCTGCAACCTGCATTCAGCATCCATTCTCTGCAACAGCTATCCTGGAACACCCCTGGTGGTGTACTTCATGTACTGGTTACAAACAGTTAAATCACAAAACACGAGCCTGAATTCGGAGCTCCGGCGGTGAACGGCATTAAGGGGTGAATACCCACATCTGAGACCCATAATGGCCCACAAAAAGAAGGGACTGGGGGCGGGAAGCTCCAGAGCACCCCCAGAACCGTCCGATCTGAGGATATCTCCTCATTTTTCCCGGACCACGCGGCGGTGCAGGGCGATCGGCGCCATTCCAAGATGGCGCCGGCGTCAGACGGCACCCCGGCGTCCTCTCCCTCCTGCAGCCCGGGTCCTCCGGAGACGGAGGAAACCACAATCAGGGACATTCTGAGGTCCCTACCAACTAAAGAGGACATGGAGGCCCTGATGAGACGAATGGAGACAGCATGGGAATCACGATGGGAGCACATGTCGCAGGACGTCCTCCATCTTGGATCCAGAATACAAGGCCTTGAAGACTCTAAGGACCAGAATGACGACAGAGTGCTAGCTCTTGAGCAGCAGGTCAGTGCACATTCTAAATATTTCACCCAGCTGCGCAGAGAGCTGGACGATGTAGACAACCGAGGCCGGCGAAACAATTTGCGAATTCGAGGTCTCCCTGAACCTCAGGGCCCCACGGAGGATATTCCGGCCTTACTACGCTCATTGATTAACCCTCTCCTGCAACGCCCGCTTGATGCACCGTTATTATTTGATCGAGCCCATAGGGCTTTGAAGGCAAAGGGAACCCCGTCCTCAGCTCCCAGGGACATAATTTGCCGACTTCATTATTATGTGGATAAGGAGCGTATCCTAATGGCGAGCAGGAATTCGAATTTTCAAGATCGTTTGGGAAACCCGCTACAAGTCTTTCCAGACCTTTCCTGGACCACTTTGCAAGCCCGGAGGGCATTACGCCCGCTCACCCAAATTCTTCAGGACCGTCAGATTAAATATCGCTGGGGATATCCTCTCTCCCTTACCACCATAATTGACGGAGAATCCTTTTTTGTGTCCTCCCCGGAAGATATAACGCCACTGACTTCGGCATTGGGCGTAGCACCTCTAACTATACCAGATTGGTTTGCTGTTCCTAGTGCGACTCAAAATACGGGCCAGATCAGATCACAACGTTCCAGATGGCAGACTCCGGTGAAACGTAGGAAGCCACCTCAAAGATCATCTGACTCTCCACTTAACCCGCTGCCAACTACTCCGTCCTCATGTGGCTAAACGAACTGTAGGGACTTCTGTTCATAATTGGAGATCTGCCCTTGGGACTTCACCCACATTTTTATTTTCCTTGGTCATTACGTGACTCTTTTCACAATTGCTCGCCTGCCCGGCTCGAACTCGGAGTCATTTTACTTTTTCTGAACTTGTCTCCGCTTCCCGCGCCCCCGCCAGTAGCGGTGACCGTTATTATGTTTTTTATGTACCCTCTTCCGGGCCCTGGTCTGGAGATGGGGGTCTGGTCGAGGTTTCAATTTATTTCAGTATTGCAATTTCCCTCGGGCCCAGATACCCCTCGAGGAGAAATTTTCACTGCCTCCGTGTATATATGTTCATTACTTTGTTATTGATAGAGTTTATCTTTTTTGTTTTGCCTTTTTCCCCTCTCCCCTCAGACGCACTCAGGTTTCCTTCCACAGATTGGTACTTAGGACTGGTCCCTCCCTTGGTTATTAGATGGTGTCCGTACGCTTGATCACAATTAACGCACGGGGACTGAACACCCCTGTAAAACGCCGGATGGCCTTGACAGACGCCCGTAGACAAGGCGGAGACGTCGTCTTTCTGCAAGAGACGCACTTTCGAGCCGACTCCGCGCCCACTCTCTCGTCACCACATTATCCTTCTAGCTACGTGAGTAACTATACGGTTTCCAAATCGCGAGGAGTAGCCATATTGTTAGGCAGACACGTCCCATTTGTGTATGACTCGCACGTCACTGATCCGGGGGGTAGGTTCTTATTTCTTAAAGGGACTTTGGGCCTCACTCGTTGTACCCTGGTTAACATTTACCTCCCCAATCGTAACCAATGTCAATCGCTACGTTCGATCCTCAATAAACTGTCCGCTTCAGTGAAGGCATAGTGATCTGTGGCGGTGACTTCAATGTTCACTTGGATGCCCCCGGGGAAGGCAACCCCGCTTCGTGTAAACCTGACCCCTCCCTACGAAAACGGTTTCTCCAATTGCTGCACGGCCAACAACTAGTAGATAGCTGGAGAGTACTTCATCCAGCCGGGAGGGACTTTACTTTTTTCTCTAATGCAGCGCGCTCGTACTCCCGGCTGGACACTTTTTTGGTTTCACACCACGGCCTACACTTATTGCATTCCGCTACTATTAAACCCATCACATGGTCTGATCATGCCCCAGTCCACTTGGAGCTCACCCTCCCTACGGTGTCGGAGCGCGACAGGACCTGGAGACTTAACGAGACCCTTCTCAAAGACACAATGAACAGGACTGACATTGAGACGGCCATATCTGACTACTTTAGAGATAACCTGACTCCAGACGTGTCCCTACCCATGGTATGGGAAGCTCACAAGTGTGTTCTAAGGGGCAAACTTATCCAAATTGGTGCCCGGTTGAAGAAATTTCGGACTGGACAGATCACTGACCTCCTACGTAACATTTATACTCTAGAGACATCACATAAAATACATGGATCATTGGACACGCTCAAAGAGTTGACCCTTCAGAGGGCGACTCTCAATGACCTCCTGACTCATAATACTCTACGCTCACTCCAAATCACTAAGCTTAAATATTATACCCAGGGAGATCGCTGTGGTCGTTTATTGGCTAATGCTGTTCGCCAACGACACATGGCTACATATATACCGAAGATTCGTCGTGCGGATGGGTCGGTGGCTCACTTGACCCCGGACATCTCCACGGCTTTTCTTTCCTATTATAGGACCCTGTACAATCTGAGTGATACCCCTCCTCCCTCAGAAGTGATTGACCAATATCTACGCGACTCATACAATTCCACTATCTCTGAGGAGACGAAGGAAGCATTAGACACTCCTTTACCATGGAGGAACTTGCCTCGGCTGTGAAATCCATGAAATCGGGCAAAAGCCCGGGCCCGGATGGGTTTACTATGGGTTATTATACCTTTCTCTCTTCCTTAGGCCCTCACTTTTTACAAGCCTTTAACTCTCTCGCAGACCATTCTACTATTCCCCAATCGGCCCTCCTTGCCACAATTACGCTCATACCTAAACCCGATAAAGACCATACTCTAGTACCTAATTATCGCCCAATTTCCTTGATTAATACGGACGTAAAACTGTTTGCCAAACTATTAGCCACCCGCCTAAACCCTTTACTACCCACCCTGATCCACCCAGACCAATCGGGCTTTGTGACTTCTCGCGAAGCACGCGATAACACTATACGCACTATTAATCTCATTCACCGAGCTCAAGTTCAGGGACGCCCTACCATTTTCCTTTCGGTCGATGCCGAAAAGGCATTCGACCGGGTGGACTGGCATTACCTCTTTGGAGCTTTGAGACACATGGGCTTTGGCTCGAAATGGATGGCATGGCTGCAAGCCTTGTACTCCTCCCCTACGGCGCAAATTAGGATTAATGGCACACATTCAACGCCTTTCGGCATTAGAAATGGGACGAGACAGGGATGTCCCCTGTCCCCACTGCTATTTGTCCTGGCCCTAGAGCCCTTTATGCAGAGGGTTAGGGATAATGACAATATTCAGGGTTTCCGTCTCCCATTCCACCACTATAAAATATCGGCATATGCGGATGACATTCTCTTTACCCTCACTGATCCCTTAAAATCCCTCCCACATGTCTTAAAAGAATTACGAACATTCCAGACACTATCGAACTTTTTAATCAACGATACCAAGTGTGAGGCCATGGGGGTGGGGGTGACTTCGGAGACTAACCGGGCCCTGACTGACATATGTCCTTTCCAATGGACAAGAAACTCCCTGCGTTATCTGGGTATCACGCTTACTCGCTGTTCCAGAGACTTGTTCGCAGCTAATTACACACCTCTCTTGAACGCCACGCTGCATGAGCTTCGTAAATGGCATAAGCCACATATTTCGTGGCTTGGCCGCATTAACTATCTGAAAATGACCGTTTTACCGAAGTTTCTGTATGTGTTTCAGGCGGTTCCGGTTAAGATCCCGCGGGCTTATTTTCAAGAACTGAAATCGGGCTTCCTGAAGTTCATATGGGGTTCCACTTGTCCTCGGATATCGTATAAAGATTTGACTCGCCCCAGGGAAAGGGGAGGTTTGGGACTGCCCCACCTTGAATCTTACTACCAAGCAGCCCTACTGACACGGCTTTGTGACTGGTCGGTATCTCCTCCAGCTAAATTATGGGTGGCATTGGAGCAATTTGCCTTTCAGGTACCGATTGCATCTGTACCATGGCAACTTGCCTCCATCCGCACTCTGACGAGGTCCCCGGACATCCCACGGCCCCACAGCTACTCCGACTATGGAGGGAAGTGCGCTCTAGACCCGACCTCTCCCCAGATATTTCCCCCCTGTACCCGGTATCGCACAACCCCGACTTCCCTCCGGGAAGACAGCAGTCTTTCTTGGATATAGACACGGACGGGCCATACCTACATATTGCGCGTTGTTACACTGATAAGGAGTTGTCTCCACTGTCTTCACTAGCACCGAGAAGCGCTTATACGCCCCTTGCATACTTCAAATATAGCCAATTAACTCACTTTGTAAATAGACTGACTTCGACCGCCCCACTCCGGTTTACTATGACTGTATTTGAGACTTTGTGTACGATGGATCCCCCACCAACACATGTACTCTCGTCTCTTTACTCTTTACTCCTTTCTTCGTCACAACCCAAGGTACCCTCATACGTGTCTAAATGGCATAACGAACTCCCTGACCCAATCTCGGAAGATGACTGGGGGAAATTTTCTCAATTAATAAATACTCCTCCATGAGCCTTTCGGTACAGCTCTCCAACTTTAAGCTCTTATCACGTTGGTACCTGACTCCAGTACGCTTACATCGTATGTTTCCGCAATCTACATCCCAATGTTGGAGATGCCTCGCTGACACTGGTACCTATCTACACTTATGGTGGAGCTGTCCGGTCCTTGCGACCTATTGGTCCGAGATATTAGCACATATCGCTGACATTACGGGGTTTAAGTCGGGGAATTCATATAACCTGATACTTTTTCATTTGGTCCCACTCCCAGTCAACACTTACAAAACCTCCTTATTGTTGCACCTTTTAAACGCGGCCAAATCCCTCATCCCTCGGAAATGGAAACAGACTGCTGCTCCCACTGTGAAGGAGTGGATTGAGGCGGTGGAGCGCATCCGTACCTTAGAGGAACTCCACTACTCATTGGAGAATCAGTATCAAAAATATTTTAAGACATGGTTTTGGTGGTCCGAGTTTCTCCTTAAACGTTCCTCTCCTCCCCCTATGGGGCGGCGGGTTACGTCCGGCTTGGATCCCGTGCCGGGGTTGCCCCTTCCCTCCCTCAGAGATTAACTGGCATAATTCTTGACTTTCTGGTGCTAATTGCTGTGGTTTTGGTACCTGGTTCTCACAAGTTTCAATATACATTATAATGCGTCTCCCCTGTTGTTTCCTTTCTTTTAGATGTTTTATAATATAGATCTAAATGTCTGACTTATGAGATTCATAGGATTTTTATTTTAAGTGATTTTTATTTTTATGTGTTTTACTGTCAACTGTGATACCATTTATGATGCGCTGTGCCTAGCGCCTGTTCGTGATTTAACTGCATTTGTGGCATTTTGGTTTTGAAAACAATAAAATAAAGTTTAAACAAAATAAATCACAAAACACACGTGACTCAAACACAATAAAGGCACCACGCCCCAGCCAGCACATTGCTGAATCATTCAGCTCCTGTGTGCTTCAAGTGAGTACTGTTTATTTCACCGCTCTGCAAAACCTATTTGTTCCAGTTCATTTTGTCTTCCTGGTTCCTGCATTTATTCTCCACGCTTCCCATCATCTTACAGAATCCAACTTGGTCAGTTTCCTTTATTTTCACCATCCTCCACCCCTACCAACCTGCTTATTTGTGCTAACTGCATCCTGGGTTCATATTCCCCCAATCCCGGTGCCACCCCGGTACCTGGGCATGACAGAATGATTCAGCCAGACTTAAATGAACCCGCAGTCCTGCACTTTGTGGTGGAGTTTTTTAAAAGGACTTACCAGGACCTGTTTAACCAACTGATGGACTTCGTATTAAACCTGCTGCAAGGTATTAGGGGCACCTCACCTAAAGAACATGTACCATTTACCAGCAAGCACAGAGACCCCCTGTCTCCTGAAGAACGTGCCAGGAGACAGACTGCCAACCTGTGCCTGTACTGTGGGGACCCCACCCACTATCTGGTACACTGCCCACTAAGACCCCAGAACCCTACCGCTGCTTCCACTCAGAAAACCATGGTTTCAAAGTCTGCTACTACTGCCAAGCACGCTCCAGTGCTTAGAACTCTGAAGCAAACCCAGGCTTCCAGGCCTGCTTCTGTGCCTAAACCTACTTCAGAGAGACCTGCGGCACCTAAGCCGGTACTCTTGCCCAAACCGGCCCCCAGGGGAGCTACTGCACGAGAGCCTGCACCCAGAAAACCTCCTGTGCGAAAGAGGTCCCCAAAACCACCTCCTCCCCCCAAACCTGTACCAAGGAAACCTCCTGTACCCAGGCCCACTCCTAGGAGAGCTGTGCCCAAAAACGCAGCATTGCAGACGTCTAGCTCTGAAGAGTCTGACACCCCCATGGAAGTGGAGGCCTCCATGTCCTTACCCAGGGACCCTGAACCTGGCCTTCCTATGGACTTGGAAGATGCATCTATGGAACTGGAGCCAATGGACATTATGTGTATACAGGTTCCAGACGTAACTACTCCCATCACTCACAGCCAACAAGATCCGGCCATCTGTGAGTTTGAAGATGTTAGTTATGACCCTCTGTATGATGTCATCCCGTTTGGCTGTATACCCTCTGAGGAATCAGATCCAGACGACACCACGGTCTCTAAAAGACCCCTGAGTCCACATGCGGGGTATCTGGAGTCTGAAACCCCTATGAAGGCATGGCGAGGCTTCTGTTCTTCATCCAGCGATGGATCTGTATCAGAAGGGGATTGCGACAAAGAGGAAGAGGGAGACGAGTACAGTAGATCCCTTCTCAATCTCTTTTCCTCATGTAGTGACGAATGGGAACCTGGAGGAGAGGAGATGCCCATACTTCAGGCAACTGGTTATGTGGGTACCACTCTCACCACGGAGTTTTCTATTCCCGTATCCCCAGAGGACAAGACCTGCAAAACCTCAAGATCTAAGGCCCGAAGACGACAGAGGAAAAACCACCGCCAAACCAGCGTTACCAGATCTAGTGCTGGAGAGACCCAGGCTGGTTTACAGACAACATCTGTCCCACTGCCATCCGCCTATGTAGGCACTATGTTTTCGGGTAACGCTGCCTCCTACCTGTGCCACTCCGTGTCAAAAAGTATACGCAGCCATGGCATTCCTGCTCATTCAGACCCGTCACCCGAAGTACCAGGCTGTTATACAGTTCAGGGGACTTTTGCCATTCCTGTCCAGGACCCTGTATCAGGGGAGTGGACACTGCAGCCTGTACGCTGATGCCCAGCTGCTGCCAATCTTTATCGCACGGAGTGCGATCATTAGGAAGGGGGTAGTGTCATGCCCCATGGCAGCAACCATCCTGACACCCCCCTGGTGGTACATTTCCTGCCCTGCAACCTGCATTCAGCATCCATTCTCTGCAACAGCTATCCTGGAACACCCCTGGTGGTGTACTTCATGTACTGGTTACAAACAGTTAAATCACAAAACACACGTGACTCAAACACAAAATAAAGGCACCACGCCCCAGCCAGCACATTGCTGAATCATTACAGCTCCTGTGTGCTTCAAGTGAAGTACTGTTTATTTCACCGCTCTGCAAAACCTATTTGTTCCAGTTCATTTTGTCTTCCTGGTTCCTGCATTTATTCTCCACGCTTCCCATCATCTTACAGAATCCAACTTGGTCAGTTTCCTTTATTTTCACCATCCTCCACCCCTACCAACCTGCTTATTTGTGCTAACTGCATCCTGGGTTCATATTCCCCCAATCCCGGTGCCACCCCGGTACCTGGGCATGACAGCCAAAAGTCATGTGGACAAACCACAGAAGTTTTGGGATAGTGTAATGTGGACTGATGAAACAAAATTAGAACTGTTTGGGCCCATGGATCAACGCTATGTTTGGAGGAGGAAGAACAAGGCCTATGAAGAAAAGAACACCTTGCCTACTGTGAAGCATGGCGGGGGGGTCAATCATGCTTTGGGGCTGTTTTGCTTCTGCAGGTACAGGGAAGCTTCAGCGTGTGCAAGGTACCATGAATTCTCTTCAGTACCAGGAGATATTGAATGACAATGTGATGCAGTCCGTCACAAACCTGAGGCTTGGGAGACGTTGGACCTTTCAACAGGACAATGATCCCAAGCATACCTCCAAATCCACTAGAGCATGGTTGCAGATTAAAGGCTGGAACATTTTGGAGTGGCCATCGCAGTCACCTGACTTAAATCCGATTGAGAACCTCTAGTGGGACTTAAAGAAAGCAGTTGCAGTGCGCAAGCCTAAGAATGTGACTGAACTGGAGGCTTCTGCCCATGACGAATGGGCGAAGATACCCGTAGATCGCTGCAAGACACTTGTGTCAAGCTATGCTTCACGTTTAAAAGCTGTTATAACTGTAAAAGGATGTTGTACTAAGTACTAAGATTGAATGTCACTTGGGGGTTGAATAAAACTGATAATGATGTGAGCACAGTAAAGACATTTGTGGTTATTTCATTATAAATGTTATGTTATATTTGTCTGACCTACACGTGCCTCTTTGATTTAATTGTAAGCAAGATGACTGAATGATCAAAATCAATGTCAAACTGGCCAAAACACTCAATTTCAGTGGGGGTTGAATAATTTTGAACACCACTGTATATGTCTGTGTGTGGTATCAATGCATCCCTACTCTATACACGGCGCTCCGTGTCCCTATAATATATATGATCAGGGGTTACCTTTTTTTTACATTTGTATACTATTCCTATTATATTAACAGTAATTTTTTATGTATTTTATTCAGTAGAAGCCTTTTTTTGCCTATATAACCTGTGCTTTGTGAAAATAAAATGTACACACAAAACCGTTTTAATTTAGTTAGTGGATTCCTGTCCAGTGCGGTGAGAAGCAAACGTAATGTAATGTAGACACGCTGCGAGGCGGAGCGGACTGAAGTCAAGTCTGCAATATGTTTGCTTCTCTTCGCTACGCTGTGTGTCACTACACGCTCAGTGTGTCTCAGCCTTTATTCCCGCATCGCTAGCTTACCGAATCAGTTTGTATACTTGTTACTTACCCTGCTTGTTCTGAGGACCCGGATCTGTTGCTGACTTTTCCTGCCATTTGACTATTCTCTCTGTGTATTCCCTGCCTGTTCTGTTTGTTTCCTGTTGCTACTGGTGTGTGCCAATTCTCCCCATATACAGTAGCGCAGTACAAGTGCCTAAACATTGCTGACCCGGTTTTGTTATAGCTGCTGATGTAACTGAATAGATCGGGGATCTCTTCTGCATTACCAAAACCTCCATCACTGCACTCTTCCACAATACCACAGAGGGGTTACTTACGGTGTGAAGGCACTTGCTGCCACCAAAGGCACAATATTTGGGTGCACTGCCACTGACGCCTATACCAGATTCATATCATTTTAATATTTCACCGCATGCACACTTCCACAATACCACAGAGGGGTTATGGTGTGAAGGCACTGTTGCCGACACTAAAGGCCCAATTTTAAAGCACCTATTGTTACTTTCATCCAAAGCCTGCATAAGTTTCACCATAATTTAGCCAGAAAATCACTAAACTTGTTCTGCGTGTCCTAAAATGTCTCCTCTTTTCATACAGACTGCAACCCCAAACAGTTGTTTATGAATAGATTAAAGGAAAACCGTTTACCGTCATTTGAAATGTCATTATTTTGTTTTTAAATGTTTCTATACATCCTACAAATCCGCCACTTCACGGGCAGGTTATGGGGACCTCCTAGGCACGATATTTGAAGGAATTTTTCGTTTTTATTCTTAACCTTTATGTCATGGAAAACTCACTGTTCCTTTAAAAACTTTTTTTTTTTACTTTTTGTCCTTGTTTCCTGTCCCCCAGAGCACTACCCGGACCCCATACACCTTTTATATCAAATATCTTGCATATATGCCCTCTTGGAGGGCACTCTAAAATTCGAACTTTCGAGTCCCATTGACTTGCATTGAGTTCGGTTCGAACTCGAACTTTTGAAATTGTTCGAGTTCGAATGCGAACCGAACACGGGGGTGTTCGGCTCATCACTACTGCTGAGCACCAGGTGTGTGAAATCATTGGTGCACCGTGATACTAACAGTATGCTTACATAAATATATATATATATACTGTATAATTACATGAATAAGTTAAGCAGACTTGGGCTAAGAGTTTTAAAGTTTAATAGTATTTTCTTTTATTGCAATCCACCTTGTTTAGATTTTACAGGTCTGATCATGTGCCATTAGTGGTAGAGCTTAAAAATATGTTTTTAAAAAATAAAACACAAAAACACTTTAGCGTAGCATAGACTCCTCTTGGATACATACAGTATATCTGTGCTTGCAGACACCGGTAATATGGGTGAGTTTTATGGTGAGGTCGGGATTCAATGCCCGTCTCTGTGGTTCCAGGAGTAAGTGTGTGCATTACACTTTGATGGGTTTTCTTTTCGGAGAAAAGACGTCTGATTGTTGATAGCCGATACATATTAGGTTGCAGAAACAATTTGTGGGAAGAGAATCAATAGAATAAGAGGGCCTTTGTAAACACACAATACACGCAAGTACTTTTCTTCAGGTACTCAATTACAGATAACTTTATTTAATGTCGTGTGACCACTTTCCAGTAAATATTTTAGAATTTAGGCTGAAAGCCTGTCCAATTAAGGTTAATATTGACCAGACCTCAGAAACATCTATAGAAGTGCTGAAAATCCCATAGAGGTGTGAAACCGGTATTAAAGTCCATGGTCACTCAAAGGCCAGCCATAACATGCTACTCTGGTGCACAGCACCAATAAGCATACATGAAGCATGTAACCCTGTGTTACGAGAGACAAGGTCGAAGATTTTCCCTCGGCCGTTGTGATTCGTTTTCCTCCACCAGTCCCTGGATTCTTCCCTCAGCTAGCAGCGCTGAATCAATGTTGTATGAAAAAGCTGTATGCGCGGGTATCTCTACGTCTGTCGTAGCTTTTTCAAGTTGATGCCTCCATGGCGTCCAGTGCCCTTGCGTGAACAAGTGCGCATGTGCTTCCTGTGTTGTTCTTTATTGACTCTTTGAAAAGCTACGACTGACAGCAAACAATGCGGTCAGACGTATATGCCAAGTGCGCCTGTCTGACTGCAGCCTTAGTGAATGGACAAATTGCCCTGAAATTGCACTGAACTGTGAAATTCACCACTTTGTGCAGTTTCGAGGGGCCAATTTGGAGGTTGGTAAATAACCCCTATAGATTCTGTGTGTGTATTTACAATTATGTGAGACAGAAAGTACATCCTCTTTGAATGCTATGGTATTACATTTCAGGACATAATAAAAAGTCATCTGGTCTTTAGAAAATCTTAAAACTGGGTAAATAGAAACTCACATGTCGTATTACACCGTGTCATTATTTAACAAAAGCTAGGCCAAAACGGAGAAGCCATAAGTTAAAATCTAAGAACATCTTTACTGCTTCTATTGACTATCAGGGTTATTCAGAGAGCGTGAAAAGCAGGAGAATGGCTGGAGAATGAAAAATTCTAGGTCAAAATAGCCGATTTGGAAAGTGAGATGAAAGGGAGAATTTTTCTGGTTTGGCTATTTTGACCTCGAATTTTTCATTCTCCAGTCATTCTCCAGTCATTCTCCTGCTTTTCACGCTCTCTGAATAACCCTGTATATTTCACATAAAGGCCATTTCTACCTGTATGCCAATAATGCAGACCCCGTGTGACATTGTGTAAGATAATGGACGCCATCTAGAATTCAGAATCTTTTATTCCTACAATATTTCTGTAAAGGATAAACGAATACATGAAACATTAAAAATGAGCAATTTGCATTATTTTAACATTGTGCAAACTTTCTATTATACTCCCTATTTGTTATCTTCACATCCTATGTTTCAAATAAATGTTATGATGAAAATTGTTTCAACAATTAGTTGTTGAAGTAGTGAAGAGGTTAAGGCCTGCTCAGGACCAGGTGATATTTTTTTATTATGTCCTGATATGTAAAACCATAGAATTCAAAGATGATGTGTGTATATATATATATATATATTATAAAATAATAAATTCTGGGCCCTATTACATTCTCTGCGCAAGCAATTTTTTTTCCGCAGGAAAAAAAATGTGATCGCGCAAAAATTAACCACTTGGGTGCTGAGGACGCGCTCAGCGCGTCCTGCCAAGTGCACCTCCTGTGCTACGGACACGCTGAGCACGTCCTAGCACAGGAGGCAGCAATCAGCCGGGATTCCGGCTGATTGCTGGCCCCCCCGGTGCAGGCTGACATCCGGGACGCCGGGGGGGAAGATAGATGTCATCGCGGCGGCGCAATGACATCTATTTCAGGTGCCCAACCCGCGAGTGCGGAGGAGGTGCCTGAAAGGGAGGGGGAGGTCCTTCGGACCGCTCTCCCTCCCGATCGCCGGGGTCCACAGGGTTCAGGCAGGAACGGTTTGGAAGGACATAGCCTGCCCTTCCAAACTGTGCCTGCCTTTAACCCCTTGGGTGCCGGATCACGATTCGGCGCCAAATCGTGATCCTCTCCCGGAGTTGGCCGACATCGTGGATGTCGGCCAAGCTTCCGGGGATGCCCCCTAATGACTGGCATCATCGTGCATAGCACGATGACACCAGTCCTGGAGTTAACCCCTAACTGCCACCAATGGTGGAGATAGGGGTTCCAATGAACCCCCTATCTCTCGATCCGTGGCAGCTAGGCGTTAATGTTTGGTATTGCTGGATCGGCCAGAGCATGGCCTTTTCGCACGATACCAAACATGACCATGTAAAAATAAACAATAAAAAAATTAAAAATAAAAATTATTAAAAAGAAATTATAAAAAAAAATACGTTTTTTTTTTGTTTGATTTGTTAATGCAGCAATATTGTTCCCATTTCAATTATAATGTGAACAATGATGCTGCACTAATGATTTTTGTATGCGGTGCGTTTGTTTAAAATAGCAAAATTTTCCCCAAAACAAAATGTAACGAGACCCAATTTCAAATTTTTTTAACAAGCGCAACTCATAGAAAATATAACCGCAATTGCTCGCATGTTAAAATGTGAAAAAAACCACTTTACACATTGTAAATTATTGAAAATTCAAATTTTATTGCATTTTTTGTTATAATATACAGACCTGACATAACATATACATATAATAATGACATATTATGAATCTGCCTAGTCTGCCGGAAAGAACGATATATAATATGTCTGGGTCATATATTAAAATAAGGCTTCAAAACGCGGTTAAACATGATGAGCGAAACCAGTAAAAATGAGGCGTGAAATGGCTCAGCAGCGAAAGGGTTAACGTGGTATTTCGATCAGAGCGCATTTTTCTTCCTTCAAGATTTTTCGTGCGCAGATCTGACGCGCAAAGCCATTCGCAAATGAACGTTGCTTGCAGGAATCGGTGGGCAGACTGTTTTGTCGCGGGATTTGTCACGGGATTCAGCCAACATCAATCACCCATTTCCAATAAAATATTTACAAACTAAAAAATAGGAAAAAAAAAAATTAACAACCACCAGCCAAAAAAAGAAAAAATTAACAATGACACAATTTATCAATTTTAATGTTTGGGTATGTGTAGAATGTGTAACTGTACTGTGCTGTATTTTTTTTTTGTGTTGGTGTATTTTGTTTAGCCCAGAACGATCACATTTACAGTTACCACCTGCTTTTCAAAGACGTTACGAAAATGCGCGCAAACTTTCGTTGCGCGAAGATTGGAATACCATCCGCGTACCAGCGCACTAACGCATTGGCGCTCACAATGTTAAGTATGGGATGCGCGCACGAACTTGCGCTCGCGCTGGGTTCGCGCAGGGTCACTCGTGTTGGACGTTAACGCGTATCGTTTGCACGAACGTCGTAATACGATGTTATTCGCAAATGGATTTGTCCTGGCGCAAATGCGCATTTGCGTGTGCGCAAAACCGCTGCGTGAGGAATGTAATAGAGCCCTCTCTCTTTTAACCATTTTTTAAAAGTGGGTGTTTATCTCGAATGCCAATGCCAAAGACTAACCAAAGGCCGGTCATGTGCAGCGTTAGAATCGTCACAACCTGAAGTACCTAATGCACGGAGAGAACTTATATATGAGTGATAACATAATATAGTGATGTCATCAAGTCAATGACAACTCACTTTGCAGAGCAATGACTTTAATAAGGATACAAATGAGAGAAAGCAAAAGGGCAGAAAGAAAATTAATTTACTACGTAACAGGCTCTATCAGCTGGTGTGAGCTAAAATAACAACGCTACATGAAAAATCTAGCGTGAGTCGCTAAAAGGTAGCGCCTGACAACCCACCAACAGATCACCTTGACCGCGGTAGTCTGTGTACAAGATTCATTAGCGCACACTAGGGAAACGCTAAGACCCGCGCTGCGAACCAGCGCTAATGTGTGTATGGTTAAAAATAAAAAGTGTTCCAATACAAAAAAGCCTCGTTTTTTTTTTATTTGATTTTTTTTAAAAATTGGAACCCCAAATTTCACTTGAAAAATCCAGAAAAATACCTAATAAATTCTAAAAATTCAATAAATAAAAAATCTTTTTGCTGCGGATTAAAAAAAATAAACGGTTTAATAAATAAGGAGTAAGGCTAGGGTCAAACGAACGCATAATTGGCAGCGACCGTCAAAAAGTGCGTCCGAACGCATTGATGTATTTTTTCACGGAATGTGCAAAAATGGTCAGACGACGCGCATTTTCGTTGCGTGATTTTTTACGGATCGTCAATAAAACACTTTTTGCATTTGGACGTTATGTAGGTTGGACATTAGCAGCGTCTGACATCTCCTAATCACGCACACACGCCGCTATGCCGCCGCAGCGCACTCTGTACGTCAGTACTAGCGGTTCAGCGTTCTCGAAAAAATGCGTTCATTTTCCACTTGCGTTGCGCGGCCAGACTTTTGTGCGGCCGTACTTCGTATATTGTCCGTCATTGCGCGTCATTTGCTGCTACTGCGGCCGTGATTAAGTGCACCTAAACGCACGTTAAAAATGCGCTAGTCTGACCCCAGCCTTAAAACGATAATATTTTTTACATTGAATCCTATGGGCTCCGCACACGGCAAGTTTTCCTATACAATGCATCTTCTCACGTTTCCAAAGCACGCAGGTTTAACCATAGAATACATCCAGTGAGCCTAGAGAACACCTGTGCTGCATTCCTTTCAATTGCCTGTTACTTGCCTGTTCATTATTTCAGAGGATCTAAGGGTAAGTAGTCAATGTAATAGAGCAGCAGGAAATGCTAGCAGAATGCTTGGTTGTGTAGGGAGAGGTATTAGCAGTAGGAAAAGGGAAGTGCTCATGCCACTGTACAGAGCACTGGTGAGACCTCACTTGGAGTACTGTGTGCAGTACTGGAGACCGTATCTCCAGAAGGATATAGACATCTTAGAGAGAGTTCAGAGAAGGGCTACTAAAATGGTGTACGGCTTGAAGGAGAAAAGTTACCAGGAAAGGCTTAATGATCTTAACATGTACAGCTTGGAAAAAAGACGAGACAGAGGAGATATGATAGAAACATTTAAATACGTAAAGGGAATCCACAAGGTAGAGGAAGGGAGTATATTTAAAAGGAAACAAAATAGCAAAACAAGAGGACATAGTCTTAGATTAGAGGGGCAAAGGTTTTAAAGTAACATCAGGAAGCATTATTTTACTGAGAGGGTGGTGGATACATGGAACAGTCTTCCAGTAGAAGTGGTAGAGGCCAAAACAGTAATTGAATTTAAGCAAGCATGGGATAGGCATAAGGCTATCCTAAACAAAAGATAAATCCAGGTAAAGTATCCATGTAATTGGGCAGACTAGATGGGCCGAAAGGTTCTTATCTGCCGACATTTTTCTATGTTTCTATGTTTCTATGTTTCTAATGTTGGGCAGGGACTTTTGACTTATTTTTCCTTTTTTTTCCCATCAGTTAACACCAGGGTTGAGCAGTAGGTAAATTTTTGCGATTAGCGTCGGCGCTAAAATTATCGCCGGGATCAAACGATCTGTTGGTTACAATAACGCAAGTGTTCTGTAGCGCTGCTCATGTTAAGTATAGTACACGGTAAGTACAGTAAGCTTGCACTACAAATCGTTGATTACCGCGCGCTAAGTGGTTTTCGCCGTTTGTAGGGAGAGGCAAACGATCTGTTGGTCCGGTGCTAGACTGAATTTACCTGGCGCTGACGCAAAAACAGGCTGACGCCAGGGTTAGCTCACACCAGGTGATAGAGCCCAACGTGTTTACATTTCCTTCACAAGCAACTGCTGTATTATTCTGTAAAAAGCCTGTATTTGCCTGTGTAGTTATACTGCGAACATCTCCCTTGCAAAGTATAGACAGGGTGTAAAATGTTAAGTTAACCCACGTAGACGTACGTTTCTTACTCCGTCAATAAGTTAGACACATAGGGCTATATTGGAAATCTGGTGCTAACTTAGCCAGAGCTGTTTGAAACGTAACAACCCCATAGACTATAATGGCTCTGGTAAGTTTACAACAGCTCTGGTTAAATTAGCACCAGCTTTGTAATACTGCCCATAGTGTTGGTGTGTGTGTATATCTGTATTTCATTCTATCTTTTAACTGTGGCCTAAAGTGTGTGACTGGTATAGAATTGACTATGACATCCACACTTTGCAGGGCAGGCCTTTCCCAAGGATTCACATTGAGAGAAAGCAAAAGAGCAGAAAGAAAATTTGAAAAAATTAAACATAAATCTGAAAGTAAAATTAAGCTTTTTAATGGCGGTTATGTAGTTTTACAAATTGCAGAAACTGTGGGCTCTATCACCTCCTTAATGCTAGCGCTCACATACATGCACGTTAGCGCTAGGTTAAAAGAGGTAATAGCAGGACGCCCAGATCACATCCAGGGGCTGAGGACGTAACAGAACCCCCCCTCTACGGTCGGACTCAGAACGGCCTCCAGACGCCGAAGGATGAGCCACATGGAATTGGCGAACCAAACGAGGCGCATGGATCTCACTGGCTGGCAGCCAGGAACGATCTTCAAGACCATAACCTTCCCAATCCACCAGATATTGGAGGACACCACTGCAGGGGTGGACTGACAATTAATGGGGCCCCCGGGCAATAGGAGATCATGGGGCCCCCTTGTTCCGCACCCACAGGAGGCCACACCCATAAAAAACACCCCCCTACAACGCAACACCCACATGTACATTATTGTGTTAAAGAATTTATTTCTGAACTCCTAAAAATAACCTTTATGAAAATCCACTTGGACCCAGCAGCAAATTGTGCCCCCCCTCCATACTTACAAATGGCCACCGCACTGCTGCAGCAGCCATCACCCACTCATTGCAGCTAAGGCTACACCCTGGCACAGAAAGTCCCTGTGGAAAATGTGGGAAACTGCAGATCACTTTAAAAGATACTGTACAATCCTGACACATTGTAAATTACAGAGCTGCACAGCAATAAACCTCACAGTAATGTGCAGTGTATATGAGCGCATCACAGAGTTCCACAGCAATAAAACCCACAGTAATGTGCGGCTCACACATGGATATATATTGCCCCCCAGCAACTCACACATGGGTATATATTTCCCCCCAGCAGCTCACACATGGGTATATATTGCCCCCCAGCAGCTCACATATGGGTATATATTGCCCCCAGCAGCTCACACATGGGTATATATTGCACACCTTTTGCACTTTTTGTGCATGCCCATCAGATTAGCATTGGACATTTAAATTGTGCACTTTATTGAATATTATTTACAGGTTATCTACGTATCCTCCTATATGTACTATTGCACTAAAGCCCTGTTGTTCTTTTAAGGCACCGCTGCACTTTACTGTTTTGTTGCACTTTATTTCACTATTGTGCCTACTGTTGATGCACTTTATTCCATTATTCATATATGCATATGCAAATGTTTCAATTGCATTCTAGTGTTTTGCACTATTGATGCGCTGTCAGGGATACCTGCTACACCTCTCTCATATATTGCTATAACAACTTCAACTCTTCTGGGAAGGCTGTCCACAAGGTTTAGGAGTGTGTTTATGGGAATTTTTGACCATTCTTCCAGAAGCGCATTTATGAGGTCACACACTGATGTTGGACGAGAAGGCCTGGCTCTCAGTCTCCGCTCTAATTCATCCCAAAGGTGCTCTATCGGGTTGAGTTCAGGACTCTTTGCAGGCTAGTCAAGTTCATCCACACCAGACTCTGTAATCCATGTCTTTATAGACCTTGTTTTCCATGGCCACAGGTGTATAAAATCTAGCACCTAGGCATGCAGACTGTTTTTACAAACATTTGTGAAAGAATGTGTCCCTCTCAGGAGATCAGTTAAATTCCAGCGTGGAACTGTAATAGGATGCCACCTGCGCAACAAATCCAGTCGTGAAATTTCATCCCTCCTAAATATTCCACAGTCAACTGTCAGCTGTATTATAAGAACGTGGAAGTGTTTGGGAACGACAGCAACTCAGCCACGAAGTGGTAGGCCACGTAAACTGACAGAGCGGGGTCAGCGGATGCTGAGGCGCATAATGCGAAGAGGTCGCCAACTTTCTGCAGAGTCAATCACTACAGACCTCCAAACTTTTCATGTGGCCTTCAGATTAGCTCAAGAACAGTGCGCAGAGAGCTTCATTGAATGGGTTTCCATGGCCGAGCAGCTGCATCCAAGCCATACATCACCAAGTGCAATGCAAAGCGTTGGATGCAGTGGTGTAAAGCACGCCGCCACTGGACTCTAGAGCAGTGGAGACGCGTTCTCTGGAGTGACGAATCGTGCTTCTCCATCTGGCAATCTGATGGACGAGTCTGGGTTTGGCAGTTGTCAAGAGAATAGTACTTGTCTGACTGCATTGTGCCAAAGTGTAAGGTTTGGTGGAGGGGGATTATGGTGCGGGGTTGTTTTCCAGGAGCTGGACTTGGCCCCTTAGTTCCAGTGAAAGGAACTCTGAATGCTTCAGCATACCAAGACATTTTGGACAATTCCATGCTCCCAACTTTGTGGGAACAGTTTGGAGCTGGCCCCTTCCTCTTCCAACATGACTGTGCACCAGTGCACAAAGCAAGGTCCATAAAGACATGGATGACAGAGTCTGGTGTGGATGAACTTGACTGGCCTGCACAGAGTCCTGACCTCAACCCGATAGATCACCTTTGGGATGAATTAGGGCGGAGACTGAGAGCCAGGCCTTCTCGTTCAACATCAGTGTGTGACCTCACAAATGCGCTTCATGAAGAATGGTCAAAAATTCCCATAAACACAAACCTAAACCTTGTGGACAGCCTTCCCAGAAGAGTTGAAGCTGTTATAGCTGCAAAGGGTGGACCGACATCATATTGAACCCTATGGATTAGGAATGGGATGTCACTTAAATTCATATGTGAGGCAAAACAGGTGAGCGAATACTTTTGCCAATATAGTGTATATTGCCCAAGCAGCTCAAACATGGGTATATATTGCCCAAGCAGCTCAAACATGGATATATATTGCCCAAGCAGCTCAAACATGGGTATATATTGCCAAAGCAGCTCAAATATGGGTATATATTGCTACCCTTCCCCCCGTTGTTCACAGGCTCGTGTCACGTGTGGAGGTGGCGCAGGCGCCACCGCGGCATTTTCAGAGTGCGCCGCTGGCTGCCTGTTAAGTTCAGTGATCAGAGGGAAACCGGCCAACCATGGATACCCCAATACAATGGTTATAGTAGGTGATTCTATTATTTGGAATAAGATTTTTTCCTTATGCAATACACCAGTACTAAATGAGACAGGTACAGTATCATGTGTACAATGAGGTCTCAGCAATTTCCTGCCATCGATACTCTCGATGAGAAGGGGTACTTCTCTTTCCACCGGGGGCACTTTGTGAATGGCAGCAAACCCAGAATCCAAAAAATTGCCTGCAGACCCAGAATCAATTAGTGCTTCTGTGTCCAACTTGACTTTCTCCCAAGTAATGCACACAGGCACCACGACACGAGATTTTCTCTTTCTTTTCTTACTAGTAACGAGAGACAGTGGACACTATAGTAGTAACTAGAACCTGTCTCTATCTCTGGGATTCTAGGCTTGCTCGTTTGCCGACACATTAGATCTTTTAGGTCGCTTGGGGCATTGTAAAGGAAAATGCCCTCTGTCAGCACAATAGAAACAAAGGCCTTCTCTGAGGCGATATTGTCTCTCCTCTCCTGATATGCCAATGGACCTAGCTGCATAGGCTCTGGTTCTGTAGGTACAGATCTAGGAGGAGAGACCGCATGACTCGACCTGAGAGTAGAACCAGTACTCTGGGAAGTTTTATGTGATTTGCTACTACCAGAACTCCTGTCACGCATCTGATCGTCGAGGGCTATGCAATAGTCTATCAAGTTCTCTAGCTCCTCGAGGAGTGACATAGGAGCTAATTCATGCGTGATAGTTTCAGATTTACCTTCAAGAAACGCCGTAATTAGCACCTCATTAGACCATTATATTTCTGCAGCCACCGTTTTAAATTCTATGGCATAGTCTGCAAATCGGTGGTTGCCCTGTGTTATACGCCACAAAGCCCTGGCTGCCCCCGTTGCCCATCTAGCAGGGTCAAAGGTGCATCTTAAGTCCACTCCCAACCAGCTGCTGTAAAAGTAAACAACCAAACCCTGCAACACCCCCTAGATGTAGCAAATGTCTTTAATAATTATTTTGTTGGCTGCGTCACCACCCTGATTGCTAAGCTAACAAATGACACACTTTGTGAAAGGCAGCATGCAGGTCAGGTCCCTCCAACTGTGCAAAGACCCTGTATCGGAGAAAAATTCAGTTTTAGACCAGTGCCCGTCAGTAGTGATGAGCCGAACACCTCCGTGTTCGGTTCGCATTCGAACTCGAGCAATTTCAAAAGTTCGAGTTCGAACTCGAACCGAACTCAATGCAAGGTCAATGGGACTCAAAAGTTTGATTTTTAGAGTGTATATATGCAAGATATTTGCCATAAAAGGTGTATAGGGTTCTGGGTAGTGTCCTGGGGGACAGGAAAGAAGGACAAAATGTTTTAAAAAAACGTTTTTAAAGGAACAGTGAGTTTTCCATGAAATAAGGGTTAAAAATAAAAACAAAAAATTCCTTCAAATATCATGCCTAGGCTGTCCCCATAACCTGCCCGTGAAGTGGTGTATTTCTAGGATGTATAGAAACATTTAAAAACAAAAAAATGACGTTTCAAATGATGGGAAATGTTTTTCCTTTAATCTCTTCATAAACAACTGCTTGGAGTGGCAGCCTGTATGAAAGGACATTTCAGGACGCGCAGAACAAGTTTGGTGATTTTTTGACTAAATTATGGTGAAACTTATGCGGGCTTTGGATGAAAGTAACAATAGGTGCTTTAAAATTGGGCCTTTAGTGTCGGCAACAGTGCCTTCACACCGTAACCCTTTTGTGGTATTGTGGAAGAGTGCAGGGGTGGACCCTGCAGTCCAATATTAAAATGATATAAATCTGGTAATATAGGCATCAGTGCACCCAAATATTGTGTCTTTTGGTGGCAGCAAGTGCCTTCACACCGTAACCCTTTTGTTGTATTGTGGAAGAGTGCAGGGTTGGACCAATATTAAAATTATATGAATCTGGTAATATAGGCGTCAGTGGCAGTGCACCCAAATATTACTGCGCTATAGTGTATGGCAGGATGGAAGCGCACCAGCAGTAACAAGCAGCAGAATATACCAGACAGGCAGGGCCGGCGCTAACGCAAGGCAACACAGGCGGCCGCCTTACTGTGCTGGCCTGGTGCCAAACTGGGGGGCGCCACAAGTTCCCCGGTCACTGCTGGCCGGGGATTTCCCTTCAGTGCCGCCCATTATGATAATTATCCTCCTCCCCCTTGCACAGCATTGGTGGCTTGGCTGCTCCCTCTCCAGCCAGATGCTCTGTGTGTGCATGCTGTGTCTGCCCCCTCCAGTCAGGATCCGGGTCCGCCCCCTCCAGGCATGGTCTCCCTGGAGTTTCTTCACTGCACTCAGAGCGGCAGATTCTGTGCAGCTTCCTGTTTCCCCGCCTGGCTCCTCCTCTTCAGGCAGCATCCTGTCCCCGCGCAGCTCACTGTACCACATGCACACTGCACGTACAGAGGCTGCTGAGGAGGAGACAGGGCACAGACAGACTGCAGCTGCAGAGGAGGGGGCGCAGGACGTGTAAGTATGCTTCCTTTTATATCTGCCTGTGTGTGTGTGTGTGTGTGTGTGTGTGTGTTGCTGCTCCTCCTCCTCCCTGTAAAGCTGTAATCCCCCCTCCTGTCTACTCTCATGCTTCACATTCCTTCCTTTAACCCTTTCTCTCCCTCTTCCCATTTTTTCCCCCTTTTTGTTTTAGTTAAAATGCTGCTTCCCTCCCCTCCTGCCTCCCTCACTGTATCTGACTGCAGAGTCAGGCTTGGGGGGGGGGCAGTGTTAATTTCTGGTCCCACTCAATGTCTCCCATAATGACCATGTCTCCCAACGCTCACAGCCAGTCCAGAAACCGCTCCCATCACTCACAGCCAGTCCAGACATCGCTCCCATCACTCACAGCCAGTCCAGACATCGCTCCCATCACTCACAGCCAGTCCAGACATCGCTCCCATCTCTCACAGCCAGTCCAGACATCGCTCCCCACTCACAGCCAGTCCAGACATCGCTCCCATCCTCACAGCCAGTCCAGACATCGCTCCCATCACTCACAGCCAGTCCAGACATCGCTCCCATCACTCACAGCCAGTCCAGACCATCGCTCCATCACTCACAGCCAGTCCAGACCATCGCTCCCATCACTCACAGCCAGTCCAGACATCGCTCCCATCACTCACAGCCAGTCCAGACATCGCTCCCATCACTCACAGCCAGTCCAGACATCGCTCCCATCACTCACAGCCAGTCCAGACATCGCTCCCATCACTCACAGCCAGTCCAGACCATCGCTCCCATCACTCACAGCCAGTCCAGACATCGCTCCCATCACTCACAGCCAGTCCAGACATCGCTCCCATCACTCACAGCCAGTCCAGACATCGCTCCCATCTCTCACAGCCAGTCCAGACATCGCTCCCATCTCTCACAGCCAGTCCAGACATCGCTCCCATCACTCACAGCCAGTCCAGACATCGCTCCCAATTCAGCTAATAAAAAGCAGGCAGTTTGCCAAATATTGGCGAATTGCCAGCGAAATACAATGCAGTTTGCCTCAAATCACAGCAATTCAACAATCTTCCGCGACAGTGAAATTCTCCCCTAGAGAAGTAATGGTTAATCTATTCAGAGACGCCAAACAGCACCGAAATGTCAGTGAAATGCCCTGATTTTCAGTGCTTCAGTTCGACAGGTATAAACAAGTGAATCCCATAGGATTCAATGGGGGGAAAAATATTGTTTCTATTATTTTTTTATTCCTTTCATTTGCAGCAAAAATTCTTTATTCATTTTATTATATGTAATTTTTCTGTATTTTTAGGCCAAATTTTTGATTCCCATTTTTTTTAATGGCTTTTATTCTTCTGTAACAGACCTTTTTTGTTATTTTTTTATAGGATCTTTTTTATTATTTCCATGCATTTTTTGTTTTAAATGCCTTTTTTTAATATTGACGTTTTCTGTTTTTTTCTTTACCTTCAGTTTGGCGGCTGATTGGCTTTTTTTAGCAGCTGCATTCGGCAGATCGTCGTCGGCAGGTTGATTGGCGGATCCCTTCGGCACACTTCAGGGACCCTCCGGTGAATGTTTAATTTTCTGCAGGGTCAGCGAATTGAACTCGCAGAAGTGCGCCGAACGAGAGAGCACCAAAATTTCAGTGTTCTCTGACTAACCCCTTTAAGTGCTTCTGTTGCGACCCCCCAGTGCCCAATGTAGCGTTACAATGGATCGACTGGGAAAAGCACACGATGTAACATGTGTACTAGTAATACACATTACTACGGACGTGCTGTATTCCTCCCCGTCAAGCCAAAACGACAAACAGACGGGTCTAGAAAGCGCGATCTTCCATAAGAGGCTTGTGCTTTGTAGAGCTGTGTGTACGAACATACACACAGCGAGGCGGCCACATGGGCATCTGTGCGGAAAGAAGTCCATTCTCATGGACGTTCTTTCTGTGCTTGTGTGGCTCCAGCCTAATGCACTAATCATACATAGCACACACTGACACCACCCACTGGCAGCTCACTCACTCAGTTCACTCACTCACTCCACTGGCAGCTCACACACTCCACTGGCAGCTCACACACTCCACTGGCAGCTCACACACTCCACTGGCAGCTCACACACTCCACTGGCAGCTCACTCACACACTCCACTGGCAGCTCACTCACACACTCCACTGGCAGCTCACTCACACACTCCACTGGCAGCTCACTCACACACTCCACTGGCAGCTCACTCACACACTCCACTGGCAGCTCACTCACACACTCCACTGGCAGCTCACTCACACACTCCACTGGCAGCTCACACACTCACTCCACTGGCAGCTCACTCACTCACTCCACTGGCAGCTCACTCACTCACTCCACTGGCAGCTCACTCACTCCACTGGCAGCTCACTCACTCCACTGGCAGCTCACACACTCCACTGGCAGCTCACACACTCCACTGGCAGCTCACTCACACACTCCACTGGCAGCTCACTCACACACTCCACTGGCAGCTCACTCACACACTCCACTGGCAGCTCACTCACACACTCCACTGGCAGCTCACTCACACACTCCACTGGCAGCTCACACACACACTCCACTGGCAGCTCACACACACACTCCACTGGCAGCTCACACACACACACTCCACTGGCAGCTCACACACACACTCCACTGGCAGCTCACACACACACTCCACTGGCAGCTCACACACACACTCCACTGGCAGCACAACACTCCACTGGCAGCTCACACACTCCACTGGCAGCTCACACACTCCACTGGCAGCTCATTCATTCACTTTACTGGCAGCTCACTCACTCCACTGGCAGCTCTCCATTCACTTTACTGGCAGCTCACTCACTTCACAGGTAGCTCACTCACTTCACTGGCAGCTCTCCATTCACTGGCAGCTCACTCATTCACTTTACTGGCAGCTCACTCATTCACTTTACTGGCAGCTCACCTCACTCACTGGCAGCTCTCCATTCACTTTACTGGCAGCTCACACACTTTACTGGCAGCTCACTCACTTTACTGGCAGCTCACTCACTTTACTGGCAGCTCACTCACTTTACTGGCAGCTCACTCACTCCACTGGCAGCTCACACACTCCACTGGCAGCTCACACACTCCACTGGCAGCTCACCACTCCACTGGCAGCTCACACACTCCACTGGCAGCTCACACACTCCACTGGCAGCTCACTCACACACTCCACTGGCAGCTCACTCACACACTCCACTGGCAGCTCACTCACACACTCCACTGGCAGCTCACCACACACACTCCACTGGCAGCTCACACACACACTCCACTGGCAGCTCACACACACACTCACTCCACTGGCAGCTCACACACACACTCCACTGGCAGCTCACACACACACTCCACTGGCAGCTCACACACACACTCCACTGGCAGCTCACACACTCCACTGGCAGCTCACACACTCCACTGGCAGCTCACACACTCCACTGGCAGCTCACTCATTCACTTTACTGGCAGCTCACTCACTCCACTGGCAGCTCACTCACTTCACAGGCAGCTCACTCACTTCACAGGTAGCTCACTCACTTCACTGGCAGCTCTCCATTCACTGGCAGCTCACTCATTCACTTTACTGGCAGCTCACTCATTCACTTTACTGGCAGCTCACTCATTCACTTTACTGGCAGCTCACTCACTCACTGGCAGCTCTCCATTCACTTTACTGGCAGCTCACACACTTTACTGGCAGCTCACTCACTTTACTGGTAGCTCACTCACTTTACTGGTAGCTCACTCACTTTACTGGCAGCTCACTCACTTTACTGGCAGCTCACTCACTCACTGGCAGCTCTCCATTCACTCCACTGGCAGCTCACACACTCACTTCACTGGCAGACCACTCACACACGTTTCTATGCTGCCCACACTTAGTGCCATCACATAACACACATACACACACACACCACTAATGTAATACACATGTAGTCTTTGTACATTTACATGCATATGTCAGTTCATTGGGAGGGGGGCGGCAAAATGCATGTTTGCCTGTGTACCCAAAAATGCTTGCACCGGCCCTGCAGACAGGGACAGAGAGCAAGAGTAGTTGTTATAACAAAACCAGCTCAACAATGTTTAGGCACTAGTACTGCGCTACTGTATATGGTGAGAATTGGCACACACCAGTCCCGACAGCTGTGCGTCATCACGCCTCGCCCTGCCCCCTGATCAATCACCGCTTCACCGGGTGCCGCAGAAGCTCCTGGCATTCGGCCAGCTGGCGGCACCATGCGTCCGGGGCCCCCCCCGATCGCCACCCGGGGCCCTGGATGTCACAATATTACAATCCAAACGCAAACGGGTTAGGCTAGGGTCAAACGAACGCATTATTCGCAGCGACCGTCAAAAGGTGCCTCCGAACGCATTGACGTATTTTTTCACGGAATGCGCGAAAATGGTCAGACGACGTGCATTTTCAGGCGTGATTTTTTTACGGATCGTCAATAAAACACTTTTTGCGTCTGGACGTTATGTAAGCTGGACATTAGCAGCGTCTGACATCTAATCACGCACACACACCGCTATGCCGCCGCAGCGCACTCTGTACGTCAGTACTAGCAGTTCTGCGTTCTCGAAAAAATGCATTCATTTTCCACTTGGTTGCGCGGCCGGACTTCCGTGCGGCCATACTTCGTATATTGGCCATCATTTCGCGTCATTTGCTGCTACTGTGGCCGTGATTAAGTGCGCCTAAACGCTCGTTAAAAATGCGTTAGTCTGACCCC